>VYZM01007099.1:338252-352499 GCA_013398915.1 Dromas ardeola | reverse complement strand
GGGTGCTGCCCCCCGGTGCTGTCCCCGGCCCAGCCCCGGCGGAGGGCGGTGTAGCGGGTCTTGCCGGAGCGGGGCACTTGTCGGGGGCTTCTCCCCGGTGGCGGTCCCCGGGCGGGCTGTCGGCGCCGTCGGGGCAGCAGAGCGGGCGGCCGCTGGCCCGCGGGGCCGGGGCGAGGAGGGGGAGCGAGTCGCCGGGGCGAGCGGACTGTCCCGGAGCTCGGGGTCAGGCGTGACAACCCTTTGCCACCGCCCGTAGCCTGGCCAGAAGGAGCGTGTGTGAAACTGAGCTGTTTCGGTTGTTCTTAACGGGAGCAATGACTAAAGAAAATTCATTAAAGAACACCTTTGGGTAACATTGCTGCTAATTATTTAATTGCAAGAATCCCTATGGGGGAAATTATGCTAATTATAAAGTAATAAAACCACTTGTTCTAAAGCACTTAATTCAGCAAAATTTAGGCTTTTCACCAGAACATTTCTTATGTTATTTGCTGAAAGAAATGACAAGAGTAGCTGTATGCGCATCCTGCCTGCGCTCAGGACCCACGGGAGCTGGCACTGGCACTGTGTGCGTGCGGGCAGGTTGCATGTGGGACTCTCACCCTCCTCGCTGATGTGACGAGCACAAGCGGCCGCTGAAACCGGGGCAGAATTCACTGCGCAAAAGCACTTTTATAACAGACATAAGGCAGATCAATGCAAACATTGTGTTTGCCAAGCTTTACTGTGCGCAATCAACGTGAAAGCACATCTATTACCTGTCAGGTACGTTGTAGCTGAACCCAGCTTTGAGAGATGGCCTTTTGCAACCCAGCTCTCTCCACTTACAGCACTCTGCCCTATGGAGATGTTTCTGTAGCATACTTTGTTCTATACATGCCCAAGAGCCCGCCAGGTGACCCTTTTAATTGCCCTTACAACCTGGGATATTAAATGGCGTTCCCATTAACGAATACAAGTTCTGCCTTGCTCCCCAGCTCTTCAGGAGGTCACAAACTCTGGGTCTTTGTGTTATTCTGAGCACTGCCACCACTCACCCTGTCAGTCCGTCACTGAGTGACTGGACTCGCCATGTCAAAGCTGCCGAAACATCTTTCTGCGATTCGTAAATAGTGGCTTAAAACCTTCTGTTAACAGGTTCTGGAACTCGGCTTGGTGGAGGGCGGCGCTGGGGAAGGAGTGTGCAATTTGCCATTTTTTTCCTTGCGGGGAAATGGCTTCAACAGCCAGATTTCCATTCTGCTCATCCACTGCGTCTCAGAGAAGCGTAACTGATGCTGTGTGTGGTCACTGCAGATTTTTCTCTTTCCTTTATCTAAACCTGTGTCACCTCTCTCCCCACATACGCGTGTGTCATCCCACCCCCCCGGCGCACACTGTCTTCACCCAGTCGTCCTAGCGAGGACTGTGGGACTATAACCACGAGTGAAACCAGAAAACAATCTCGCTTGATTCACAAACTTTTGTTCTTGAAAGAGAAGAGTGTGAAGCCTAACTGTAAACATTTCTGTGAGCAGTTCCTCTTGAAGCGAGGCAGGAGTTCAAATGCAGCCTACAATGCGATTTTTGATGCTTTTAAAATCAACTTCATTTGGTTTAGCTCTGATATTGCTTTGCTGGGGAGGTAATTGGGAAGGGTGAAAGTAACAGTACGTGCTTCCCACCGATGCAAATGCAGCTGACGATAACTGCAAATGAAATAATAGGTTAATTATATTAATAGTATCATTTCTGGAGAGGAAGAATGATGTTCTAAGAGGGGTAAGAATAAAGCAGCTTCAAAACCATGTAACAGAAACGTGGCAGAGAAAAAAAATCTCTTTGTATTTTAGAACATGGAGGGGATTATTTTTTGGCTGTTGCTTTTTTGTACTGAGAAAATGAAAATTCGTCAAGTCCATGCATGAATAAACAAGTACAGCTGGGCAGCCTAATACATAATTTATACTGATCAGTCACTGCAGATTTAACTGAATAAAGCCAAAATGAACACTAATTGTTTTGACAAACTAAAATAGTGTATATGATGGTTTATTGTGAAGCTTGCTGGTTACTATCCTTATCTCGGTGGCTATTGTCAAGACTGATTTCTGCATGAGAGGCAGAAAAAGACGAAACAAATTAGGACAATATTAAGATTAATATCTTGTTGAAGATAAAGCATTTTAATTGCTTAACATACAGACAGAAAATAGAAAGAACTGTCTTCAGGACAGAAGGGAGCATTGGCACAGCGAAGCGTGGGACATATCCTGATTTAGGGGGTGAGGTATAATTGCTGAGATAACGTGCAGTACCTTGTCAGCTGAAGGCTAAACCTGAAAGTAGATTTTTTTTTTTTTTTTGTAGAACACATTTTAAATACATCAAGAATAACTTTGCTTGCCTTTGGACACTTGTGTCCTGAAAGGGAACGTCCGAATAGATGTCAGTGGATTTCCAGAGAGTTACGTATGTGGGCTAGTTAATCCAAGAAGCTGCACAATTTCACTCTGGTTTTGGTATGTGCAAAGTGAAAGAAATACATGGCTGGGTCTTTTTGTTGCTTCTCCAGACCCTCTCATTTAGATGGGTGGCTAAATAAGAGCCATTTAAAATTTTATCTGTAAATTAAGAGACAGACGAGGGTAATAGTAATATTCAGAGGGATCCCTAAGCACCACTTCTGGGTGGACTCATTCGTGTGACAGTGAGCTGCTTCTTCCTAACAGCCCTTTGCAGTGGCCTGACCCTGCCACCTTGCCCTCCTGCCTCTTCTCTGAGGACCAGCAGCTCCACTTGGCTCCCATCATCGCTTTTATAATGACCTATGGATTTGCTGAATCTCAGATCATCACCGTGTTTGCTCTGATCAAGTTTTAGGATATGGCTGTAAATTGAGTGTTCCTGGAGTTGGAGGACGGTTGGATCCGGGGCTTTAATCTGGACCATTCCATGCCTGGAGACAGCCTAGCGGGTGAAAGCTGGATGTGGATCTTCCCCACAGTCCTGGGTGGGATTTTCCCTTGGATCTGGGGCCACCGCTAAACCCAGCTTCAGAAACTATACTTGGCCAATAAGGAAAAGCTTCTTTTAGAAAAGCACTCTGCGTCAGGGTAACCCAACACTTCTGTACCAGCTTTCTTAGGGATATCTGTCGTTATTCTATAAAGTGTGAGTTCATCCAGTGAAGACACGTCTACACAAAACTCATGAGAACTTCACCTCTGAGGACTTGTGTGTGCTGTGCTGAGATACGGGCTAAGCAACGGCGGGAGGGTCAGGGCAGTGTCACCGCTCTCATTGAGGCTGAGCCCTCTGTGGATTCGGTTTCCAGTTAAATCAATAGAAATAATTTTGAATCGTTCTTATTTTTTTTTAAACACTGATTGCTGTTCTGGCCCATGTTGATTAGGATATTGGGCTTACTGGGTACCATTAACCACCAAGTTGTGCCTGTGCTTTCGTGGCCTTTGTATCAGCTGATGCGCAGCTGGTGTGAAGGAGTCATTTGTCTGCCAAGCTGAAGGTTTTTAATGTAGTGTCACCTTAGGTATAGTCTGTCATTTCTGTTCTGTGGCAGTGAATGACAGTGCTATTCCATTACCTGCTCTGCTTGTTGTAATTTCCAGGATCTATTTTTTAATTAGTGAGCAGGTTACATGCAACAGTGCCTTATTTTCTAAGAGTTGTCACCAACTTACGCGCACTATTAAACACGGATATCAGAACCGCTTCCTTATGTACTTTCATTTGTAATTTACAAAAACCCCGTTGTGTTTGTTGTACATTAGAAACACAGAGAGCTCATAGCTTATTCCAAAACCACAAAATACTTAACCCAAGACAGTTAGTCCCAGGCCCGTTGGCTTTGAGCCTCTTCATCAATTAGAGCCTGAGTAAAGAAGGGGCTCAGCCTGGCTCCCCCTCCAAATCCTGTCTGAATTAACTCCGTTTTGCATTTGTAGAAATGAGTGCAGAACAGGACCCGCTGCGTAGTTTGCTGAGGACCCTTCGGCTGCCCTCCTTCAGGTAATTCAGTTTTTTTTCTCTGGTCTTTTCCTTCTGCCGGTATTTCAGGCAGCACTGAGCGCTGGGGGGGCTTCGGGGAGGAGCCGCGACGGCGATGGGCCATCTGCAGCCCACTACTCTGGGGAAGCTGGGACCACTTGTGATTTCACACACAAGCAGCACTAATCTACAATAAATCTTACAAAATCAATAAAAATATGGAAAGTATATCATTTTAAAGAAAAAACACATGAGACATGGCCATTAAGGGCACAGCCATTCTAATACCTGTGTCTGGTTGAAACTGCAATTAAAAACATTCCAATAATAAATCTACTTTCAGTCTCGTTTAATGCTTTTAACTTTCTTGAAAGTTCAAGCTGGTATCCCAAAAATGTGCCAGGACTTTCACAACGTATTTTATAGACTCATAAATAAATATGGCAATTAATCTAAGCTATATTTCTTTCATATTTGATGACAATTTATTATGACACTCACTCATTCAGTGCACAAAAACTCTAATGCACTTAAAATCGGATTTCAAACTAAACGTTTTATGGGAAAATATAGTATTGATCATCCATTTAAAGATATCATGTGATGATTCATAACCTGCTATAAAAAGGATCTTATGAGGACATTGAGAATGAGTTTTGTGGACCATTCTCGCCACAAAATCCAACGTATGAGATCTATAGTTCTCAGAGATGTTTTATAGTTCTGTTTAGAGTTTTCACCTATAATGTTATTGTGGCTTATGATGGATAGCAGCTTTAAAATAAAATATTTTGCATATCTAAACAAGAATTAAATAAATATAGACTAATCTGTTAAACATTTACTAGCACTTTTTGTCCATTTACACAAATTCACACATGAAATTTGTTCCTTTCAAGGATAATTTCCACAATTTTGGGTATGTTAATTGGATAGTTTGTGCAATACACATCTGCTGCAGTGTCTTTTGATAAAATGAGACCCAGGAGTAATACGGCTTCACATACTGCTCCTCGCTGGTTTGGAGATACAGCCTGTGCCGTGGGCGGCTCGGGAAGCTGCAGCGCCTTGTGCTCGGAGATGCCAGCAGCAGTAACGTGCGCTCTGCTGTTCCGGTTGTGCGGTGCATCATTGGAAATGTTTTCAAAGCTGAAAAACTCCAGAAGAGACATCCTGAAAATCCAGCTCCTGGGGTAATTTATTGGTACTTGCGATGGGGTGCAGAAGGAAGGAAGGGGATTGCAGCATGTTGTACACTATGTACGGTTTCATGTCCAGGTTGCACAGGACGGGCTTCTCCAGACCTTCACCATCTGCCTGCAGACACTTTTCAGTGGAAATGCCGCTTTGGATTTCCCTGCGTGGGGACCAGCTCTCAGAGCCCGGCTGGGGCTGGTGCGCAGCCACGCTGGTGATCGGCGAGGTTTCTGTGCAGAGAGAGGGTGAGGAGGAGGATAGTAGCGGGAAGTGTCTTTTTTTGCCTTTGTAAATAACTAGTGTCTGCATTTGTGGACTTGACTGGTCCCTCCTTCCTCCCGACTCTGCCTGCCCGCTGCCTCGCTCAGTTCCCGGGAGGGCCCGGGGGGTGGCTCCGGGCTGCAGTGGGGTGAGCATCCCAGCCAGCGAGGCCACCCAGCCTCCAGACCTCCCTGGGACAGGTGTCCCGCTAGTGCCTGGGGGTTTGCAGCGGTTGAAAATAGCCAACTTCTCCTTTCATGCTCTGAGATTCTTAATGTAATGATGTTTTCCTGTTTGAACAGCTCATAGTTGTTGCCAGCCTAATTATTTTCTGGATCTTTCCTTAATGCCATAGGCTTTGGGTGGTGACACCAATGCTTGGAGAGACAGCAGAAGGAAATAAGTAGTGAAGGCTAAAGCACTTGGTTAAAGAAGAGTCTCATTTATGAATCAATTTTAATAACATATTTAAAAGCTCTCACATTTGCCTTTAATGTGTTTCCATTTCCCCCTTGGTCATTAATATTTAAAATATTTTTCTTTACTGATCTTTTTTCTATTGTGTCCTTTCTAACTTTCCTTTCTCTCTTTAATCTGCAAACAGTGAGTTTTTGAGAAATGCATAATCCATGAGAAATCCAGACAATTTGATACAGGAAAAACCTTCAGTCCCACGAAAGAAATTTCAGAGGAGTTGAGTAATTGTTTGAAAGTTATTCCAAATAGTTTAACTCATAAAAGGGAATATGTTTTCTCTGATGGACTTTCAAAATGAGAAGGCACCATTATTTCTACTAGGAAGTAATAATCAGCAATGAACTTTAAAAAAAAAAACCAAACACCTGTGGATAATGTTTTTCAGCAAGGCTGTCGTGGAGGTGGCTTCATTCCATGGGTGATTTAAGGGCATGAGATTTGCTGGAAGTCCATTGCACGTCAGGGGCTGCCTTTACTTTTGAAAATAGGATCTGAGTTCCTCATCCGCACCTCTCAGGTGGAGATCATCTCTTCAAATGTGCTGTTAAAGAAAACAAAAGGAGTGGACCTAAGGAGGAGGGTCAGTAACTGGCTTCCCAAGTAGGGTTAAGTAAAAACCTCAGACATATGCTTTGGAGGATTCATCACATTTTATGAATAATGTGGATTTTACAAATAATGTTTACATGCAGCTGTGATGTGGGTGATTGAAGCCACAGGTGAGACTAGGGGCCAGCCCTGCTCCTTGCCAGTTTAATTGGAGGTTGCTCACTGGTGAGAGCAATTGCAGCTCCATTTAAGGACAGGGGAAGAGCTGCTCCTGTAAGGCCTCAATTAAGTGAATTTGTTGCACCTGGAGCAGGAGGCAGGAGCTGGGGTGTGGTGTAGGATGAAATATGGCTGGAAGCAGGAGTATGAACCATGTTGGCTGCAGGACTTGGGACTGCTCAAGGTGGGTGAGAAATGGGATGGTGTTCCCTCTGCGCTTGTGTCTTCCAGCTGTACTTGTGCCGGTTCTGGGGAGCGCCCTGGGACGGGCAGTGCTTGCTGAGGGTTTTCTGGACAATGGGGGAGATGGTGGGCAAGGGGGCTGCAAAGAGAGGAGGTGGTTTCCTGAGGCTGTGGAATAGCTCAGTAGCAGAGGCAGGAGCTACATCTCTCCTTGGTCAAGGCACATAGCAGTGTGTAGCTGGAGTAGCACACCATCTCGGGGGAGATACGAGAGCTAAATTTAATGTGTTGTAAATTCTCTAGAGACAATGGGGGAACCTCCAGAAAATAATTCATTTATATATCATGGGGAGTCTCTATGGGCAGTGAAATGACAGGCTTTATTGTGGAACAGAATAATGACTGCTCACCAGAACCACTGGACAGGATTTTAGACACTTGACAATATCGGTTTGATTTTTTTATTTTAATTTTATTACTTTAGTCATTAATTTACTGTGCCTAGGAAGAATTTATCCTCTTCTTAGCTTGTGCTGGGTTTTATGTTTTTATATATCTACGCACACATATACTACTCTCAGTCCATTATTCATCTATGAATTCTTCATGATTTGTAAATGGGCGATGAAGCAAAGAATACTAAAATGTAACAAAGATGGAATGGAGATCTGCAACATGTATTATTTTCAAGGAAGAGTTTAATATGAAGATGTTGTTGTCTGATGTTTTATATCTACCAGGGAAATGCTATGGCTACCATGGCTGTTCTGCATTTTTTTTTTGTCATCTCATCTTTGTAAAATATGTATGGGTTTTTGGGTGGGTGGGTTTAGCACCAGATATCTGTACTGGTGGTTGTGGTGGAGGAGCCACTTGTATATATTTCGCTGGCTGTTGTTGAGAGTGGAAGATGAGTTAGTTGTACCAACCGCTGATGTAGCGAGTGGTGGGTCTGCCCGGGTGCCTTGCTGGGGGCGGTGGGGTGACCCTGGGAGGTGCTGCTGCTCCAAAGCTTTGATTGCACGTGACAGAGAGGCTCCCACAAGACTGAACCCTAAATGATGGACAAAGACTTGTTCCTCTGCTCAGTTTGTTCCTCATGCATCAACTCCCAGTGCCTCTTTGATTATGCAGAGCTAGAAAAAGCCTCAGTAAACGTGCAGCGGGCAGTCGGCAGCTTTGGAATAGCCTTGCTGTGAGGTCCTTGCCTGGCTTGCTTGTGCTCCTCTTCGCTTTCTCTGTAGTTTTACTGTGTAAAATGGCTCAAAAAACCCCAAATGTTGCCCCATAGGTTGTTTTATCTGTACTTTTCTGCTGAGCCTAAATATTTATTCAGTCTCCTTCCATTGATTGTAGCCTGACTGTTATGGGGTTTCATTGCAGAAACAGCTGATTGCTCTCCAGTTTGGGGCTGGGTGGCACCACAACTGCAGTGGCCTTCTTTTGTCACCTCTGTGCCTTTGGTTTGGTCATGTGAGCAGAAGAAGCCCTGGGCAGCAGCAAGCTAAGTTGAGTGTGTACCATGATATGAATATTTTTTTATTTAATAAATATGAATTTAATTCCCTTGTGAATGACTAAATGCCACATACAGATGGTACGCAGTCAGTCTCTCTAGTATTAATAGATATGACATCTGTGGGAGAAGTATCCAAAATTGGTAAAAGCCCATTGTTTGTAGACACAGTGAGTGAACCCCCCAGGGAATGGTTCTAAGTGCTGTGGGAAGAATGTCCTTACTGTGACAAAGGATGGTGTGGTGTGGGCTTTTATTTGTTGTTTTGTCATTGTTTTTTTTTTTTTTAAAGATGGCATCAGTTTGGTCTGCCCTCGTACTCCTTTTGTGCTGTCAATTTGCCCCTTATTTGTTCTTCCAGCCTAATCTGTGCAGTATAGTGATGAAGCAGAGCTGTATTATTGGAGCTTAGAGAATGAGGGGTAACAGGGAGGGTTATCTGGCAGATCTTCGACACCAAAGAAATGCGGGAAATGGAAACCCCAGTATCCTTCATAAGCCAGACTTGGTGATTAGTGCACAGTGTTACACGGTGTGTTGCTAAAGCCCCGGTAGTGGAGCTCTCTGCTGTGTGGCAGCGGAAGGCTGTGTGATCCAGCGTGGTGCGTAGCCGAGGCCCAGGGCAGCATCCCGTCTCGTAACAGCAGAGCTGACTGCGGTTTGCATCAATGAGAGACGTTGTTAGGTCAATTTAAAACCAGAGCTTTAAAGTCAGTGTAATTATGCAAATGTTGCCCTTACTATTAGCACTTTCGCCCTGGTAGCTTTGGCATATATTTTACAAATGAAGTTACTGTCACATTTCATTATGCTGTTTACTGACCCATTGCTTTGGAGGTGCTGCTCTTGCTCTCGGGTACCGGCCGCTTCTGCCACCGCAGTGTGTGTGCTCTGCCACAGCCTGAGTGACACAGCCCAGCGGAGCCCTGTCTCTGCTGGGGTTTGATGTGATGGCTTTGAAGAGCTCTGTTAGTGTTCAATACAAGTTGTGGCTGCCCCCAAACATTTTTCTTTCTCCTCTCCTGTTTCCCTGCGAATGTTACCTGTTATCACTAAACTCCAGTCAGCCTAGCTTCTTTTCAGAGTCTTCAAAAAGGCCTTGGCACATTTAATTATTAAACCAGAAAGCAAGGAGTGTTTTGGGAAAGGTAGAGGGAAGCAGAGCAGGTGACTGAGATTCATTGGTTTAGTATTAGCCTAAAAATGCTTTGGTTAATTGCAAGCTTTACCATTAACTCAATGGTGGAGTGCGTGGCTGTTAAACAGAGCTGGTAAAATCCCCTGGGTTTTCACGTGGTGCAGTGGAATAGCCCTCTTGGAGAAAGACCAACAAAAGAAAAGCCCAAAGTTCAGTCCTTGCATGATGAGAATTATTAATATCTAACAAGAAAGAAAAATACTTGGCAGCAAAAATCACTTGCAGAATCTTAGTGTATTTTGAGGTTATGCAAAACAGATTATGATTTTTTTTTTTTTTTCAGACCAAGAAATTAAAATCTGGGAGTTCTTTTTATTTGATGTCCCTCTTAGTCCTGCAAGCTTCTCCCTGCCCTCCATGGTAGCCACAGGCACTGGATTTGGGACATGCCCCAGGGGGAAGCAGGGCTTCCAGCTCCCTGCTATGAGTTGTTAAACTGCCTTGGAGAAGGCTCAGGCTCAAGTTTTGCTGGTTTAGGGATTTTTCCACAGAGCCTTTCCTAGGATAGGTCTTGAAGAAGTGAGCATGCGGAGAGGCTGGCTTCTGCATTCCTGGGACCAGCCGCTCATTGCTGCCCACATGGGGCTGAGCGATGTGCTGCTCACAGCAAGACCCTTTCCTCTGCTTTGGGCTTTTGCTTTTCTTGCCAGCTTACGCAGCGGAATTGAACCTCTTGGAGGCTTTCTGCTGGCATCGGTGGTATTGTAAGGAGGGTCAAGCTTCAAGTCTCATTCATAAGCAAGTTTGGCACAGCAGAGTCTGTCCAGGACTGCAGTGCCGTCACTGCGGCTGTCTCTAGATTTTTTTTTTTCCCTTAAGGAAATCCTGGTTCAACTAATGCGATTTTCATTTTAAACTCTTGTAAACCCTCTCTGTGTGTACTCAACATCAGCCTGACTTGGGTTTTCTTGCTGTTGGACTTTAACAAGAGCTAATCAGTTTAAATGCATCTGCAGTTGGGTTTTGCATCAGCTCAATGAGGTCAATTTAAAATTTATTTCCTAAAGCTATTGCAGGGCTTCCCATATTGACAGGCCAAAGCATTATTGAACACCAACTTAGTAACAATCCTGTTTGCATCGCAGTGTCTTCGTCGCTACATCACTACCTGAGCACTTCGGGAGCCCCCGTTTGAGTTTGTAAATCAGAAGGGAGAAATAAATAAAAGCAGAGTCATGTGAGTAACGGTCCCTTTCGTGAATCCAGGCCATTGTTGAAAGCACATCAAGCTGTTGGTAGATAAATATTTTCTTGGAGTCAAGAACAGAGAAGCATGTGACATTTCAATTACCGCTGTTCATATTTAAATGTAAATAAGTGGCTTCTTTACTCTATAATTCAACAAACCTTATAATTATGATCTTACGATATTTTCATAGCACTTGCAGCAACATATGGCACTTCAATCAGCAAACAAGGCAAGAAATTAAATTAAGAATTTCTGTGATGTTTGTTTGTGTATTTGTGGCTCTGTTACAACCCCTTTGTTTTAATACCTCATTTCTTAATTTAGCAGTTTATATAGTTGGAATGAATTTACATGGAACAAAACTGAGCCATGTGGTTAGGTAGCTGCTTATGTCCTTAATCTGATCTAGGGGTTTTCTGCTGGAAAAAAACCCACAACTCCAAGCAGCTCAATAGTATTGTCAGAGGTAAATGATCATTAAGGACTGCATGGGTCAGTGCCTTATTAGTGTAAATTACTTTAGGTCCTGCAAATTCTTCTGTTGAGAGCACCATGCTGATAGAGTTTCGGACTACGATCTGTGCGAAGGCTATAAAATATTTATTTGACTTGTAATGTTTCTTGATATCTGTGACTCAATTCACAAGACCTGTGCAGTATCAAGGCTTGAACTGGAGGGAACACGCAGGCCCTGACCTGATTCAGTAAAATGCCTCCTAACTGAGTTTTAATAATAAAATACAGTAAAGCACACAGCAGCACCTGGGCTTACTCATCAATATGGGAAGCGTAGTACTATTTGATACCAAAATATCTTGTTTATAATCTCCTTCCCCAGCCTTTGACCCTGTTCTGCTTTATGTACAAGTTATTGCTTTCAATATACTAAAATACAGAGAAGGGAAATGAAGCTGGGAACTCCTTTGGCAACAACTGTGGTGTAGTGGGTGTCTGTACAGCGAGGAGGAGGCGAGGTGTCCAGTGGAGGGTGGCCCTCCCTCGGATCCACCGTAGATAACCATCGCTTGGAATTGTCTTGGCGTTTGTCCTGAGTTTATTGCATGTATTGTACGCGGCCCTTGCTTTACTGGGGGAATGCCAGAGCCAGCTGGAAAGCAGTGGAAAATGAGGTAGCACTGAAAAAACATCCTCCAGTTTGCGGAGGTGGTTGATGCCCTTTGGGAAGGGAAAAGCAGCAGTAAGGGCCTGCTCTGTGCTAGACCGCCCATAGCGGGCCTCAGAAAAATACAGTGTTAGCTTCTGTGGCAGCAGAGCTGTAGGAAAGCCGTCCTGCCACAATGCTGCCCTCTCACACTTAAAGAAATTGTGTGTTTTCCTTAAATGCTGCTGGGTGATGTTACAGAACAGCAAGACTGGAGGTGTGTGTGCTCCCTTAGTGAGTGATGGTCACTAGAGCGTGAGTTCAGGCTTTGGAGATACGTGAGGAGGTTTGTTTTTCTGGCCACAGAAGTACTTCCAGAGTTTTCGGGGCTTCTTAACTCTTTTGCCCAATTTAGTTGCTGATGAGCGAAGAAATGGTAATTCAACTGAGTTGTGATTAAATAAATAAAAAGACAGGGAGAAAATCAAACTGTACCTTAAAAGGGAGTGCAACTACAATGAGACTTACACCACACAGTGTAAACGACTGGGATGGTATAGTAAAATATTCACAGAGCCTCTTGAAGTACATGTTCTATAATATACATTTTAAAACAGCGTTGGGTGTTATTGGCTGAAAGCAATTTATCATTCACAGTGAATTTTAGATGTAGCGAGGCTCTTGCACTCAGCTAATGCTGAGCTTATTCCTTTTATACTCTGTGTTTTGTAATATCCTTCAGAATTAAACCAACACTGCTATTTGAAACTTTGAAGCCGATTCCTGTCCACGTGGATCTTGATGTTATTTTTGGGGGGGGTTGGGGGTGGGGTGGGGATGAGAGCTGAGGCTTTGAATGGCCATTCCCTGCAAAGCATGGCACGCCGTGTTATTCTGAAGCACTGGCTCAAGGAAACTGGCTTTGCGGTTGCTGCTCTTTGTGTCAAGGCAAGTGTTGTACACAATATATGAAGTGTAGCGTAAATAATTTAACTAGCCTTTGAACATGGAAATAGCAACATGATAAAGTAGCAAAACATAACGGGTTTCCAGCCAAACACATCACTGACTAGTTAGCCTAGCTAAAACAAACGGATCTTTTTTTTTTCTCAAGTGAAACTGATTTAAATGCAAGGAAAAGGCTGTGGAAAGCCATGTTTGCAGATTAACAGCACCCTGGTTATTTGCAGCTGCAATAACTTCCCCACTGACAGCGCAGTGGGGAGTGTGCAGTTGGGAAAGAAGGAAGGCGACAGCGGGTGCCGTTGCGTGCATGATGAGGGAGAGTTACTGACATCCGTGGGACGGTCCCTGTTTGACCGAGGTGTGACACTTCAGCATGGTGATGGCACAAGTCAGGGGTCTTGGAAGATCCCAGGTCAGACTTCCAGCTGTAATCGTCCCACTGACCTTGAGGCACTCATCTGCTCATTCACCTGCAAAATTTAAGGATAATATTTTTTTTCCCCAAAATACACAGAAGTAATTTTATATCTCTGCCAAGTAATACTGCCCCCGATGAGCGAGTTGTGCATGTGCTGTAGGCACTGTGGAGTCTATACCTCCATTTCCAATAGCATGTAGACAGTCAAATTTTAAAAGCCGCAGTGCTGTCACACCAAGGATTTTCTTAAATGAAAATCTAATTTCTGTATAAACCTGCAGGTCTGACACTTGTGTGAGTTTACGCCTGCCGGAGCGGGCAGCCTCGTGGAGCGCTGCTCTATTGAATATCTCTTGGTTGAATTGTTGCAAGCCTGCGTGGTGGATTACCCTAAAAAAGCCTTAGGCACAAGATTATCTCTTCTTGCACATCTTCTTTTAGGCATCAGCAGCAGCATGTACGGAAGGCAAATTTACTATTGGAACTATCAATAAAACATAGTTTATCTGTTAAATTAGTAATTGTGGAAAAAGCTCCCAAGGTTTTTATTCCCCCTCCCCCCCCTTTTTTCTTTTTTAATTATTACAAAGCCAGTTTTAAATCTTGCCGTAGGTGGAAATGTGCCCCCTTAGGACTGTTGATGCTTAAGGATCTGCAGGGTACCTGGGGGCCTTATTCTTGGCCAATGGTGTCAAGGGAGGTCTAACTTAAAACCTAATAATGATTAAGTTAAATGGCTTCAAGTACTATTTTGGGCTTGTTCAATCACAGATGTCCTTCGGGGGCGGGGGGAGGAGGGTGGATTTTCAGCTAGCTGAGGAGTGGTGAGCGGGGAGGCAGGGGGGTGTCAGGAGGCACGAAGGTGGGAAGTGATGATGTTTTCATTCATCTTTTTCTTCACTGTTGGGGTGATGGTACTGGGACCAGACTTCTGCTATGCTGGCTTATGCAGTTCTGTGATTAAGGCTGAAACTCCTTTATT
>VYZM01007099.1:313493-329241 GCA_013398915.1 Dromas ardeola | reverse complement strand
GGGGGTGTGTTTGTGGCTGGTGGGCTGATAGCTGTGCAGCATGTTATCTGTCTCTAATGTTATTCAAATTAAATCCAGGGCTGGGTGAGAGTCTGCAGATGAATTGATATGAATCCTTGTGAAGAAAGCACAGATACTAGTGGACCTGACAGTGAATTTCATGATGCTGGTGGCAACAAGAAACACATGATTACTGGTGACCCGAGACAGACTTTTTTCTTTAAAAGTTATATTCAGTTGAGTATTGTTCCTACTTCTTATAAAAACTTTTCCTGTTACTTGTTTTGACACAGGGAAAAAATTACATTTTTCATTAAAGAATGTAATTTTTGTTTCATTTTTGCATTATTCCTCTCCGTTTTATTTCCAAATACTATTGTTGATGTTTGCTTGTTAGATTGCTCCCCACACTGTTCTGAGCGGTGTGAGCCTTCTCTTTCCTTGAAGAGTCCTCTGCTCCCACTGTGGGTGTAAACCAGGCTTCTGTTTGATCAGGCTTCTTACCGGCTAGCCCAGACCCCTGCTTGTTGTGCTGTAGGTATTAAACATCCTGCTTCTCCTTTACTTGTGCCATGGCATCCTGCTGGGGCTGAGCCTCTTGTAATCCATCGTCACAAGATGAAGGTTCCCTCTGGAAGCGAGGAAGCGACCATCACGTCTTACAAGACCAGTGATAGTACCAAGTGGTGTGTAATGGGTGTGACTGCGCGAATCCTCTGCTTGTGCTTGTTTTCATAGTGGAGACCAAGGGATGGGCAAAGGCATAAAGCGAACCATGGATTGTTAAGAGGCTTGCTTTAAATTTGTCAATCCCTTGTACAACATCTGCATGTTGTTTCACTTCCTTCCCCGCCACTTCAGAGAGCGCTGGGATCAGTGAGGAACAGATAGCTCAGTTCATAAAGCAGCGCTTCTGTAAACTATACACAGTTGGGGAATGTGCTTCTGGTGGATTTTTTCCATGAAATGCAGGGAGAGGATTCATGAGTACATAAAATAACAGCCTAATCAAAGAAATAAACAAGAACAAGTCTGTAATCTTCACAAAATTGGGGGAAAAAAGTGCTTCTGATGGACTTGCTCCTACTGTTTTCTTTGTAGCTGTTTCCAGAGCTCAGACCATCTGTTCCTTGTTGTAGGTTGTTAAGTGAAATGTGCTGCCAATACAAATAGCTCTGCTTGATGTTTGTTTGCATAAATTGTTTTGAAAGCTTCATGACGAATTTTAAGGATTACTTATGGGGTAGAACTCTGTGGAGGAGGAAATATAAATTTGATGATGCATGTTGGAATCCATTAATTTGTTTGGAATTTATTATAAAAATGAATATCCTATGCATTTGTTGAAGGGGGGGGGGGGAAACAACTACAACTGAGCCCAGAAGGTTATGGTGATGATATGGTAACTTGCCCACATCGCAGTAAATGTGATCAATTTGCCTTTACATCTTTCTAAGCTTAGTTGCCTTTACTTGCCCAGACAAACTCTGTTCAGTATATCCAACTCATGAAATATCGAAGAAGTGAAATCTGCTTGGTATTTTTCTGCCTTAGGTGTCTTAGAATCATTTTTTTAACCTCTTGGATATTGGACAATTGTGTGGCCTTAAAATAAGTGACAAAGATAAGCGAGGCGGGTGGAGGGGAGTTATACTTGGCTGCTGTTGATTATATGGCGTACTCTGACTTGGGATCTGCAGCAATATTGTGCTGTGAGGGCATGTGGGGCGGGATAATTCCTGCTCCCCGAAACTGGTGATCTGAAGGCTGACATAAGATGAGGGAGGAAATGTGTGTAAGGAGAGAGAAAGGACTTGATTAAAGCCATCTAAGTGGCAGAGCTTGCGTAGCCAGACTTCTTCATCCTGGCCTGTGTATGTGATGGTGCTGCCTGACAGGGAGATGCTTGGAGCAGGTTGTACAGAAGCAACTCTTTCCTTGCAGTCGTGTACCTCCTCTTAGCACGGATTTAATTCTGGTGGTTTATCTTTAGCCTTACTGTTTAGGAGCTTTGACTAGTTGAAAATCAAATGGTTACCTTCCTTCCCATCAGGCCTTTGAATCTGGATTTTGGATGACTGGGCGGTCAGATGTTCCTCTTGACTACAAAACTGTACGTTAAAACCACAACCGCACATACGCACACACACATGATCCTTTGCTGCTCATCACAGCTTCGCAGTGGTAATTCTCTGGTTTTAAGTGAATTGACCTGGCTGCTTTCATCTTCAGGTAATGCAGCCCCAGTTTATAATTCAGACCAGGAGCTTATGGAGATTTAGAAAGAGGCCCAGAGCTTTGCTTTACTGTGCCAGTTAAAGCATTTATACTGATGACAGTTAAATTGTTGAGGGCTCTGTTATTCATTTACATCACAGACACTAAGGTCCTCTGACGACCTACTGCAAATGTAAGCCAGATGTACCTAAACATATCTATTGTACATTTTACTTCATTTCAAACACTTCTCCTGACTTTCAACTCAAACCTTCTGTCTGTCTTGTCATGCTACAGTGTTTAATGATATTTTATTGCATTAGTTCACAAAACCCTTGAGTTTTTCAGTTGTCCTAAGCTAATGGACTGGATCTGTACCCATTTGCTAATACAAGATCTTTTTTAGTAGGTAGCAGAGCTATTAAACATAAATCAAGGTTTCCGATAAAATATTAGGTTTCTGCTGCATCTTACAAAAGGATAGTCTGCAGTTTTACCTGATTATTATATCTTACAAACTGTAGTTTAAGCTTGTTTGGGGATTTACTGCATTCCATACCCAGTAATTTCATACAAATCCATAATTATTATTTTGTATGTTCCTTTCATTTAGCTCATAAAAGAAACCGCATAGTTTGCTAGCTGTAGAAATGAGGGCCATCTCCTATTATTTCCTTTTTTCTTTTGGAAGAATGCACTAAGAACCTTTTCTTTTTTTTTTTTTTTTTAAAAAAAAAAGGTATTTCTTCATTGCTTAACCTGTGTATCAAAAACCAGGCAGTAAGGAGATATCCCGCATTAAGACAGAACTAGCCTGGCTTGCTACAGGGCGAAAAGCAACACTTTGTCATAGCACTGAAATCTTTATGTATTCTTTTGGAAAAAACAGGTTAAAATAGTATAAGCTTTGGGGAGATTTGTCATCTTACTGTCATACCTTCACACCTTCATTCACCTTCAGGGGTGAACAGGTGTCTCCTATTCACTTTGGAGCAGGGACTCTTCCCTTTGGAAGAAAAAGGTTGGTTATTTGGCATGTTCTCTGGTCCCAGCTGTGGTAAGCGCTTGAGCACAGGCTTGGCTTAACACTGTTCTTGGCACGTCCTTCCAAAGTGTCGCCACTCTCTGCTGCTATTTTTAAGTACGTGCTCAAGTCCTTGTGAAGCAAATGGTGGTGGTGGTTAGCCTGTCCTCAAGTATTGCTCTTGATAGGAAAGCACTGAAGGATCAAGTTCAGAGCATATGCTTTCTCAGAGTGGGATGCCAAGGATGTAACTGCGCTGTTATTTTGTATTATGGCAAGTTAAAAAACATGCGTCACAACTTGATCTCATTTTTACCAATGTAAATCTGGAGGATCTTTACAACAACCTTTGGGAGTTGGTTTAGAATTGCACGTTGTGAAACAGAGCACAGTGTGGCTTGTTTCTTGGCCAGAAGGTAAATACAGTTGATGTGAGCTGGTCGGGAACTTCTGATAAAAGGTTTCTTTGGAAATGCTGATGCAATGAAACTAAGATTTAGTGAAAATGGATCTGTCTGATGAGAGTGTCTCGGGTCTAAGATAGTAGAGGCAGCAAGATGGGGCAGTTCACCCAAAATAGCTGCAAGGGTGTCCCCTGGGATATGGGAGTCCCAGGTTCAAGTTCTCTGTGGGATTCAGAAAAATCTAGTCTCACACAACTCAGGCTTGTGGTTAGCCTTGCGGTTTTAATGGGGTGAATGTGTCACACTTGGGGAGGGAAGGATGAAATGTTTTGAAACTTTGTACTGGAATGCAATGCAGAGAGAAAACCAGCTTAGAAACCTCAAACATTTCCTTGTGAAAAAAGGTTCTTGTTTGTAGCTTGCAGTACAACTGTTTTTTCTGTCTTCAAACTGTAGTTTCTCCTGGTTTTGAGGCGATGTTACCAGCACTGTAAGTCTTGTAGTCATCTGCTGCTGCTGTATCTATATTGTTCCTAAACAACATGGTGTATTAAAATGAGAACACCGGTTGATCTATGGTGCTATTGCGAAGGAGCAAGAAGACAATCACTCTTTTACGTAGGTTTCATGAATCTGTTTTGCAGACCAAGCTTGATCTGATGTTTGTATTTGGGTAGGCTTTTATTGAATAATCTTGCAAATGCACGTATGTGGTGGTTGGAGTCAGGCTAGTGATATTGGATGCCTTTATACTCGGTGATAACACCAGAGTGACCTTACAGAGACTCTGGTTCTCCAAAGAAAAACAGCTTTAATTGTTGACCGTACGCTATCATTTGAAATACAGTGCTGTTTAAACACATGGGCTATATCTTCCTGTATCACTGAAAAAACAGGAGCAAGCATGGTGTATCTGCTGATCAGTGGATACAAGCGGTTTTTATTTCAACTGAAAAAAAAAAACCCCTACATCTAAGCTTCACAAGTAAAGCACTGGAAATAACATGGCTAGAAATGTGATCATCTTAATGAGAATTTAGAAGACAAAATAAATATTACAGCTCAAGATCATTCAGGCTGTTACTGAAGTGTGCTGCTGCCTGCGCGCTGAGGCTCAGAGTTTGTAATTGAAGGCATCTCCTACAGCCGTTGGACTTCTGGGGCGTTCCTTTCAACGGAGGTGCTGGCTTGGGGGCCATTGCCTTGGCTCTGGGGATGACCCCAGCTCTCCACTGGATGTCAGTGTTCCCCAGGAATGAAGCTGCTGGAGCACTTATCTGGCAGTAAAAAAAAAAAAAGAAAGGGGGAGAAAACCTAAAGAAAATTAAAGAACAAAACAATCTTGACTCTTTAGGAAAGCTGTTTAGAAACAAGTTTTGTGACTGTTCAAATCAGCCTTAATTTATAAGGCAAACCTCGGCAGAAAGATCATGTTTACACTAAAAGACGTCTTATGTGACTTCCGGGCTCACATGCCAAAAAGAGTTGGATTTAGTTTCAGAAAAAACAAATGAACATTCTTCACTCATCTCCCCACAGTCTTGATATTTTGATATGCTGCAAAGTGAGTGATTCTGTTTTTGTCTCTGACAGTTTTTCTTTTTTCAATAGCCACAAAAAAATATTTTTTCAAATCAGTGAAAGCATGAGTGTGTCACTAAATGATTGATTGCTTGCTGGGTTTCAGCCTTTGATAATTAAGCTTAACACAATGTCTCCTCTTCACTAGAGAATGGTAGTGTGCCAGATTCAAAGGACACATGAAAAATTGAAATCAGAAAATAAAAACCTTTTAAAAACCAACTGCTCCCATCTGTTGCGCAGTTCAGAAGGAAACGTAACAGTGGAAGAGGCACAGAGCATGGAAACCAGTAAGGGGAGGAGTGGTGAGCTTCTTCACAGGCTCCACCTTCCATGCTCGCCGAAGTGCCTCCATGTGCAGTTCTTGTTTCTTGAAGATCTGTCTCTCTTTTTTTAAGGCTAAGATGTGTTCACAAAGATGGAATTTCAACAGGGATTTTTCTGAACAACTGGGTGGGATTTGTAGCACATGTCCAGCTAGATCTTTATAGACTCTAGCTGAGAATGTGTTGAGTGTGAAGATGTAGTCCTGCATCTTAGAACACATTGCTTCTTAACAAAGGGTAGATTTCTAAATGGAAGTCCAGAAGATGTTTCTGGCCATGATGTGGGTATATTTGAGGGCCCTCTCGCCAATTCAGAAAAACCACCCCCAAACCTGAAGTGCATTTTGATCTTGAGCTTGCTCAGCAATATTAATGAGCCTCGTGTTTGTTAGCAAAATGGACTTCTTCCAGGCTGTAACAAGGTTAGCTCCTTTAGTCTGACTTCAAGATTTAGGCTGGAGCTTTTAACCTAAAAAACCTAAGACACAAATGGTCAAGAGCCCTGGCTGATGTGAGGATTACAGGGGAGCACCTGGGGTGAATGTCCTGGTGTTTTGAGTTAAAGATATCTTGCCCTCTAAGTCTCAAAAGAATAGCGGTACACCAGGACTAAGGTTTGACTTTACAAAAACTTGAAGACAGAAGTCCCCATGCCTCTCATGGGAAGCTTTAGTTTGATGAAGACTTTCAACCTGTTACTTAACTCAGTTCAGACAGTCAACCCAAGGTAAAGATGTCATCTTTTGCATTACAGAGCCACTTGCAGAGGAATGAGCCCCTCTGGGGACAGGAGTGACCAGCAGTTGACAAACCCAGCCATGAACTGACCTTTCTGCATGTCCCCGTGAGAGAGGTGACGCGTGTGCAGGGAGAGGCACCGAGCAGCTCTGAAAGGTGGGTAAAGCTTGGGACTGACTGTCCCACACGCCTGTGGCTTTCCAGAGATGTTTGTCTACACCTGGGGTAGATTCTTACTGTGTCAGTTGTGCACAGCACAATGTTGATGTAAAGCTGTGCTGGAGTAATGTGCTGAATAGGGATTACATACCTTCCTGTGGAAGTGGCCTGTGCTTGACGTGAAGCAGTGAGTCCAGGCCGTCAAGTCTCTTCATATTTTGGGACAGAATGTTATGGGTCTGACTTGTCAACTGTTTAAGAACGTGAAAGAGCAAACTACCTTTATCCAAAAGAGGTCCCTTCCAACCCTATGATTCTATGAAAAGACACCCTGAACTCTTTCTGAGACTGGTAGCCAGATCTGATTTGAGAAAGAGATTCTGGACAAAATTGGAAAAACCTGAACAAATTTTCTTTTGGACAAAATAGCTGAGGTTGCTTCTCAGTCTGAGAAACCAGGAAGTGAGTAAACCATTTTCCTCTTGCTTTTGGTTGAAGGTCTGCCTTTTTTAGAAGCCCTGCAACCTCTGAGTTACTGGAAAGCCAGAGGAGCTGACTGATAAACAGTTCTGAAAAATTGGGTTACTTTACTCCTTAAGGTTGTTAGTGCTGTCCAAGCTAAGCTCCTGTCTTGTCTTCGCTAAACTCCTGTGACCTGTCATGTAAAACGCCAAATGGAAATGTCTGCTCCATGCTTTGTGCCCCACTTTTTTCACTGCCTTGCTTCCCTGCTTAAACTGTCATAATATAGTTATGGCCAAGAGTTACAGTATTTCATGTCTCACAAACATGGACAAGCAAAACCGTGAGTAAATGGCTTACTGTGTTGTGTTGATTTTTCTCTAGTGAATTAAAGCAACTTGTGCACGTGTGACCTATGATGAATTTCAGCAACAACCAGTGGAGTTGCAGCACATACAGTCAGAGCTGTTTTGAGTTGCAGTAGGGAAGACTGAGCCTTGTGACATTTAGATAGGATGCAAAGTTATTTGATTTGCTCTTTTTAGTCTTGTAGATTAAATTATCACAGGCAAGCAAAAGAAAATGGCAAACAACATAAATGTAAGAAGTGGGATGCTTGCCTGGAGCTTTAGCAATGGATTGTCTGACTGACACTTAAGGCCACTTCTGCAGATTGCGAAAATACTTTCTGAATTGGATACAGCTGGGGAACTGTCTGATAGGAAGCTGAAAACTGGCCTGTCCCATAGTGCCTGTATGCCTGTAGTCAAACATGCTGAGAATCTTCCCCCTCCTCCCCCCAACTTTTTGAGGTGTCGGATGCTTGTAAAGCTCTGAACGTGCCAGACCTGAAGGGATATAAACCTGGTGAACTGTGCTGTTTTCACTAAATTCCAATAATAAGTTGACGGATCAAACCCTGAAAGGAGCAGATTGATGTAGGCTGATGGACTGCCGGGATGGATGCAGCACTCTGCCCGCTGGGAATCCTGTCTAACTTACAGCAATGGGAAATCGGCATCTGGGCTGCTGATTTTGTATGTGATTCTTTGTAAAACGTAATCTTTGCCATTCATCCCTACAACGTGTTTTCTTTCCTTGTGACCACCACACAGTGTTTATTTGATCACGCTGAGAGCCCACATCTTATCTGGTCTTCTAACTTTTTCCTTTTGAAAGAGATAAGGGAGGAAGGGGGGATCAGAGCAGGGAGGGAGAGTGGTATTGTGGATAAATATCCTATTTGCATCTGCACAGTTCAGTTCATCACAGTTGAATATTAAAGCTGCTGTTATTTTCAGCAGCCTTTACAATATGGGACTGAAATTTTTACTGGAGCTGTAGTTTTGGCTTTTTACCTCCAAGAAAGGTACTCAAGTTCCTCCACACTGGGAGGTTTACTGAGTTCATGCAGTGCATACATGAATTAGAAACAAATAGGCTCAATTTCCTAAGGTCTTACAGAACTGTTAATGGTTAAGCCTTGCTAGGGGATTGTGCTTTCTTCCTTTACCAGTTCTCTTCCCTTCATCTAGAAGAACAACATTTTTACTTCATACAGTCACTAGGAAAAAAAGTTACTTTGTAAGTGACCCTTGACTATATTGGCTCTCGGGCTGACCCTAGGTTAAAGGATACTGAGATAGCTCAAGCCTGCTTTTTGTCAGCGTTTCCACTCTACAGGAACTCCTGGAGATGCCTTGGTGGGAATCCAGTGATAAAACTGGAGCTCATTTCTCACTTACAGAAAGGAAAACAAAACTGAGGAAAGAATGTTTCCTGCTACTCTTTGGTCAGTCGATAAGCTTAATTGGCCAGGCCTGCCTGCTTTACATTGATTGTACCTACTAATAAAAGAGCTATTGATTGGCACTTTATTTAGCACTGGCTTGCATGGACTATAGTTCCTGCTAATGTTATTACTACATCAACCTTTTCCTGTTCCCCAGCTCTTTAGTGCTATAAATTATGTCAAATGCCACCAGTGTTTTCAGTATTCTTGGGCTCTTGGACAGTTTTCTTTAAGTTTTTTGACCTCCTTAGTATACAGTGTGTCATCTCTAATATGTGTGAAAATGTCTAATGGGATGCAGGAGGAATGTAGATGCTAACTTTTTATGGAAAAGTACTTGAATTGTTATGCCTACGTCTTATGTTTTAACTGGACCTCAGAAATCAAAGAAATTGATGTTTCTTGACATCTATTTAATGTGACTGTGATTAGTGAGCGGTGGTGGCAGGTTAATGGAGACAAATACCTGTATCTGGAAACTTGCACTCTCTTTGTAACCTTGCTATTACCAGTAGAGGTCGGCATACAGGCTCCTGTCTGTATGTGAAAGCCCCAGACAATGTTAAGATGGGGACTGGTTAAACAAACTTGAGACTAAAAGCGAACATCTCCAGCTGTCCCAGACTGTGCCAGCATGGCAGTTGGCTGCTGCCAACGCTAGGGCTGTCCTGAAAGCAGAAACGTAATTGGGATGGAAGAGTTTTGCCTGTTAAAGCACAAAGCAGTGGTCCTGTGCCCATCACAGGAGTGGATCGGGGACCTCATTGGTAAGAAGGTAAGGCTCTTGATCTCATGACAGAGGGTTTTGGGGCTCAAGCAGGTAAGTGGTATTTCAGACCTGGTTTCAGTCCCCAGTCGGCCATAAAAGGTCCCATTACCACTTATGAAGGACATAATTTTCTGCATCCCATTACGAAATGAATATTAATAGAGCCTAAAAGAAGAAGCCCTGCCTTGGTTGAGGTTCTGCCTGTGCTACTGTAATATGAGCCCTTAGTTGGTTTTTATAAAGAAAATGTCTCAGACATCAATAAAAGTTGGGTAGAAATGAGCAAGAACCGCTGGTCAACACTAGTATGTAGTCCTCTTTCTCTGGATGATAATAGTCAAAAAAATTAAACACTTGAAATATCCAGTTTTTAAGCTGTATACTAGTTTGTAAGGAGTTTAGTGTTTCTCTAAATTTCTTCATCAAGTTTCAGTCTTTGTGGCTGGGGGAGGTTGTTCATGTGGGCATTACTTAAAAACATTAACACGATTGAAGTGTGAAGTTAATACCTAACTTTTTCCCTCAAGTAAAGCTTCCACTGAATTTAACGGCTGAGGAGTCATTATTAAATGAGCATCTGCAATGCAGGATTGCTGAATTAGTAAGTAGTAGTTTGTCCCAGCAATTCAGAAGTGGGTAAAATATCTCTGACACTGTTTCTGCAGATCCCAGAAAATTGTGCCGGCCTTGTGGGTGATAATAGGGGAATTTTGACCCCTCAGGACAGATGTATGGGGCAGATGGGGGAGGCTTACCTGGCATTTACGTGTTGAGATCCTAGCCTAGGCTTGGGAGAGAGCTCCCTGGAAAGTCTGGCTGTTAGTGGCGTAGTAGGAACTGGACGGTGCTCAGGCCTCCAAAACCTGGCCTTATGCTCTCTGGAAGAGCAGAGCAATAACTCAATTCTATGGACTGAAACAATAATATAAAATATACTTTAACTTTTTGTTTGCTTTCCAGTACATTAACCAGACATACAGTTACTTGCATGTCCCATGGCAGGTGAGAGTTGTGAGCAGCTCTTTGGAGCCTCTTCCGAAGTACATGTCAGTAAAGAATAAATGGTGCCGACACACGGTGTTTCACAAACTGAATTGTGGATTCAGCTATGAAGAAATTATATAGTCCCTGTTTTTAAGGCTTCTTTCACTAAGTAAAACAATAAGAAATTTTTTAAGCAACTTTTTCCAAATATCCCTTTCAAACGTAGGATTGGTGTTATCTCTTTTGCAGAAGTGGAACACATTGCAACAAAAATAGTTTTAATGTGTTAAATCTCCAATTCCTTCCCTGGAATATTTGCTTTCTCCACTGCTTTACTTTATAACACGATATTAAAATATTACTTTGAAGAATTGTTGAGATAGATATGTAAATATACTGATAGCTACATTGCATTAAGATTAATCTCCATTTTGAGAGAGAAACGAAACAGTGTGTTCTTATATGCATATCCTTTACTTTTGCACCTCTGTTTGTGTATTTCTTCTGACATAAGAGCATTTGCACTGGTATATGCTGTAGGAGATTCTTAAAACGAGCCCAGAAATTAGAGCTGGAAAAGGTGTCACAGACGTGCATTGCAAGCTTCTAATGTAAGGTCTCTGCTAAAATGGTATATTAGTGAAGAACTCGGTAAACTTAAAATCCAGGAGACATGTCTACACTTTATACCCTAACATTTTTTGCATTCTCCCCATGCCCATCAAATCATCTTTCAGATGAAAAAAAAAAAAATCTTTGTGATTAATGAAACGTTGGAGACAAAGTGTAGCTTGTTTCCTCATATCAAAGGCTATTTATTCTAACATTTATTTCCAATGCTTTTAAAAGAACCTTGTATTTAAAAAGGGCTTTTTTAAAAAAAGTTTTAGATCTCAAACAGTAAGAGTAACAAATGAATCTGTGTCACCCCAGAGAAAACAGCATTTTTCACAGCTTTAGAGGATTAATCTGCAAAACGCCAGCATGTGAGGCTCATGTCTGGAGGCAGGAAAGCCCAGGGCCTTGGTTCTGATACAATTCTGAACTTCACAGAGCAGTGCTCATTTATAGCAGTTGAGGATCTGGCTCCAGACTGCTTGTGGAGACCTGACATCCCTCGTGACTCTTGGGAGTTTTATAACTTCATTCTTCCTTCCTATTCCCATTATAATATATGAGATGAGGAACAAATGACTTGTGCTTAGCCTAGTAGCGTAGTGGTTTTGCATTGCAATGGTTACTTTTTGTTTGTGTCTGAGCTTTTAACTGGTGGATATTGCCCTGCATTGAAGTGCTTTCGGAGTGTGTTTATGTACAGGAACATTTCTCATCTCCCCTTCTATTTCCTGAAGTCCTCATTCCAATTTTCCTACTGTACCGTCTTCAGCACAGTGTCTTTTGTGTGGCAGCAGCTGGATGTGGAATTGCATGGAGCTCGTCAGTTCTTCGGTCAGAAAATGGTACCTGGAGGCCATGCGTGTGAGCTCCACTTACGTGAGTGTACACGGTGGGGACAGCTGGCTCACATGCCACAGTGCCATCTGGCCAGCTCTGCGACTGGGCTTGCCCTCCCGGCCCTGGCAGCCGTGTCCTGATCTGGGTCAGAAGGCTGGGTGCCGCAGTGCTGCCCCTCTCCTGGGGCAGGGACCTGGCACAACAGGGACTCAGGTGGGCAGTTATCAGTGCCATTCGCCAGGAGCCGCTCGTGCTTCCCTGCCCCAGGGGGCACCTTCCCCCCCCATCAGCCTGACCATTACAGACACTCGGGTCAAGGTGGGGCCCAGAGGTTTTGCATGCTGTCCTGGTTCTGGCGGGGATAGGGTTAATTCTCCCCAGGCTCCGGCAGGGATGGGAGCTGTGCCCAGGCTGAGCTGCCCAGGGAGGGGGCAGGAAGTTACGGCTTGGAGCAGTCGGGGGCGTCCTGTAATCGCGTTTGTATATTCCTCTGGCCCTGTTGTTGTTGTTTTCTTGTTCGTTTGCTGTTCTGTTAAACTGCCTTTGTCTCAACCCACGAGTGTTGCCTTTTTCTTCCGATTCTTTCCTGTGGCAGGGGGGGAAGTTCGAGAGAGCGGCACGTGGTTCTTTGTTGCTGTCTGAGGCCAAACCACAACACGTGCTAACTAAAGATAAGACTTACTAAGCAAAAGTTAGAAAGGAGAAGAGGAAGCATCATATATGTGCTTTCCACTTATCAGTTGTGTGTGATTTAGCAGTGTAATGAATCTGTCCCTGTAATTCCAGCTGCCGTTTGCTTAGCACTCTTGCAGGGCCCCGGTGGAGCGGGGAGGCGATGCTGGCTGCGGGTGCTCCACGTCTCTTTAGCCCCGCTGGGCTCTGCCGAAATACCCCAGGAGTGGTAAGAGCCGGGGCTGTGCAGCAGGGTGGGGGTCAGGCTGCTGCTGGAAACTTGAAGCAGTTGGGGAAGCGCTGCTGTGCCTGCGCACACTGTGACTTGCGGTGGTTTCCATGTGGCTCCCTCCCGCAGGGAGAGGAGAAGGCTCTCTAGGATTGCCCCCTGCCGAGCTGCAACTGCCTGCTCCAAACCCTGAAACAGCTAAAACCAACGTTCAAATAAGGACTATAAAATGTGAATGTGCACCGCGGGCAGCTGTTTTAACAGGGCTGTGACTGCTGCAGGTAATGTGATGTGCCGATGCCCTGCGCTTGTATGAATGCCGGCACTGGGGTGCATGTGGGAAATGCGCTGAGAAATAACCTGTAACAACCCAGAACAAACTGTGGAATAAGATCCATAAGAAGGAGCGGTTAAGGAATGAGGGTGCACCAGCGAGAACAGCAATTTTAACTGGAAAATCAAGACCACAGAATGTGAACATGGGTTAGAAATTGGTGTCGTCTTCTGTTCGTCCTCCTTCCTGCTGTTGTTCTTCTCTGAGCTTGGCTCCTGGTGGGAAGGTTCCATTCTTTAACTGGGGCAAGTTAAAAGTCAGGTAGCTAATTCCGTAATTATTTTTCAAGAAGCAAAATGCAGCTTTACAAGTTGCATTCGGATGTACTAGGGTGTGTTTGACAGTGCTTCATACCTCATGGTGCTCCCAAGGCAAGTATTAATTGCCCCATAAAACACGCTCTGTCGTGTCTCATGGCTCAATGTGTTACATGTCTGTGCAAACTTGTTTTATAGCCCTAACAGCCCACTACTGCTTCTGAGAAATGTTTTCCTTTTAATGGGGGAAAGAAAAACAGCATTTAAAAGTATTATAATGTTGACAAGGAAGAAAGAATGCTATAGAATTCCCACTGGCCAGAAAAGCTGTCACAGATTAAACACCTGTTATAAATGGGTGCACATTAATTATTTTGCATTAAGGAGTCTTCTGTCTAGAGGACAAATCCATCTCCTCTGATTTTGAGGCATTGCCTGGTATCTGGGGCAAATGTTGCCTTAATTTGACTTGGGGCAGAAGTAGGAGGGTATGTGCAGCTGCAGCCACATCCCGCAGCTCAGCGGCGCTCCGGCAAAGCTGTGCTTGGTGCTCCAGAACACGCCACGGGCTTCATAACCTCATTGCATGCGAAAGCCAGTTGCTGTGGCTCTCATTTATTTATCCAAGATGTTTCCACAGTAATTACGGCAACTGAAAACAACGAAGTGGACCTTTTGACTATTGAGAATTTTAATTGTCCTTTCCAAGTCTTCTAGTTCCCACTCCCACATCTCCAGGAATGAGAATGAGCAAGCCAGCAAGCAGATTACAGCCTAGCCCCAAAGATTTACACATGGTGTAGCTTCACTGAGGTCAAAAAGGATTATTTCCAAGGTCTAATCGCAAGCATGTGGCTGTGTCTGCGTGGGGCCGGGTTCCAAGTAAAGGAGGGAGTATCCCTGGATATACACACTAGTCGGTGTATAGTAGTAGGACCTGGAGGGGGTTGTGAGAATACATCCTCCCACCTAGTTTAGGTGTCTGCGCTGCAGGACAAGTCTCCCTCTGTGCTGAATGGGAAGAGATGCTCTTCCTGATCACCTGGAAGATTACCTTAGGTTTCCTTCCTCAAAATGACTTCTGAGGTTGATCTTTACAATCAGAGTAAGCTTAGTTCCTCTCCCCGTTTCTTCCTGGTTGTCTTCTGAACTGTAATCGTGAGCAGACTTGTAGTAAAGCCCCAGTAAGGGGTTTGGAACTTGCTGTTCCTCTTTAAAAGGTATTTTTAGCCCATTTCCCCCTGCGCAATAAGTAGTTAATACTGGATTTAGTACCTGCTGCGCTGTGAGCTATTACCTCTGTGATATGGGAGCACTTTATAGCCACTTCTCACTCCATACTGCTGGCAGAACGATTTTGTGATGTGTATAGATGTTGAAGATTCAGACCTCAGATTTGTTGGTGTGTTGCCAAGTATCTAGCATAGGCACCCAATTAAACTGTAATTTAGTTTTTCTTGGTTTGTGCTTTGCTAAATCTGGATGATTTTTCTGCTTTTAGCTCAGAAGTGAGGAAAGATCCAAAGATATTCGAGTGACAAGTCTCTGGCAAGAAGATCTGGCTGAAGTTTACTCATTAAAAACTACAAAAATACAATTTTCTCTACCAAAACTAAACTGAAAGTCTTGCTGAGATTTGAGCCAGAATATTTGTGTTGCTGCATATGCTATATAATATACACAATTTCTGTGTATAGTAAATATACAGTATTTCCAGGCACTGCTGCTACACAGTAGTTGAGCAAGTTGTTTTTATTTGCAAGTAATGCGATGTGAAGTGAAAGGATACTCTAATTTATGAATAAGTAAACCTTGCTTTTACAAGAGTTAATTCCATTATGCATAAATAGTTTTCATTTTACAGTTGTAAAATCAGCTGAAGTTAGAACCTAATTCATAAGCAAACGTTTTGAAGATTTATGAAGCATTCCCTTTGTGTTCTCCTCAGGACACAAGAAGAACGTGCCTCCCCCACCCATGTAAATTATCCCTTGTGAAATCCATTTCTGTGATTTATCAATCCTTTCTACCCTCGCACGCAGGCTAATGTATCCGAGAGCTACAGCGTGTAACAGTCCCTTAAATCAAGGTGAAATAAGAAGGTTTGTTGAAGTAGATTAAGAATAAGTTGAAGGGGGCAGTTCCACAAACCGCTACTGGTGTGAGTGTCCTCGCTGCTTCCAAGAGCTCCAGTTACGGTCAGAGCTTTGGGCCTTTAGCACCGCGCTGTCTGGGCTGGCGCTGAGCAGCGCGCTCAGCCCCTTTCTGCTGAAGCGGAGGCAGTTCTCTGATCCGCAGTAGGGATGGGAGGAAAACAGCCAGGTCTGAGATGATAGAAAATGCAT
>VYZM01007099.1:287527-313442 GCA_013398915.1 Dromas ardeola | reverse complement strand
GGACCTGGTGAGAAAGCTTAAGGAGGAGGAAAACTCTGCAGTTTAAGACTGATTCTTTATGAAAGCTGCTTCTTTCATACAGAAACAATGGCAACAACAAAAAACAAACCCCAAAACCCACAAAGAACGTGCGTATTCAAATCCTGTGGTTCACATGGCTTCAAAGTGAGCTCACACGAGGATAGCGGTGTGGCATACTTCGTAAGAAATGGGATATGTTGTCATTTTGATGCACTCGGTGCCCAACCTTTAAAAAAAAATAAAAGTTTTACAGTCGCGGATAGTTTTGTTTAAGCTTCAGTTTCCTGGCTGGGTCTTGTCACAAAACTCTTAGGTCGTGTTCATAGAGTAATTGCTTTCAGAGGCAGCGGCTCCCTGTCTGGCTAGAGCTCCAGGAGGAACCATAATTTCAAGATGGCATCTTGGGGATAACATTGGAACATTAAATATTCCTTGGCGGTCTTTTTTTTGATATTTTTTTTCTTGAATATTGATGGATCAATTTCCCTGGTAGCACCTGGCAAGACATTCCCGGTCAGGTTGAGAGCCTGGAATCTGATAAAAACCATTTTCACCAACAAGGCCAAGTTGAGGAGAAAAGACAGAGGAGACTTCATTTTTCTGAGTCCCTCTAAAGTGGGGCAGTTGCCAAGGCCATGAAACTTGAGGGAGAAGCCTTAGCCCAAAGGGATGGAGAGCCCTTGTGGCATGAGATCAAGGACCGGAGCGTCTCCTGTGGAAGGGAGGCAGGAGTACGTGGCTACTGCCTGCTGGGAGCCTGAAACTGCTGAGGGATGATGTGAAGCATCGGGGCTGCGCAGTATTTGGGAATACTTTGTTGTTAGACCAAATTAATTTTTCATGGGAACATCAGTGGGATTAGTAGGATTCGGTAAATTTAAAGATTAGGCATAAGATATGTTGTTAATCTCTGGGTTTGTTAACAGTGGAAGAACCTACACAGTTGTGTTGGGGGAAGTAGTCCATTCAATTCTAGTCTAACTTACTGGTGTGGGGGAGAACTTTGTAGAGTGGGGTTGATGGTTGGACTTGTTGATCCCAAGGGTCTTTTCCAACCTGAGTGATTCTATGATTCTACATGAACTCGTGTGAAAGTGAAATTAGTTTTCTACAGGTGTCCAAGCAAAGTATAGGCATACTTTAGTGATAGAGCTTGGCAAGAAGACTTTAACTTCCCAGTTTTGGGAATTCAATTGACAATGGTGAGTCAACTGTGTTACTATACGCTGGCCATAAGAACTACATCTGTTAGGCATGCTCATGGAGCACATCAGGATAAATTAAGTTAAAGCTTTGCCAAATCTGCAACAATACAAAAAATTTAATTAAAACAGTAAAATGACTTAATGACTCTGGTCAGTTTGGTATTGTTTGCCTTTAGGCTGTGGTTATGTATATGAAGATGCATAAAGTAAGCAGATATTTCTCTACAGAAATACCATAACTTATCTGTTAGGTACTTGTAAATAACAGCAATTTAATTTGCCTAGTAAATTATTGAAGGTGGTCTGTTTAACTTTTATAGTCCAGTGCAGCAAGTGCTAGGTGCTATTCAGATTTAGAATTAAAAATTATTTTTGTTGACTAGGTGGTACAGCGTAAGTAAACATAAATGTGTTCCTTTTCTTACAAAGTGTTTCAGGTAACACGGTGGGTGGTGGCTCAGGTAACACTTAAAATGAAGGGCAAAGAACGTTACAGAAGTAAGAATGAGATAAAGTAGTGAATTGCAGAGACTTTGTCGGGAAGGAAAGGAGAAGGTACGTTTGAAATTAGTTACTGCAATTTTGGAGTTGCGGCTTATTGCAGTGGTTTTGGAGATGGGAGGAGTTAGGGTGTAACAGAGAGAAAGGCCCTCTCGCTGGGGGTCAGGAAAGGGATGTTCCTTGGATACAACCTGTTGCAACTTCTGTGTTTCTTTGTCGTTAGTACCAAATACCCGGGTCTATCCCATAGTGATAATTATCAAGAAAAGTTCTGTATGTAAAACTTGCACAGGTGACTGTACGCTTGGGTTAAAAAATACTTGTGGCATTAATTTGAGAAATGTACTCTTGAATGTAAATGGAGATAGGAAGACATTTGGTCGGGGATGCTTTCCTACCAAATTCATTCACTGGGGCAGAGGAAATGAGCAGCGAAACAGAGAAGCATATACTTATGAATGGGAATACTTATTGACTAGTTTGAGGCAATTCAACATTTAAATCACTGGTGGCATCCTTTAATATTGATTGAGGTAAATACTCCACCGATAGTATTAGTCAATATGTATGTGTAAATCAACACGTGATGTTTTTACTGTATGCTTAATGTTTCAGAGTTATGTGCTTCTGGTTCTGAAACAACGAACTGGGGCTGGAAATCATTTTGGTCTTGACAAAAAGTGCCGCCTTTCTTAAAACATTCACGTTTTAGGTAATTGGCTGCAGTGCCTGACAGCACCACTGGAGCTTAATTGAAGCCCTGTCTCAGCAGTGCTACCATAAACCACACTTTCTAGAGTTCATAACCAGGGCAAATTTGGAGAGGGGAAGGGAGGACGCCAAGTTTTTAAAGCTGCAACGTGATACGTGAAGTCTCAGTAACTGGATCATTTTGAAAACATCTCCTTAAGTAAATCACGTCACGTTTAGGAAAATGTTCATCTGTAAGAATTGTTTGGCTGGAAGTCCAAAGCCAGTCAGTCAGGGTAGCTCAATCTGAGCCAAATTCATGAGTATCAGCCCCTGCTCATGAATATTTAATGGATGGGAACTAATATAATTCACATGGTTTTGGTGCTTTCAAGTCCATACCAGCTTCCAAATTCTTGCCTTAGAGCATCAGTGTCTCCACAGGGGAAATATCATGTATCACGTGTCTCATGATGCTATCGCATACATCGCTTACCTGAATATCACACTTACCCCTCAGTATTACACAAACTTATGATTACCCTAAAAAATGGGTTTCGGTATCTGTTCGTGACGCAGGATATGGGTTAGGCTGAGCTCAGACTGGGATTTGGCCCTTGCTAGTACATGGCTGAAGGCTTTTGTTACTCAATTCAGTAGTATCACTCTAGAAGAATGAGCTTGTACCAAAAAAGTGATACTTTTCTCTGTTACTGATTCCTTAAAAAAGTTTCAACCTTCCTGTGAATGACCACAGAATGTTACCAAAAGCCTCAAAACAGGCAAATATACCAAAATAGATAAGAAACTTGAGCCCCGGCAAGTCTAGGGCCGCTTGCCATTCGTCTCTTACGATTATATGTTCGTGTTCAGTGGCATATTCATCTGATCTGTCTCTCCATGGAATTGTAATTTGATGACACTAATGATTATCGAGGAATAATTTTTTCACTGGGGAGAAAAATGTAGCACAGCCAATTTGGGTGATGGCATAAGTGATTCAATGGTTTAAATAGTAATAAAAATTGAAATATCTTAGCAAGGGTTAATTGGAGGGCTTTTTTTCAAGCCCACTTAGCTAAAAGTAATTAAAAAGGGGAGAAAACCCAATGTAGTTGAGGCTATTGGCGAGGGTTAAAAAATAAAAACTGCTGTGTCAGTTTGTCCTCGGAGAGCCTGCAGAACCCTCAGGCACTGTATTCACAGTCATTGCAGGCAAGTAAATAACAAAAAGAAAAAAAATATCTTAGGCCATTGCCTGGAGAGGGGCTTAAAAATATTAAGAAAGAAGACAAGAACAATAAACAGTCCTCCCAGCTTTCCCTGAAGCAGGAAGACTGTCAGGAATAGCTTTTTGAAAAAGGAAAAAAATCCAGGAACTTCTGGGCATGAATGAGCTTAGCTCTGGTGATGTTTCAGTGACACACATCAAAGCATACCTTCCATGTGTAAATTTGCCTGACACATTTTTAAAGTCTCCGTGGGGTATTTGCTGCTGTTATCAGTTAAACCTGAGAACCCTAATTATATTACATTTGAAATTTGATGGCCTGTTTTATGCAGGAGGTCAGCCCAGACTGTAATGGTCTCTGCTGGCCTTCGTATTTATGAATGTAATGGGTAAAGGGTCTCATCCTGCAAACACACAGGCGACGAGTATATTAGCATACAGTAGGTGACTTCAAAAACATTAACAACAGGGCTCAGTAAAGTTATATCTCTAAATATTTGGAAACTCAAACCCTACGTATCTATCGCTGTTTCCTTAAACTGAAACATTTACAGCTAAAATACAAAGCTACAAAATTTTGTATGTATGTTTTATGTAAGGGATGGTTTTAAGTTACTCCTTAATTCTGATCATGTCTGTTTAGCCACGTCCTGTTAATGCAGCATGAATCTATGTAATGATGTCTTTGGACTAGAGAGAAACTTTCTTCTGCCACGGTGTGAATCACCAGCTCTCATCTTTGTTTTATGGCCCCTTAGCAGAGGCATTTGTACTCTGTCATCTCGCACTGTTGTATCTACAACTTCCAAGAGTTATTATAGGCAGAGGTGGTTTTGATAGTAGCTTGTATTTCTTACATCTAATCCTCTGCTGCTCCAATCCCAATAAAACCGTGAGACTTGGACTAGTCAGGACATTTCACTTGCATAACTTGGATCTGCTCCATAAGGGAGCTGACACTATTTTAGCTTTCTCTGTCACCTCAGGATGCTGCTAATGAGTAGGAGGTTGTAAGATGCACCTTCCCCTTGATGCCTCTCCTAGGTTATTCACTGCTTTGATGCATCAGTGCCAGGAAATAATGTCAAACCCCATTCTTAAAAGCCTATTGTAGAGGCTTGAAAGGCAACTCAAACCAACAGTAATACAGAAAAGTTGAGTAAAAGATGTTATCTTTTCTGGTTCAACTTAATATGCAGTCAGAACTGAGGCAGTTTAATGAATTTTTGTTTATAAGCGTGTAAAATTAAGAGTTTACTGATTCTCTTCTGAAGACTGTTAGATGTAAGCCCTCATGTATTCCCTAGCTTAGCTTTCACTGATAGCTGTATGTTTTTTGGTCTTTTCTGAATAAGTCTTTTAATTATGAGCAGATCAAGAGTCATTTTGTGTTACAATTCCCATCCAATCTCGTAAGTTAATCAGAATGCTTGGATATTGGTTTTTCAAAGAAAACCTAAAAGGCACAGCACCAAAGATGACTTACCTGGCACTGCCCTTCCTCTGGCACTAACCATAGATCAGAGCTCGTTCTTGGCAAACAATTTATCGGCAGAGCTGTTTCAGACTAGGCAGCAATTTCTGCGGTGGCAAGGATTTAAGAAGGGTTGGTTTTTTGTAAGATAAAAATATGGTCCTGGTTGTCACATCTAACTCCGAACTGGGTGATCAGTACTTAATCTCCTGTCTGATGAAACCGCTGGGATTTGAACAGAGAAAACAGCTTGAGGGGGCCTGGAGTTTCAAACACGACAGTAATCCCAGTGGTTTAGTTCACAAGCCCAAACTGAGACATCCCCGAAAGGCCTGATGGTAGATGTGTGTGTTTAAACACTACTGGAAGTCAGACCTGTGCGTATCCATTAGGTTGGAGACTCCAAAATGGGGGCAATGAAGATTGCCCCACTCCTTTATGGAAACTTTCATCTACTGCCTAAAGGAGCTTAAAGGTAAAATGAGGGAAACATTCTTGTTAAAAATAGCTACAGAAGAAGAAAAGAAGAATAAACGTGAAACTGCTCACCTACTTTCAGACAGGAAAGACAGTGTTCAAGTTTGAAATTTAAAATGTGGAAATGCAGATATTTCATGTTCTGAAAAGCAACCGTCTGTTTTAAAGTCTCTTTTTCAAATAGCCAAACTCTTTAAGGGCATAGTGAAAGTTTTTAGTAACCAGCACTTCTCCTGCTTTTTCATATGCAGTACCGGACAACTTTACTATATTGTCTTATGGGACTGTTTTCTCAGACTTCTTAGTCGTCTTATAATACTTAAGAATAAGTTTAAGGCTTAATGACTATGAAAAATCAGAGGTATCCTCTAGAGGACAGTAGTATCATTAGTAGAATAATCAATACTGCAGTAATGCAACAGGAACATTAAACTCGTTGTTCACTAGGGGTATGTGTGCAGGATATCTAGTATCTTGTGAAGTCCAATATTTCCTGACACTTGAGCTTAAAATGTGTAGTTCATAGGTGGAAAGGAATCTGTGCAGTGCACTTAATGCAGGATCCCACTTGCTTGTAAACCCCGGAAGGATGAGTGGGTACCCTGTGCCTCTGCTTTGCCTTTCCGTGTCTATCGTCCAGCTGAAAAGGAATGCGAGGGAAAGTGAATAAATAGAAGTTCAGACTCTGTACCGCTAAAACTGCCTGTGTGCTAATGCTGCGTGGCTCTTAACTTGAGCTGCTGCACCAGTGCTGCTTGTAAATAGTCATATGAGTCCCCATAGCTTGCGTGTGATTCTGCCCATGTTAACGTGTAGGAAAGGAGAAGATGAGGTGGAGCTGGAGGAGTGGAAGCTGCAGATACTCACTTGGTATGTCTTGGTACCAAGTTTCTGTTTACGCATGCAACACCCGTGGAAATTGGTTTGTCAGGCGCATAGATGCATTTACAGGTCCTGAGCTGCGCTCCAGTGAGGAGCAGTTACAGGAGGACCCTCAAAGGCATTGCCCAAACTGGGAGTCTCCAGCTTTCTTGGAGATAACTGGAGTTACAAGTAATCCCTAAGCACTGACTGGGCCCGGTCTGCAGGACCAGTTCTCCTCAGTACAGATGTGACCTTGCACCCGGGAAGGGAGGTGGGGACTTTGGGGGTGTGCAGTGGAGGTTATGAAGTGCTGAAGGGGGCTAAAAAAACCCCGAGGTCAGAAGGCGACTTTCACCAGGGAAAGTAGCTCACAACTGCTCCGACTCTGAGCTTTGGCTTGATGCTAAAATCTAAGCCTAAATAATTTGTGATGGAATGACAAAAGCTCCTTTGGCTTTCATGTTCCACTGCACCTTCTGAATTTTTTAAGGATTGAGTCCTAGCTGCTTTAAATGTGGATGGCTTTACATTTAATGAGGTGCTGCTAATTTTTGGTTTAGTCTATTTATTCTTCGTTATGAGGAGCAGAAGCAGCTGCTAATTCCCCTTGAGACTGTTCACGTAGAGTACCTGCACCCACCCACATATCCTCATAAATTGTTTCCTGAACTAAAATGAGCTCTCAGTATTCATTTACTTGCTTTTGGCAGATTTAAGTGGGAATATAAATCTGCATCCGCTTTTTGATTCACAAATGCATTTTATTCCATAAAGAATTCATGCGGCCACATATGAAAACTGCACCTCTGTTTCTGCTAAGTTATAGTCTTTCCCTTCTGTCAGATTGTTTCTCTCCCTTGCCCCCATTTGCCTGCTCCCATATTGCTAAATAACAGTAGTTTTAGTACTGCCAGAACAGAATATTCACTAGCAATTCTCGGTTCTGACATCCTAAAGCCCTAGAGTCATATTTCAGGCCTGGATGGCACTTAAAGGCCCATAATCTTTTGCTGAATGGGTTTTGCAATACGCAAGCTGAGGCAAATTATTCAGTTTAAGGACCTGAGCTGCTGCGGGAATTCAGGGCTGGAATGTGGCGTGCGCCATTGTTTTTAATAATTTATTTATTTAGAAAATGTTTGAGCAGGAAAACCTGCAGGGTTGGAACACTTCACCTATCGTTAGTTTCTGGCACCATGGCCTTGGAAAAGAAAGGGCAGCCGTTGCACCATCCTTGGTGTTCATGTTCAAGCGTGGAGTGGAAAACTTAGCTGGAAAAAAAACAGTGCTGAAGACTGGGAGAGGGCTGGGGGGGGAGAGGAGGATCACTGGGGGTGGGTCTCTTCCCAGTCAAGGAGAATGGGATTTAGTAACAAAAAATACAATCCACAGACCATGCTGATAATGATGCTTTGGTTTGCTTGGTGTGGAAAACGTTTATTAAGGGGGAAAAAATGGCTGTTTGTGGGCTGGTGAATTCCAGGCTGTTTTCCTTGTATGACTTAGGGAAGACTCTTTCAGGGCTCTGATGTAATCACAAAGTGGCACCAGGGTGAATTTGAATGCCCTCTCCCCACCAAAAAACCCGTGATGAAAAACTGGACTTTCATATTCTCTGAAAAAAAATTTCAGGGTATTGCAAGGATATACCTGAATAGAGTTAGTAATTTTATGCTATGGCTAATAAAAGTTTCCCAGTGGTGCTCCAGTGAGTAAGTTTAAGGATTCCCCTTGTGAGCCGAGTCTGGTACACAAGTATGTACTGTAGCTTTACTGTCTTCCTAGATAAGGGATAAAATAAATCTTTGACTATGGCAGGACAGAGAAGTTCTTTAAACCTCAGGTAAAAAAAGGGGGTATATATTTTGTATACTTAATGCCATAAATATGTTAAAATATAAATGTCTTTTCTTCAGGTTTTAGAACTTAGTCTGTTTCTACATATATTTTTATTCTGATGAACCCAGTAATTATTTTATGCCTTCCTCTTTCCTTTCTCTATGAAGTTCACGGAGCATTACTTTCAGGTTTAACGCGTTGGTTACTCCAGGATCCTGCCCTCCTTATAACATGGGTGAATATTTTGGGTCGTGCTCGCAGGCCTTGCGGTTCTGTTAGGAAATCAGCCCTGAGTATCCAGATCTTCAGTTGAGCATGGTGAGAGCTTTTATTTCCTCTGCTGGAGGAGTTCTGCCCTGTAGTGTAGTTCTGTATTGAAAACAAAATATGGGAGTATTTCAGAGGCAGGTTTGTAAGTGTGGAGTCTTTCAAATCAAAATGCATGATCAAAATTCAATAATCGTACATTTATTAAGGTTAATATTATACTTACTTCGTAAAGGTAACCAAAGACCAGTGTAACAGACGAAAATAAATACAGCATGTATTGTAAAGTTAGGGCGACAGTCCATTGGGCGCGTTTCTTGCTCAGCTTGCGTTGACAGGAGACACCTCAAGATATTTGCAGGCTAAATTCTGGCCCGTAAATGAGGTGGGTTTTTTCATTTTAAAAGATATTTTTGAGAAAATGTGTATCTCTGGCATTAATATGAACAAGAGAAAACAAACAATAATGCAGTAACCATTCAGTAGGGGGCCAAATGCACAGCAGGATTTGTGGTTGTGTAGTCAATGCTGTTTTGCACGAGCCCAGAATCTGGTGCAAATTTCAAATCCCTTTGGCACGCAAGCTTTGTAGCTCGGTAATGCTATTCAATCACATTACGTACATCTATTTCATACACTGCGTTGCTTATTCTGTTCCAGGATTTACCTAAAATTACAGGAGAAATCATCCTTTCTAGCCTTATTACTCTTCTTTGTAGTGTCGCATCCGCTCAGGAGCCTCTCTCCTGCCGGGGTTGCTGTCTGCATGCGCCGGATTTCATCAGCCTACTCGGGGACCGACTTGTTGGCACGCGCGGCTGCTGCTTTCTGGCAATGCCAACGTAGTTTAACTTCAGCAACCTGAAGGACCGGTCGTGCCAACAGTTTAAAGGCATAGTTCTCATTGAACATGAAGTATTTAAACTCGTATGGTTTTCTACCCTCTGGTAAGAAAATGTTGGCAGCTTTCACTTTGGAGCTCTGATCATCTACTTTTTTTCATTTTTTTTTTTTTTTCCCCCCCAAGTCTCTGCAGGCTACACTAGCAATGTCTGAGGTGCCGCCTTCGTGGAGCTGCTCAGAGTTGCTTCTTACCAGATTATAGGGCTTCTGCAAAGGGGAACTTTATCGCTTCTCAGGTTTTTTTGTGCATTCAGTCTCTCTAAACAGCTTTTTTGCGTTCTAGAGCTGTTTAGATGGGATAACTGCAGTTAAGATGCTTTGCTTATTGTTTTAGAAGTCCACGGGTTTTTGTAATTCTTTTGGCTGTAATTCACTGGAATTCTATATATAACAAAGGAACTAACGGTACCAGTCAGCATCAACAGAGCTGGTGTTCTGCGTGCAGGTACGCATACACATGGGCTTGAGCACACAACTCTGAGCTCTCAGCCAAGACCGGCAACTCTCAAAACTGCTGGGCTTGCGCAGTTCAGTCCATATTGACCTGAGAGGTTTGGTTAAACTTTCTCCATAAAGCGTTGGATGAAAGAGCATACCCCTGGTCGCACGTAGCATGTGGTAGGCAGGCACTGAGCACCGCCGTCCCCACTGAGATTGCTCTCCTGTCACAGGCACCCGCTTACCGCCCTGCACTGCCAGCACGGAACAAGGTAGGCACAAGCCAAAATGTTAAAATATTCAGGCCATCTATTAACTTATGCCTGTCGAGCCGCTGAGGGCTTGAAAGAGTGCTCGAGGTCTTGGCCCTCCTTTTAATGCGTCTCTGTACAAAGGCAGCAGTCTGATTGTGACTGGTATGTTCATCAAGTTGTAAGAGTGAAGAAATTAGCCAGGACCCCAGCTATCTGGGCCCATGTATTTTATCGAGTTGGCTGTCTTAAAGCATATCTTTTTGCCAAGTACTTCGCTGTACTCAGATGTAATTCACTGTTGATGTATACATATGTTACAGCATCTAACTAATCTCTGTACTCTGGAATAGGCAGTGCTGGTGATACCAATTTAGATATACAAATGTGACTGTTACGGGTTGTGTTGTCTACATAAAAAAATTGTATGTGTGTTATTGGACATATTATTCTTGGCGTTTTGGCATGGATCGCTGCCTCCAGAAACATTTTGTAGGTTTTATATGCTTTTACGCTGCTAAGCTGCATTATATTTCCTGTATTTGCATTGGCCTAAATGGATTGAATTTAGCTAAAACCTTGGATTTTGTTCAGCTTGCTGGTGGAAATTTATTTTTATTGTATAGCCAGATACATCCAAAGTCTTGAAAAACAGAGGGCGTGGAGAATCAGTTGCTTGTTTGCTCAGAGTATCCCAGGAAGAACACAGCGTTACAGGGCTTTATTACAAAGCTTAGTCCCAAAGCCACCAAAGTACTGAAGATGAGAATGACAAGTGTTGTAAGGAAGACTTTCCACTTAACTTGAGCTTGATGTTTCTGAGAACCTCTAAAATGTTTGCCATTTGCATGACAAGTCCCAAAGCAGGGTGAATTCAGTGCTGTAAAGGCACGTCAGTGCCTTCTGGTGGGATCCTGGCGTCTGTGACTGTAAATCCCACCGGAGCACAGAGAGGTGGGAGGACTTGTTAGCTGCTGTGGGTGTTCTGTAAGTCTGATGGACAGACTTGCTCTGTGGTTCAGAGAAACAGTCACGCTGTACTGCAATTAATGGGGAGACTTCTGGATTTGGGCTGGATCTCAGGTCAAGGCCCTCAAAATGTTTGAGAGTCTGGGTTTAGTGCCAGCTTTGATAAAGAAAATGCTATACAAGGAAAAAAAAAAAAAAGGAGGTAGAAAGATAAGAAATATAGGACATATTAGAAAAATCCTATTAAAAAAAAGAGAGAAAACTTTAAGTAGTAGAGAAAGATGTGGATACCTGGAAACTTAGTGATGCCAGAGATGATCTTCAGTGACTTCTAAGAAAAGTGTGATTTTTATTTATATATATATATATTNNATTTTTATATATATATATATATAAAAAAGTTGTTTGATTTGGGGATTTTTTTTAAGGTTTTTTCTTGAAGAGGTAAAGTTGCCTTCCTTCATACTTTGCAAACCCTTGTCTTCCATGTTAGGATCTATTTGAGAAGAGTTACTTCATCCAATTATGCAGAACTCATCAGATGCACTAAATTCAACTTTTTTGGACTTCTAGTTTTCCAAGTGGTTGTCTCCAGGTGGGAATTCTCTTGTGTGTGGCCGAGGTGTGTGTTTATTGTAGCTTTGTTTTCACGGGCAATGAACTTCTAAGAAGTCATTTCCTTCAGGTTTGATGCATCCCAGTTGCTTATATCTCAAGGTACAAGGTAGATTGATTAGTTGGTGAAAGACCTGACCGCTGTACAAAAAATAATTTTCTTATCTTAGAAGGATGTCGTTATTGTTCATTCCTAAAATACGTCAGCAGTACCGAGAGTACCTCTGGTAATGTTTGGAGATGGTCATAGCTGTTTTCTGAGGTCTAAAGTATCCAAATTGAAGCTGAAACTGCAAAGGTCTATGAAACACTAATGTGATGATTTGGGGATTATTAATGTAATAAACCATAGTTAAGGCCTGTGCAGCCAATTCCGGAGCTTTTTTGGTTCAGATTGAGGCTAACTGTATGAAAGATGTCTGCCTGTCTTCACTTGTAGCAAACTAAAAATACTAAAAATAGTTTTATGCCGAACCCCTTGGTTGATGCAGAATCTCCCTTTCTGTTGGAAAAAGGTTCAGTAAAATTACAGCTATCTCAATTGTTTATCCCTTGCGTGTTCCTGACTGTTTCTTGTATTCAGATAAAGCATCTATGTTGTGTACCTACATTAAGTGTAATAATTAAATGACTGACTAATGCTGATTTACAGCGTTTTCAGGATCAGTTTAATTCCGTATGAGTTTCATATCAGAGTTCAACAGAGTTGGTCCCCACGTTGAAGATGTCTCCTCAGTTGTTTGAAGCAAGTAGGTAATATTTTGGGGAAAGAAGAGGAAAAAGGAATATGCAGATTAGCATGAGCATGAGAACAAAGCTCGGGTGGACTGTGATGTCTTTGCAAGCCAGAGAGATGTAAAGAGCTATTGAATCTGAACCTCTGTCTCTTTGCACATGAATCTTTTTTCCACTGTGATATGGAGATCGTGCACTTTCTGAGTTCAGTATTCTCTTTGGTAGTAGAATAATGAATTATATAAAAGGTAGTTTCCCTTTATTAGGTGTAAGAACTAAAAAAATAAAAAAAAAATCCAGACTGCCTTCTGCAGAATAGACTTCAGCTGCTAAGGAAAAGGAAGGGTTTGGATTTTGCTTTTTTCAAATAGGTGACTCACAGGTTTTCTATTCAGAGTGTTAAGTTTTATCCCAAAGATGCTAAATCTTATCAGAGAGATCCTTTAGTGTGGGTGGAAGTTTTATTCATGAAGTCTGCATATCTGAAAGGCTAGGCGATGAGTTATCACCAAAATACACCTCTTCAGTATTGGATATGCCATTGTCCTGTAACCCCAGATGCTTCTGATGGGGGGAAAAACCTGGTTTAGTTTGAAGTGGACAAGGCAACCTGCCACTCTTCTCATCTAAGGCAAGGGAAAGATGAAGAGTTTTATTAAAAGGAAGACATTACATACATGACTCGTTCTCATGTGTTTTCTTGCTCCATAATAATCTTTTAATATTAAGATTGATGTGAAGATGAAGTTGTGTTATTAAAATCATGGCTCTAGGTTGTCCCTCAGCTGGTGATGGATTTATTAACCAGTACACCTTGTGCGCTTGCTTACGTAGCAGGTTACCAGGACTAGTAAGAAGAATGGTGCAGAGGGTGTTTGCCATCACAGTTTCAAAGGCATCCACACGAAGCACTTGTCCATCAAAATTAACTTCAGGCATTTAATGAGAACCACCATAACAGGCAGATGTAACTTTTTTGATCCATTTCCAGCAAGGTATTGGAGCGTTTTCCCAAATGCATGGCTAGGAGTCCTACTGAGATAACAACAGGAAAGAAAATTAAACAGAAAAGAAAATAGAATAGTTAGGAGATATTTTTTTTTTTCTGCACGTATTTATTATTCCAGCTTTTGGTTTGGGTCTTCCTATTATGTGTCATTGTAAGAATCAAATCACTGAAAGCATTTGGGCCTAAGTTTCTTCCTTAGTAATGTAAGTCTCATGACCGTAAATGAATAGGGCCACCCGGAATGTGAAGAAATCTGTATTTACAGAGGATGGTGATCTGCAATTACTCAGTTCAAAACAAGTTAGTTTTATTTTAATCTAATTTCATATGTCAGAGTCACAGTATCATCGTGAGTATTCTGCATTATTAGTGACATTTTATTAAACTCTATTATAAAGTTGAAAATAGTAATTTGAGATACCTTATTTATAGGAATTGGACTTAAAATGCATGTCTGTCTGTCTTTGTGCATGTGTGTGAGGAGAGAATGAGCCATCAAAAAAAGGAAAGCAAATTACTTCAGGAGCTACATCTCCTTTCAATGAATAGTAATTTAAATACAGGACCTCTTTAGGGGCTTTAGAAATGAGGCCACTGAATCTGTTTTGATCTGGATTTTTTACAGCCGACAAAAGGGTTAACTGCCTGGAAGAAGGTGGGCATTTCGAAGCACATCTTGCCTATGAGATAAAGATCATATGAAAATTTACATGTTAATGGAACATTTAAGGAAAAAAAATTGCTCTTTGTCAATTGATTGTATAAATATTTTATCTAGTGTAATATTAGAGGAAGGCAAGCGTGAAGGCATTCAGTTTGAATAGTTTTTGAGAGGAAAATTAGGACATTATTGTTGAAGAAATAATATAAAATAGGGAGTTACAAGCACTTGATCTAAACTGTAAAAACCTTTCATGCACTCTGGCAGAAAGAGCAGATTAAATCCATAATGAAATGGGTAACTTTAGGCCTGCATAAATTTCCAGGCAGTCTCAGTTTCCCAGGAATCTCTCCCTGCTAGATTAATGGCTAGCAGCCTGCCACATAATGAAGTAGTTTGCCTTGGCAATGTGCTCATGAATTTATTATGGTGTCCACAAGTGTGCTATATGGCCTAGACATCTTTATAAATCCTGGATTTAGAGCTGCAGCGATGAGCCATTTCGGTCCTAATGGTGAGGCTGATTTATCACCGTGGTCCTTCACTCCACCCTCCCACCCCCTCCCTGACAGTTATAAAAGGAAAATACAGGTCATATCATTGATGGAAATGAAATGTGAAGGTAATTAGATAATGCCAAATGGATATGGGAAAAGGTGCACTGCTGAAATTTTAAATATGTTGGTAATTTTTTCCTTGGAGCAATTATATCAGGTTGATTTATTTTTACAGTTTATAATCACTTAACTACCTGTGGCTGATTTTAACCAGAGCTTGTGCCTTTGGAGACAAGAAGTAGAGCTTTTGAGTCCGTGATTGTTTATTGTAAATTCATTTATCTCAAAATACCTAATTTATTATGTAATTTACACAAGTCACAGCTCATTGCTGATGGGGAATAATGATTACCCATTTGGCTTCTTGTAAACTGTTCTCTGTGGCTTTATAAAATAATCAACAGTCAAAGCTGCAAGGATTTAAAGAATTCTCTATATTGAAATTAAAACCTCTTTATTTTTCTCCAAAAGACACCGGAGAACAGTAGAATACAAAGCAAATTGTCTAGAGATGTTTCAAATCAATGCATGAGCAGTCCAGAAATTACTATATTGGATATTTATAGCTCATGTTTGTATTACAGAGGGATCGGGGCTTTTAATGGGAATTTGGGCACTTCCAAAAGAAACAGTAAAGTTTTTTAGCAACCAAGCTGGCGGAGCTTTGAAAACAAAAGCACTGCTATGAAATAGCGTGTTTTGAACCAAAAGAAATAGATCCACCCTGGGATTTTCAAAGGGACCTAAAGGAGTTGGGGATGGCACTGCGGTTCCACAGCTGTCGGAAGCACTGAGGCTTTTTCAGCAAATCCTGAGCTACTGTACACTGACGCTTCCAACAGGTTGTTTGGGTCTGGTCCTGAAGAGGTGGCTGTTGCGAAATGGCAATTAGTGATTTTTCTAATCTGTAATCTGGGGGAGGGTGGGTGGCCGAGCTGGGTATTGCAGGGTCTTAAATTGGTTTTTGACTGCGTGATAAAGTGCGTATTTCTTTTTAATGAAGAAGGTAAAGTGCAGTGCTAATGAGCTAGAGACAGGCAGTTCTAGACGTGATATTTTGCTTTTTAAAAAAAGCGCAAGTTATGACATTCATTTTGGACTTGACACAAAGCTCCCTCCAGTCAGCAGCGCAACTTCTGCTGTTGGCTGGCTGTAGAACAGGCACATGAGAACTCCACCTGGATGGTCCAGGCTTCCTCGCTCTCTTCTAACTCCCTTAGGTTTGGTGGTAACAGTTGAAATGCCTGGTGACAGCTCATGGGCTGAAGGAGCATTTTGGTAATTCAGGGGCTGGTAAGCACTTGAGTCACAAAGGCAGGAAAAGTCGGTTGAGTTGGGATCAAGTCCAAAGTTATCTTCTGATAAATATTTAAAAGAATTTTGAAGCTCTGCCTTCGCAGAGAGAGTGACTCTCTTGGAGCTTATAGAGCTCCCTGTGTCTGGTCCATCTGTCTTTGCAACTTTTTGGGACATAAATTTTGTTGGGCTTTAAACAGCACTATGCCTGCAGCATAGTTCTCATTTTCTCTCTGAAGCAATTGGATTGAAGTCCTTTCTCAGCTGGAATAGAGTTTTCACTTGCAGTTTATTCTACTTTGTGTGTCACAAACTCTACTAAAACTGGGCGAGGATTACACTGTGCCAACAGCTTGGACTTGTACTGAATAACTGTTTATTTCTTTGAAGAGATGTAACTTGTCTGTAGCGCCTTAAACATCAGGAAAGTGAGAGCTGCCAGATCTCCATTCACTCTGTGTTTGGTAAATGCCTCTCTGGCACGCCTGATTTGTGTCCAGTCACCCTGCAACATCCAGTCTAGATTCAAACTGAGCTGCTCTCAGTGAGCCTAGGCACGCGCGGCTGTTGAAAAGTGGCACTGTGTTCAGAGCAAGGCCCTTCCTTCTGGGGCTAGTGATGACTAAAAGAGAAAAGAGCCTGCCTTGCTGCTTCTAAAAGTAATTTGGCATTCCAAAAGCAATATAGAAAGTGGCAGGTTCAAAGTGAAGCTTAAATGAATCTACTGGGGCTTCAGCTTCTTCAACAGACTTCCCCACCCCCCCACTCCCAGTATTCCCATTCAGTCCTGAATTTGTCCCAGAGAGGACACTATGTGCAGATGTGAGTACACGGGTGCCTAGGTGCACACACCAGCACCAGAAGTAATGGTATTTCATGGCTTTGGAGAAGCTCTTTTGAAGGAAGTATTTGGTTCATTTGGGATAGAAAGCGTCATCTCAGCATGAGCTATAACCAATACCAATGAAAGAAAATACAAGTGATACCTCTCCACCTTCTCAAAAAGTTGGTTTGCTTTGAAATTTTAGACCTGGAACCTGAAAATCCCTAAATGCATAATTATTCTCCACACAAGGGATGACTATGTCATGGTTAGACTTGGGCCAATGTCTTCCTGGTTTTTCTCTGCTTAAGTGACTACCAGATGTAAAGTTGGAGAAACACATCCAGATGAGGCCAATGATTTTTGAATGTCTTCCTCTCTTGCCCTATGTTTTCTTGTCACTATTCGTTACATGGCAGTGGACTAAGAGATCGTTGAACCAAAGACACCATTAAACTTGTGTAGACATAGAGCAGAAATCAGCCCTTGCCCCTGGGAGATTACAGAGCAATTTTGTGTGGTGTTGTTGCTGTGTACTTGGGGCTAAGGAGGGAGAACATCATGGTCACTTTTTTTGCTCTTGCTTTCAACCTTAGTCTTCATTGTCTGTGCCACGATGGGCTAATATGTATTAAAACACTATTTTGGTTTGCTGGAGGTCATGTACAGTGCAATTCTGAAGCAGAGCACCTGTAAGAAGTGTGTTGGATAGTAGTCGGTAGGTCTTGAAGTTTGCTCCCCAAAGTAGCAGGGCGAGCCAATGAAAAGCTACGGACCTGCTATAGTGCACTCTTATGCAGTGAGTGCTGTTTAAAGTACCCAGGTCCGGTAATGTCCACGCCTAAGATGTCATTCCCCTGCAGTGGTGCAGGCAAGGTAGAAATGTGGCTTTGAAGCTTTAATCTGAAAACATCTAAGTTTAAATGAAATCCTACCCGGAGGCAGAGGCGGATCCAATGTTTTCAGGTTGGATACACCTGTCATCCTTTTTGCAACACAAATGCTTCTACTTGAGTTCTCATTATAAAACTGCTTTGTTTTAATGAGATGAATAACTCAGATGGGAAAATAAGTACCTCTTGTAGCTGGGTCTTGTGGCTGAAGGGGGGCTCTTAGAGCTGTAGAGAAGGGGTTTGTGATGCCCAGTTTTCCTTGAAAGATCTCTGGGAGCTGGGTGACGCTACAGCCTGTTAGCCATTTCTCTCAAAAATTTCTTTCCTGTCTGTTGATGGTAAATTTTTATGATAATATTATAACGTCTACTTACACTGAATTGCACTCTAGTTTCCTGAAAATGGCAGGAAAACTTTTGTGGTTAGGTTATTTTTTTTTCTTTTTTTTGCCTGGTAACTTTTCAGAAAAGAAAACTGTAAATGCCTCTACACCTGAAGTTATTGCTGTTTTTATCTCTGGTGGAGAGTGGAACTTTACTTTCAAATATGGCTTTAGTAAAGGTGTCTTGGTATAAAATATGAGAATATCAGAATATAGTTATTGCAATGGTCTTCTGCAGCTGTGGGGACTAGATTCCTGGTTTAAACTCTTGAAGTTCAGAAGGCGTTTAAAATAGGTGTTTTCAGTGTAGGATGAAAAACTTGAATATATAGGAACTCTTATCAAAATACCCCCCCCCCCCCGCCCCGCCCTCCCCCTTAAAAAAAGGGAAAAGAATAGTTTTGCATGTTTTGTTGTGTAAATGAGTTACTCACAAATTCTCAGCATCAAACATTCAAGGCTGGAAGTAAAAATTCTGCACGTTCCTGGAGAAAACTTGATAGTGATGCATATTTGATCAAATACTTGTTTTATAAGTTTCCAAATGTTCACACATCCCTTTGAGCTGACTGGGGCTGGCAGTGTTCCATACGCTGGCGTAGGTAAGCTGCCACAATTATTTGCTCTTTGCCCATAAATAAATTCTCACCTTTCTGGAACAGCCAGTCCTGGCTCCTTGAAGGGCTGTTGGGTTTTGCATAAAACAAGTTGGTATCTGTTGTCGACTAGGTGGTCACTGTGTGCCATGACTACTGGGTCCAGTTCTGTAGCCTCTACTTATATCCAGTGGAAATCTTCTGAGCCAAGAGAAGTTTACGGCTCCCATTGCTTATGGGCTGGGCTATGGCAGTATTGATAATGATGCATGCTCCATGCTCCTGTCTTGTGTTAATGTAGAACTTGGTGGTTTTCCATGGCAAGGTCTCCAGGCATGAAAAGGTACATGGAGTCCAGTGGGGAACAACCAAAGCAGCCTCATCGCTTGTGTCTGTTGTTTGTTTGGTTGTTTTTTTTTAAATGCCCCCTGTAATTCCATATGTTCTGATGGTACGCAGCCCTATTAAGTCCATTTTAGTTGATGCGTCTCAAGTAATGTATTACATATTGGTTGTCAGGCAGCTAAGTAACTCTTGAAAATGTCTGGCTCTAGCTTAGTTTTTCAGGGACTACTGTAATAAGAAGCCTAAAATTTCATTTAACTGAAGTTTAAGATTTAAAAGATAAGTACTGTTCAGTTGACTAATCAAATAGTCATAAAAGCTCTTTTCTGGACTATAATTACATTTATTCAGTTCTGGGTTTGATTTATTTTTTATTTTAATTGTCAGCCCTGCTACACCATGATGCTAATAGAAATGTTATTGCAGGCACTATGGGCTAAAATGATGTCTGATGATTATTAATGAGAGCAATAAGAAGGTATCTTCATATAAAGTCAGCATTAAAGGAGTAATTCATTTTACCTGATATAATTGGATTGTAGCATTTAAATAGCCTGGGACTTCCTCTTAATTGTGATTAGTTGTAGCTTCTTCCTTTTAGTACAGTATTTAACTCTTCCTCCACTACTACCTTTGTTTCTTTTATGAAGTAATTAAACATGAATTGCTTTGCGCCTTTTAATAAATATACCCAAGGATTTAGTAGCTGTTAAATGGAATAACGGCCTGTTAGAAATACTCATGCGCGGTACCGTAGCTGGAGGTGCGAAGTTCTCACTTCACTCTAGTGTTTTATATGGCACATCGTTATGCAAAAACATCAATTCTTGCTTCGGCTGCAAGAATCACAGCAAGTGTCTTTGTCGGGAGTCATTGTAAAGCTGAATTTTAAGAGAAGCAAATTAAAGGAGGGTAATTATCATTTTTATTTTACCAAGGGATAAGCAGAATCCACAAAGACTTGTCTGGAACTGTGGTCACCGAATGAGCCACTCTGGAGCGTCAGCGTGCTGAGTCCTCAGCCCCTGCGTTCTCCGACGCAACGTAGGATTTTGGGTGACGGCACATTATGTTATGGGAGATGAATCTTGTTCGCCAATACTGCCCTATTTTGCTGTCTCGGAAAAATGAACTATTCTAAGTGAACTCAGCCTGCCTGTTTGCTGTCCAGTTTCTGGTGGATGAATTTGATTTTGAAGATTCAGCCCTTTCTAAACCCCCTGAATTTATTTTGCTACTGCAGACACACAGAGTACAACAGGGTGGGGGGAGCACATTTGTAGTACTTCAGATCAGCAGGTTTTAAGGATTTGAAACAAAACCTTGTTTCACCCTTCTATTAATTTAACTAGGTTTTGAAGAGGTCTCATGATTCAGAATTTAAAAGGATGGTCACTTGGGAGCTGTGATATATAAGTTAGCCCGTATTTATGACACTCTACTGTAAGAAATGAGCATCTATCAGGAGATTAGTAATGCTGACACACAGGAGGGCTCTCCGAGGACAAGTTAGAACTCTTCATCCCTTGCTGAGAAATGCACATATTTCTTACTTACGCCTACTAGTGCACCTGGAGAGGCGCTCGGAGTCTGGCTGCTGCTGGTAGCTCCCAGCTAATATACATTGATTTACTTTCACTCTACAGTACATGAGGATAGATAAGAATCTGCTGATCAGTCTTCCATGTTCTCTGCTACACGTGTACTTCGCTTAACTGTTAGGACAGCGGAGCATTTAGAGTGTATGTAATTCCTTTCTCTTTTGCAACCTCCGTGCAATTTTTCCATGTTAACGAGTTGTAATTTTAAAACATTTGGGTGTATTCCCATGCATATTACTTTGTCTTCTGTGCAGTGTTTTGGCATGGGAGGGAAACAAAATACTGATTGCTTGACGCTAGCAGTGGGTGGAGGTGTCGCACAGTTGAGGACTGTTTAGTCTCCTCCTAAGGCATCTTTTAGGCCATGTTATTTTGCAGCCATGAAGTCTGGTGGCAGCTGTTTTGGCACAGACATGGTGGTTTTGGCACAGACAAAGCAGTTGGTTTCTGTAGCATAAATGCTATCAGTTCTGTTAGGAGTGAGGCATCTCCAAACTCCATTTTTGATGGCTTTGACACATTTTAGTGACGGATGCGTAAAATTTTTCCTGCAGTCTGTGTTACTGCATAAACTGAGCTGGTGGAGTGTGGAGTGTGAATCCAGCATGTACACGAGTGCCTGCTCCCCTCTTCAGCTGTGCCTGGTTTTGCGTTTTGATGAAAAATAATTAATGGACTTCAAAAATGCCCATGATAAATAATGAATGAAATTAGGCTACCAGTAATCTATTCCAAAGGCTATAATGTGTTAAAAGGAACTGCAGAGTTAACAAAAACTTGTTCTTTTAAGGCCGACTTGAAATGACTTGATCTATTTTTTTTATTTTAATTTTCAGCCCTGCTACACCCTAATGCTAATAGAAATACTAATGACGCTTTTGCATCCCATACAGAATTTTGAAGGGAGTACAAGAGGAGGGGAGGGATCGAGCTGATGGGTATTTTGTTGTTCAGAAATCGATGAGTGGTACTAGAGCGCCAAAGGAGAGCTGGGTGAGCTGCTCTGCCCAGCCTTGCCCACACAGCCTGATCCTGCTGTGCAAGTATCCCTGCCCGCGAGCCTTTCAGGAGTAAAAACTGGTGGTCAGGTTGACACATACTAAATTATGTAGTGGTTTGTTTGGTTTTTATCTGGATAAAGGTACTGCAGAGATTGTAGAAACTGCTGAATTTATTTACACTTGAGACCCAAAGGCAGGCTTCAACTTTGGTTTCCTGAGGCCAGTCAGATTGCCCCACTCAGATCTTTATGAAAATATATCTGCACCAAACCAAGATACATTGTGATTTCCAAGCCTTTTGGGTCACTTTTGTCTAGGATTAGGCCCTTCCCATTTTCTCTAGAAAGGCAGATCGCATGGGGAAGTCACTGCATTTTCTTTTGATAGGTTTCTCTGACCACAAATTGATAGTTGTGAAAAGATCTGAAATGGCAAGCCAAACTTATGTATTATCACTATTGCAAAATTTCAAGGGTTCATGACTAAGATAGGCAAGCAAAGAATGGATAGTCTTAAAACCCAACCTGCGTGGTCCTCAAAATTGAAATTGGCAATTAATTAAAATTCATATTTGTATAGTACGTGATGACTCCATTTACAAATTTGTGTATCTTGTGATTACAGTGTTTCCAAAATGTGGAGTGGATTTGTCTTTCATGCTCACGCTGCTATTTGAAAGCAGATAGAAAAGAACTTTTAGGATGACGATCATAGAATATCCTGAGATGGAAGGGACCCATGAGGATCAAAATACACAAAATGGATTGTTTTAAGATGAAAGAATGAGTTTCCTAGTACTCAATTGATGCTAATTTGGCTTCTGGTGAACTGTAAAGAGGCTCACCTTGGAGAGGCGGCGCTGCATGTCCTGCACAGAGGACAGTTCTCTTGAAAATAATGGGAAAAATCCAAGTATGGAGCAGTTAGAGTTTTAGAAGTGAAAAGTTGGGCAGCTTAAATACAGCAATGTGGATGATTAAGAACAAATGCCTAATTAGTATACAGGTGAAAGTCCTTGGAACAGATTATTTTTTTAAGTCTACATATTCTAGATGCCCCCTGTTTTTCTGTTCCATTTGGGGGACATTTTGACACTTAAGCCTTCGTATCTTGATCCTCAGAGCATGCTTTTGAAATTAGGAAGTCAGTATCTGCTCATCTTGGTGTGTGTGATAAAGCTTGTGTTTTCAAATGGGTTTCCTGAATTGGGATGTGGCTTTAGGCAGCTCTGGTGGATTTCTGTCCCTGGGAAACCAGGCAAACTTTTGCCATTGATTTAAGGGCAGGGTTTAATGAACAGCTGCAGCTCCACTTGAAGCCAGTTAAGACTGCAAGCTTTTGCTGCCTCTGAAATCAAAACCTGTGTTGTCTCAAATTAGGTACCTACTAGGAAAAAAAAGAAAAAAAAATATGAAAATGTTAGGTGTAAGTGTTCCCTTCCAGCATATTTTTGTTCTATGAGTGAGGACAGGTAAAAAAGAATTTTTTTGCTATTCAAAGAAACCCAGTTCTTTCAAAAAAGCACTTCTGCTATTTTCAAAAATGTTATTACTTAAAAAAATGGTTTTATCCACTTGTTATTTAGTTGGTTTAAGAAATACAAGTAGATTGTGACTTCTCAAGCTGTTTCGAACACACACCACAGAATTCTCTCTAACCCCTAATTTGAATACCAGAATCTCTCATTTTTCTTGTGCCCCATTTGCAGACCCTGCATAATAAATGTTAACATAGGTAGGACTTCGCATCATCAAAGAAAACGTGCTCCATGAAATATCACGTGTATAAAATATATATAATCTTCATCAGAATATAACTGTATGTTTTCTCCCTTCCTGCCTTGTATTTTGTCAAACATACATTGTATATTAATGTAATGCTTCAAAAAATAATAGATTGTTTCTGGTTCATTTAGCCGTGCATGTGTTATCTCATTTTACGAAGCATGTGCATGTCTTTTAATCTGCTATTAACATTTTCTTCAACTTTGCCCCCTCTCTGTTTTATCCTGGCAGTAGGCGAGGGAGGCTTGTTTATCCTGCTCCGATTCTGGGGTGTTTTCATCTTTAATTGTAGGTCAGGGAGCGGGGACCTCTCCGGCACTCTTGTTTTCCCCGGCTATGTAAATGCGAGCGTGCCGGCGGCACTGGTGGGACCTTCTTTCCCTTCAGGGTTACTTATGCAGCAGATGCATTGCCAATCCTCTTATTGTACCGATATTGATCCCACCTCCCCATAATGAACTGTAACAACAACTCTATTATTCGCAGGTACCCGATTGGCTGAGGATAATATGAAATTAGCTGGCGTGCATCGGGCCTGTCAGTATCGATTTCCCTACCCAGATTACTTGTTACAAAAGAATAGAGCTGTCTGCACCGTAATTGAACAAGTTAACTCCTTGTCTCATAAAATGTAAGCCCATATTGATTGCCTACTGTAGTATGCAGAAGGAGGAAAGTTATAATGGTATTTAATCGCCATGGTGCTGAGAGGCCTTTTTTTTGCGAACCAAGTGACAGCTGCTGAGAAAAGGCTCGAGGCTTCCTTGCAAACAGAGAAAACAGCAGGATTTCTCCGAGTGATACATAATGAGGGGCCGCGGCGAATAAAGAGAGCTGCTCACTGCTGTTGCCTCGCTCATAGCGCTTCTGCCACTGCTAAATGCAGTAAATTTTATTTTAATTGGGTTGTGAATGAATGGCAGGGCACGCTCAAGTGCGTGTGGGTTTCCTTAAGCCATGGTGCGTCTTTAAAACTTGTGGTTTAGGTATGCCCTCCTCTAAGGCATCAGGAAATGCAGCTCAAAATTCAGAGTTGAAAAGGTTTCATGAGCGTGGAGGGTCCCCGTTGCATGATCAGGCCAGTCGTGAGAGGAAGGGGATGGCACGTGAGGTTTTGGGGAGCCGCTGGGTGTTTCCTGTCCTCAGAATCGCATTTTGGATATTTGGAGTTGCGGGCAGCCCGCTGGAGGGACCGCGATAGCGCCCTGCTCAGTTCTGCCGTGCCGCTGCTGGTTGTCTGAACTTGTAATAGCAGCCGCCTGTGTGCAGTGACATTTTATAAAGAGCAAATTACTGCGAGTCCACCAAGTGTATGTTTCATTAACACCCAATGTCATTTAAAGTGCAGTTTGTGAGGAAATGACGGAAGCCCTGCGTGCGGGGAGGAAGGGATGGGTTCTCCCACTGGGCTTTTTCCCCCGGGGAGGAACCACGGGGGTCTGCAGCACTGCGTGGAGGCTCTGGCCACAGAGTTTGAGATGGGCAAAGGCCTTGGAGAAAACGCTTTGTTTTCAGGGACTGATGAGCACTTCCACTGCAAGATTTTTCAGGTGCCATTGTTTGGTTTTGTTTGTTTTCAGCAGTTTATTTGTAGTTTCCTGTTGAAACTCACCTCTCCACATGCTGATAGCTTTCTGCTCCTCTATTTTTTTGTTGCCGTTTCCATTCCCTTGAGTTCTGTTTTCAGTTTGGGCTTTTTTCCAGAGGTGTAACAAGAACGAAGTACAATACCTACACACATTATGCTACGTTTTGTGTGTTTTGTTTGTTGTTTTTTTTTTTTTTTACAATGGTATTATATTCTTCCTCCCTGCTTTAACCTGGTAAATTTGACAACTTGTCTTTGCCACTCCTCTCGTGGACCCCTAAGCGTTGCTGGAATTGACTTAGCTGTTACTTTTCCAATAAATTCAAGGGAAGCAGCAGTTTGTCTTCACCTGCTCTCTATTCTATCACACTTTCCCATCAGCTAGATTGGTTAGATTTTTCAGAAGTGCCACATAAGTTCTTCTTCCCTCCCTTTCCAACCTTAATTTTTCATGATGCAGAATTTACTAGGCGGCATTTAATAGCGATATGGAAGTGTGAATACAGGCACTAGATTTGCTGGGATTTACTGCATTTCACTTTTTCTCAAGCAGCGAGGGATTGAGACCAGATGATTCTGTTTTCTGGAAGAACTGTGCAAGGTTAGAGAAGAGATCATGGAAACACGGGAGATCGAAGAATGAGTGATGTAAAGCTGAGGGTGAGGGAGGAGTTGCTCCAGATCACAGAGTCTGGGTGTGCAGCACGGGGTGGGATGTATTGATACTGACTTGCAGGGACTCCTCACAGAGCCTTGAGGAAAAGAATCCAGATAAATAGAGTTTAGAAACTTGGTGCCAACTGAAAAAAACCAAAGCACAGTGCATAATCCACTCCATTCCTTCAGAAAGCACAGAATATCACCAGAATTACCAAAATGAGGGAAATACTCTTTTTTTT
>VYZM01007099.1:135372-287465 GCA_013398915.1 Dromas ardeola | reverse complement strand
TTTTTTTTTTTTTTTTGTCTGGATTAGGTTCAGTGTGACACATGAATCCACAGTTTTGCCTGCAGATGTTATTAATTTTATCCAAAACTTGTGTGTCAAAATATTTTAAGAAAATTTACAGATTTATTTATGTTCTCAAGTGTATTAAAGAAAAAGGATGCATACTAGTCTGGAATGCTTTTGCATTCATCTTTGCATGCCGTATTAGTTTCCTAGCCTTAAAACTAGACTTATGGATGCAATGTGTAGCTTAATCAGACCACACAGTGGTCTGTATGGGTATGGTAGCAATTGCCACTGGAGATGGTGCCTTCCTGTGTCCGTTTCCATGAACCTCTGGGAGGAAAAAAGGCAAGTGAGTCCCTGGTTTTTGTGTCTGCGTAACCATCCACACTGACACCACTGCCCATTTGCCATGACTGCCTGTCACAGGCTGTATGGCATATGAGATAATGGAGACTAAATCAGGAGAGGGGCAGAAGGAAGGAAGGGAAGTCATCTGTGTTACTCTTTTCCACTCTTCACAACTGAAAGCGAGCTGCTTCACCAGGACAGAAGCTGTGTATTCACTCAGGATTTTATGAAAACCTGAAGCTGGAGCGTGGGAGGAGGTAAATGCAGGGAGCTGCTGGTCTCTGCTGAGCGCCAGCCTCGCATGCTGCGAAGCACAAGGCAGATTTCTATTGCAGCTTTTAACTTGGGGTTGGGTTGAAAAATAAGATTGACAAGAAGTTTCGAATAGGCTGCTGTTCCCCAGCGGTTGAAACAAACGCAGCTTTCACTCCTTCCCATTCCTAAAATTTAAAAGAGTATCAATCAAATGGTACCAAAGATTCCCGCTGTGGCAGACTCTTCCAGCTTCCATATCCAGCCTGCCGTTGTGGACAACGAGAAATGCTAATGATCACTTTGATAATTGTCTCGACGCTTTTCTTTAGACTGGACATCTTTCCCAATAGAGAATACTTTTCTATTTCTACTTGTCTGTTCTAATTTCTTTAGAGAAAATTGCTGAGTTCTGGGCAATATCAGTCTGCTCTGTTTAAAGTCAAGGTCCCATGGTCATGACTGTTACGATGTGGCTGTGAAACGTGTCATTCTGTGGAAACAGATGCATCTTTTCAGGGTGCTAGGTGTTCACATGACAAGGTCTGCTGGGGCGATGCGTATTACAAACGTAGTTGTATAGAAACTGTGAGAGTATGCAAATGTGGAGGTTCTTTTCAGCTTATTTATTGAAACTTGTGATTTCTTAGACTCATATCACCACCACTCCGCCTTCCACGCGCTTCCATGTGCCTCTCCTATAGGGAAAATGGATCTATCGGAAACATCCAAGAAGTTCAGCGAGTCCAAGCTTGCAAAGCTTTAGACATTTTTGCCTTCTATCCAGATAACGTGCATCCTTCTGTTTTGGTGTAGCTGTTACAGTACTGAACAGAATGGGATCCAGCCGATGGCTGGATCTACTTGGTGCTACTGCTGTACAAATAACAAATAACAATAAATGGGGAAAAACCATTGAGCCTAGGACATGACCTTAGTGCAACTTAATAAATAATGCATATGAAATCTGCCCATCAAAAGAAAAAAACCAACCTAATATTGCAAGTGTTCATTTGGGCTGCAGACTCAATACACTGATGCTGTCTTTGCTCGTGCTCCTTTACACACATGCAACTCCGTTGCCTGCATTCCAATCGCAGCCTTTGCACCAGAGTAAGGAAGAGTGGGCGGAAGCTTTACAAACTGGAATTTTTTTTCATTGTTCTCTATTAGTGTGAAGTGCGGATGTATGCGAATGGCTATCACTGTGTATATAGAAAAGACCTGAAATAAGATGTTAGTATGCAAAAAAAAAAAAGGAATTATTTCATATTACCCTAAAGTAATATATTCTTTTTATTTTCCCTGTTCCTGAAGCTAGTTTGTTTATTTTATTATACTCCGTGACAATTTTTACATGCTGACATTTCTGTCCATAAGAACTGCTAAACGTAAAGCTTTCTTGATATTCTCTGTCTACAAGATTTTTGGAATCCTCCTGACGCTGTGATGAGCTTGCCGTCTTGGCTTGGTGCTGCCAGGTGATGTTTGTGGTGTACTCCTATGGATGGGTCCTCACCCACGGGAGCTCTCTGCTGCTCAGGTGGAAGCAGCAAAACTGCAGAGAAAAGTTGAGGCTTGTTATGCTGCAATATGTTATGCTAATGTTATGCTGTAGGGCAACGAAGCTGGTGAAGGGCCTGGAGAATAAATCTTATGAAGAGCGATTGAGGGAGCTGGGACTGTTTAGTTTGAGGAAGAGGAGGCTGAGGGGAGACCTCATCACTCTCTACAGCTGCTTGAAAGGACATTGTAGAGAGGTTGGTGCTGGTCTCTTCTCACAGGTAATTAGCGGTAGAACAAGGGGGAATGGCTTCAAGCTGCAACAGGGTAGGGTTAGACTGGACATTAGGGAAAAATTCTTCCCAGAAGGAGTGGTCAGACACTGGAATAGGCTGCCCAGGGAGGTGGTGGAGTCCCCATCCCTGAATGCGTTGAAGAGTCGTTTAGATGTGGGGTTGGGGGATATGGTGTAGGGGAGAACTTTGTAGAGTGGGGTTGATGGTTGGACTTGATGATCCCAAGGGTCTTTTCCAACCTGAATGATTCTATGATTCTACGATTAATGATTCTGATGCCGTAAACGTGCTAGACCTGGTAGGCATTGAAAAGGTTGATGCAAGAGCTGTTTTTCAGAGGCAACAGAGCCAGTGCAAGGGTTTTTACAACCTGAAGCAGATAAATCTTGCCTGCCTGCCTTCCTCTTGCAGAAGCTGCCCATGTAAGGTGGCAGTCCATGCTACTGTATACTTGTTTTGGCCCAGAAGGTAGACTAGAGTATTTTCAGACTGCTCTGAGGACAAATTGTTACTGTAAAATGAATTGCATTATTTACTTTATTATGATTCAGAATACATTTCTTCCCTGAGAAGTCGGATTCTATACTTGTGGTCCAAGCTGCTGCTGTCTCCAATCACGGCACCTGACTTGCCGCTTTTGGTAGGCTTCATTTCTACTGAAGTAATTTGAATTTGCAGTATTTTCTTCAGCCAGTTGTTTTGAGATTTTTCTCCCACAGCACTCAATAACTATACTGCTTACCTATTTATTCCTAAATATCTTTGTTCTCTGTAAAAGATTTGTTTTTTTTCTTGAAGTACAAGTGCAACCTCTATTTTTCTTTTTGTTATTTGCTATTGAAAGTGTGCTTGGATTCTCCTCTTGTTTGTTATGTGTCTGTTTTGACTTTTGGGGTTGGTAGGAGAGAATAAGGGTACAGAAAAAGCAAGCAGAGTTTAGAAGGACATAGAAATATTTAATATACAGGCTGAGGGTAATAACAAAGAAAGGATCTGTCAGGCACACAGCTTGTGTTAAGAAGAATTATAGTGCTGAGAACCCCTCGGGGTAGCAGTTCGCTTGCATTCTCTTCTATGTCAGTTCCTCCGACCGCAAGACCTCTGGAGTAGGTGTTTTATGTTATCTGTGTGTGATGAGCATCCAGAACAGTACGGAATCCACTGGAATCTTTGGGTGCTACGACTAGAAATAATAGTAGGGAATCATCCCTCTCTGCAGATGATCTTGATACACTGCTTATGGATTTACCCTGCACTACTGAAATCAATGAAAGTTTAACAGCTGACATGAGATAAAAATTCACTGTAATTAGGTTTGTGATAAAAATGATCTTTGAAACCAAGGTTGCTTTCCAAAACTGAACTGAATTGGGAAATATTCTATTAACCATTTAAAAATCCATCTCCTTTTGAATCGCTCTGCATTTCTGCATTGTAAAACAACGTCTCTATTGATTTACAAGAAAACCTTACTGCATTGGGTTTTGATGTAGGGTAGAAAGAGCGAGATATTACACAGAACATTTTTTCATACCCAGGATACCTTCCCATTAGTAAGAGCATCTAAGCATCCTTTTTTTTTTTTGGTGGTGGCTTGTGGTTTTTTATTTTATTAAAATCCAGCTTTGGTTTCTTCACTTGCTACTGATGAAATAAATAGCTTATAGTTCATCAGAATGGGAAGGCTTTTGCCTTCCTGAAACTTTTTTCTGGACACAAGAAAGGAAGACCGGAGGTCCCCAAAGTTTGCCATAATGGCTTCTGTGCAGAATGCCATGACTTTTTTCTGCTCTAGGTGTGTAAAAGGATGAACCCTTGGATTTACTATTATCAGTTAGGTAAGGAATATTGTTTGGAGGAAAAAAAAAAAAAGACAGTGTGACGAGTCCTGCAATAATCTCAATTTAATGTCAAGCTGCCTTAATAAACACACAAAGAGGTCAGGGCTTACTCAAAGTAGGAATTGAAGTCAGGGATAAACCAGCCATTGATATGCTGCCATCAGAGTTGGAAAGTGAAGGTGGAACAGAACATGGATGCAAATGTGTCTCTAATATTGGTGTTTATGCTTTTCATTTTGCTGCTTCTGCTTAAAAAGCCTAGAAACATGATTTAAAAATTAGTGTTTGAATGGAGGTTGTATATCTGTCCCTCATATGCCTCTCCCATTCAGATGTTTGTACATACCTGCACCTTGACATGCCCAAAGCAGCGGTGCAGGATGTTTCTGTATTTTTAATTGCGCTCCCAGCATGGCCTGCCCTCGCAGACCCTGACGATCTCAGCTTTCTGGTAATTTGTATGTGTATGTCTTACTCTCACCAGCAGGATTTCTTACGCTCTCCCAGTTCTGATTGTATGCAAGGGGGTTTCCAGTCTCTGTAACAAGCCAAGGCGAGCTCCCTATTTACTCTGCCTATTGTGAGTGCTCAGATCTATGTGCAATTGTGTATCAAATAACCTTGCCCCTAAGCAGATGAGTATTTATTTCAGTCAGTTACCCCTTATAATTACTATATTGAACCTAGTTGTCTATAAAATGGATGGTTTGCTTATACAGTTTACCAAAATAGTTCATTAGGGGTTAAACAAAATGAAATCCCATTTGCAAAGAGTATAATAAATTGTTTCATCTGTGAATTTAGCTGTTCTCCCTAATGCAGACATGGATGTTACAGTGGTTCTCCCTTGATAGGGTTATGGGTTAATGAAATGCTTTTTCTGTTGCTTATTTTCCTCTCTTCTGTGCTGAGTGATAAGTAGCTAACCAACGAAGCTTGTAATTACAATCTTACAGAAACCGGGCTGATCTGTATATAAATCTCACCATCCAATTACAAGATGTAATAATTTTGCACTCAAGCTGGTAATGAGGTCTAATACTTGTGCATGTGATAATCCCCTCTGGATGCCGGCTTGATCAGATGTTGGCTTTGTAATTAGACGGGCAGAAAATCATTATTTCATGTTCAGGAAAAAATTAGGTTGGTGGGAAGTTAATTTTCTCTCCGCTCTCTGAAGCGTAGACAAGAATTTAATGATTTAATCATGATTGTTAGCTCTTTTGCAATCAATTTGTAATGATTGTGTAGCAACTCTCTTCAAGGGAAGCTGCATCAGGGAGGAGTATGCAAACAACTGTCTAGGAGGGCTGATTATAAATAGTATCACATGTCTCCAAAGCCCATTAAAATCTTCTTAATGGTGACGCACCGATTCTCGCATCACATCCGGGCAGTCTCGAGAAAGGGGACCTGGGCTAGGTTGGCTTTGCCACGCGTACAGGAGCTCCTGGTTCTTTTGGCAGTCCCCGAGCGCTGCTGGAAACCAGAACGTGTGGACCGACACGCTGAAGCTGTGATGGGCAGGGGTCTGTGCTAGCCACTCCTGTGCATTGTCTTCTCTACACAGACCTTTTTTTTTTCTCAAATATTACGCAAGTTTCTATAAAGCGTGACAGAGGAGAATATTTCAGTTGCTCAATCTGAAATATATAGCAAACAGAAAAAGGGGATTTTAGCTCTAGTTTTGAAGGAAGAACTTGCATTTGGTCCTTCAGAGTTCCCAGAAGAGATACTATTGACTGCCATAACCAAATATGCCTCACATATTTGAGCATATCTGATTTATCATTTTATATGTTGTTATATTTTTAATAAAAAAAATTTGCTCTTTCCTTTGGGAGGAAATTCCAGTATTACGTGTTGCTCCATAAGTGGAGTAAGGAAAGTTAGTGAATGGGAAATTCACAAAAATACCCAGCAAACCCAATAAGCAAAATATTTTTATAATTCCAAAACTGTTCAGGAATTTGGGTTGGATGCAGCTCAGAAAACTTCAGAAAGAGGAGGGGAAAAAAACGGGGTACTGTACCAAATGCTGAGAGTTATCTGGGAGAGAGTCGTGCAAGAGATGAGCTTGCTTTGTCTGGCACATTGGGCTGAGAAGGAAAACACCCTGAACCTCCTGTTTTCGTAGGAGTTTGTGTTCTGACAGCTGCCTTCTGTTTTACTGAATTACTGTTACACTTGGAGTCCAGTGGCTTTCTCTATTCCCGTTATTTTAGATGTAATTGTATTGTATTGTTACGTTAGCTCTATTAGCTCTATTTCCATGCTGGGCTCTTGAAATTGATTCTGTATGTGTTCTACAATGGTTTTGAATCATAGGTGGTTTCCTTCCTCTGCTTCTTCCACGTTACACTATTTTGTCAGCGGTATAGCTTTTCTTTTTCAACAGGATCCAGGAGTTGGGCTTAAGCTTTTATAAGGATTAGAGTCTAGTCAGATCTAAGACCAGTTTCACTAGACGTTGTTACGGGGCTGGCTCAGGTTGAGTCTGCTCCAACCGCGTTTGCAAATAAGCTTTACAGCCTCAGAAAGGGGTGCGTCGCAACAGCACCTTTTCCATCGGGCTTTTGAGTTCGCTTTTGTTTTTCTTTCAAGTGTTCATTCAAGACATGTGTTTGTTTTTAAGCTGCATTAAAACTTGTAAGTCGTAATTTCTGAGAAGGGGGAGGAAAAAATGGGATATTTACTTAAATTTGAACCATGTTTCTCAGTTGTGGATTTTGGATCGTGTTAATTTTGCCGGCTGTGACAGACTGTACTTCGGATGCATGGCAATACGATAATTAAGAACAGGAAGTACGATCAAGGAAAATCCCCCTTTTTAATCACACAAAGTATTCCTTTTTCCCCAGTCAAAACTTTCTGTGGTTGGCACCAAATTTTCTATCATTCAGCTTTGTCAAGAGAGGACTTGGAATAATACCCAAATGATGCTGAATTCCCTGATGTTGGTACTTTGATGTCCTTTTTGTCATATTTCTTCTGGGACTGAAGCCTTTTCAGTTGAAATCATTATTATTTCGGCTAAGGGTCAGGGAGGCTAAACAGCTGTTGGTGATCTAATTACAGGGTTTTGCAGAGAATCATTTCAAGTTTCTCTCATCAGTTCAGACCCATTCTAATTGCTATTGCTACTCAACCAAGCCAATATTCAAGTAAACCTCTGCAGGGGTCTGAGAGTGACGATTTTCACATGCGTGTCTCTTGGATAATCCTTATCCGGCAAGTCCTACAAAATCTGTGTATGTTCTTAGGAGCTTTGCCTTTTGAAAGATGAGGGAAGGAGAGAAGTATTTGCCATAACATATAAAACGCAGTTGCAGATAAACAATGCCTTGTGTTATACAAATTAGCTCCTGTGCTATCAAATGAAATTACAGGAAGGAAGCCAAAGTGCTGTCTTCAAAGACTTTGTATCTTTCGTTCAGTTTTGTTAGTTGAACCTTCCACGATAGAAGTTGAACAACTGATGGTATTTTCAGTGTTTTTGAAAACAAGGAGATTTCTTTGAAAATAAACAGTTGCATGGAGGATTATATTTATTACAAGATCTGAGCAATGCCATGAAGATAAAGTCTCTCTTTTTTTTTTTTTCTCTCTTAGCACTTGCATTATTTTGTTTGTGAGCTTGATGTGTAGGGAAGAGAGGGATCGGGGGAGGAGAGGGAAGGCAGATAGTGCTTCCTTCATAAAATATACAAGGAGCTGTGCATACAGAAGTGTCTCTGTGAATCTGTTTATGGCTCTTTTTTGACTGACTGGCTAAATTACAGTTTCATTGTTCTAAATCCCCGAGGACTTTTCCAGAGATGTTGTAACTAAAGCTGTGCATCTTGTGAAGCTCTTCCCTACCTGTCACTATCAGCTGCAGATACAACTAATTTACCTATTTTAGTTAACCTCTCAAGAAGCAACGTAATTACCTTTCTAAAAGCACAGTTGTCATTGGGGAAAGTATTTTCAAGTATTTCTATCAGGCAAGCATACAGTGGTTTAAGGCAGTTACAGTGTCCAGCAGCACTGGCAGGGCTTTGAGCTGCATTGTGGTTAAAAGCAGGTGCCAGAAAAAGAAGTGTTGAAAGAAAAGTTTCCCTTCTTTAAGCTGTTCTGTGGGGTGCTCGGAGAGAGCGATCCCCCTGGGCAGCTCTGTGGCGATGTTTTTCCTTCAGGAAAATCCCTCTGCACGCTCACAACAGTGGGAAAAGGTAGTGGACTCCTAGGACATTCCCAGAAAACACGGCCCACTAAGACGCCTGGCAAACTGTATTGGCACCACTTTTATAGTAACAGTGATTTTGGGTCTAGGTGGTTTTGTCAAAGCTCTGGGAGTCCTGCTAATGCTATGGGAGAAGGACTGTATTCTGAGATGGCTTGCTTAGTGGCACACTAGAAATATTTTTAATTAAAAAGAAAGAAAATGGAAAAAAATAACAGCACTGTTTGAGGTATACTGCGATTATATAAAGGGTGTTTGAGCTTCAGCTGCTTTTCAAGGAGAGTTAAGTCCATCCTTGCTTTTTCTGTGACTTTACTGTGTTCTGTCTGTGCACGTGCAATTGTACGGACACATCTCATCTGAGGAGACAAAATGTGCCTACACTACCAAACTGCTGGCTCCTGTTTCTAAGGTTGGACACTTATGGGAAATAAATTCTCGAACAGATTTTTTCCAAGCAGAGAAACCAAGTTCTGTTGCATCTCTTGCCTTGTGACTGTACAAATCTCCCACATACATTGCCTCTTCCAGTGCCGATGGCACCTTGCAGCACGTCTGCAACTTCAGGACATTTAACACCTTACACTGCTGACTGGTTGGCATTCAGACAGCAAGTTCCTGGATAGGAGAACCTCACGGAGAGTCTCCTGCCCTGTCTTGGTCCCTTCCCTCCTGTTGAAATAACAAGAGAGCGGGTATTTTGTTTTACCAGCCATGGAGAGATGGCCTTATGGTTATTTTGATTTTGTGCTGTTTAGGACTACTTAGGGATAAAACTGTGTTAAGTTTTCAGTGCCATTATTATGGTATTATAACGGATGCCCCTCTCTGAGAGCTTCCTGGGAATATAAGGAAATGCTATGGGCCTTGTGCATGGCAGTATCAGCATTTGTTTGATGTATTTTTCAAGCATTGTTTGGTTTCAGGCACAGTGGCAGGGTTTAGTTCTTTAAAAGACCCAGAATAGCAACAATTGTCTTTGAACAGACAGTAGAACTTCACTAATTCATACTAATGACTTTAAGAGACTTTTTTTATGATAATACTTCATAACGTGCAAGTAAATGACAGTAGTATATTTTGTGAAAATAATGAAGTCTTAGTAATGTGGGACCACTTTACAGCTCTCTGCTATTAAATCTTTGCTGAGAAGTAGGGAGATGTCTATTTTCTTGCACAAAATCATAAAGCTGGATGGTGAAAGGTAGTTTATTAGGCAGTCTAAAAAGAGCCAATCTTGCTCCCCCATCCGCTTCACAATTCGCCATTAACAGTGTTCCCCACCCACAGCAGCCTCCAGGTAACCGTTCTGAAGATGAGACGGGGAACTGGGAACTCTGCCTCACACTGAGGTTTTCCTTTCTAAAACCTTCACTTCAGTAGCTTGCTTAATGACTTTATTTTCTTATGAATAAAATAATACTGAAATGCCACGTTAAATGGGTGAGAATGCCTCCCGCTAGTGAAGCCAAGGGCTGAAACACCAGCCGCTGCAGGACTTGAGCAGTAAGGATGACTTGAGTGGCTGGCAGAGCACTGCCTGGGGTCGAGCAGGGAAGTCCTTGCTGGGCAGACTGGAGCGTTCCCTTCCTGGGAAACACTCGTGCTGGTTGAGAGCAGCTGAGCGCGCCTTTGCTGTGAGATCAGCTGGAGCGGAGGGAAGTGCTGTTTGCTGGCAGCACGGTTGTGAGCTGCTACATCCTCCAGCCCCTCTTTTTGTACAACGCAGGCAGGGGGATCTACGGTGTGCAGTGGGACCATCTTCATTAAAACACTCTTTTCTCATCAGCAGATAAGCAGTGGCTAGACAGGTGAGATCTGGAAGCGCGATGTTTGCCTATGCAAAGCTAAGTTGTGACCCGACGTCAGCTGAGTGGCGGACGGCAGGCACTGCGGGGGCCCGGCAGAGGCAGCACGTTACCTGGTACTGCTGCTCCAGCCCCTGCCACAAAGGCATTGCCGTGGCCGCAGGTTTGCAGTGAAAACCGTGGGTGCAGCAAATTGTAATTGTGAAACCACAAAGATCTTGCAACTGAAAATATTTTAAGTATTTTCTTTCATTTATGCGATTAATCTTACACAAAGCTGTTTTCTGGTGGTCTGGTGCATGGTTGTGGGTAGTAATCGTAGACTGGGTTTTTTCCTTTCTCCATAGTTACACTATCAGCTTTTCGTAGTGGGGACCCAATAGCTCTGTGGCCATCCCTTCTCTTCAAAATTGGCTGTACTCTCCACTCCCTTCCACAAGTCTTTGAAGATTTTTGGCATCCCTTGTTCGTAGGCTGCATGTTAGGGTCAAGCTTTTGAGTCTCCTAATCGCTCAGTTCTGGCATAGTCCCGTTGCCACTAAAGCCTCTTTTCATGCCTATTTAATGCCTCGGAAGTGCTTTCAAGTGGTCTTTGATAAATCATAGTAAGTGTTATTCCAGTCGCTCAATAGCAGTACCTGCTAGAGTCTTTTTTAGCTCCCAAGGCAGCCGTTCCCTCTTGCCTTATTTTACCAGTGACAGTAATTCATTCCACTTGAGCTGACTAGCTTATTTCACATTTATTTGCACATTATGAGCAGTGTCATTCTACTTACCCTCCAGACAGTAAATGGTTTGAAAAATGCAACTGTAACAAATATTAGGCATGGGGAGAGGAATAGGAAAATGGAACCTTTGCATTTGGAGCCCAAATAAAAACATAATGAATAAATAATATTTTGAAATTATCTCAATCATCGAGTGTATGCAAAATCAAAGGTGCTGCATAAACTTGCATTATCCCTTTGAGAATACATTTCTCTTTCCCGCCAGCTAGTTTAGCTTCCCTAGTGTGGAGTTAAATAAAATATTACCCATCAGGTCAGGAAAATAATTAGTCCAGCATTATTGCCTCCTTCCTAAGCAATCAGACTTGACCCGTATGTATTATGCATGTTTGCACCCTGCACATCTGAGGAGCAGGATGTATATAAACAGATGAATTTGGGCTCCATGTTTGCATACCAAGACAGTGCTGCTACTCCCTTCTACAGAGAAGGCAAGTTGAAAAATGATCAGAGTAAAAGCAAGCCATTTTTTTGGTGTCCTGAAGTAATTTCTTTCAAGTAATCTTTTGCTGGCTGTGGCAAGTAGTTATGAAAGTACTGTAACTTAATATGATGGAAAGCTTTCCCCTTGTACATGACAAATTGCAGAAGTACAAATAATGATGATGCTCTCAGCAATAGAGAAATATGTTGTGTTTTGCCCTTGTAATGAGGACAGACAAAAAAACCCAAACTCAGACAGAAGGGAACTGAGCTGAGAGTCTCCCAGAGACCAGAAAGTCCTTGGGGAGAAATCAGGATGGTCTCATGCAATTCTTATGAAGAAGATATTTTCTTAAGATCACGATTCTAGGAGTCAATGAAAGTACATTCATTAAAAGTACAATTCATAGCGCTAAAACCATATATATAGCTTCTGTGTAGCTTCATAGCTTCTAAAGCCAGTTAAGGAGTCACAAATTATTATTAATTGGATTTGGTTATGGCAGTGGTGTATTGTGGTTAAGAACCCAACCTAACTCATGGCCTCCGAGTATTGCAGTGATAGTAACAGACAGGAGACATTCAGAAGTGGGACTATCAGGGGGAGGCCCCAGGGAAGTCACTGCTCACCACGGAGCTCAGGAGGTCGAACCCTTTCAATGAAAGGAGTTTTCCTGCAAGGTGTGAGCCCCATCGCTTTCTGCAGATCAGGCATGCTGTAAAAATTCTTTCCTTTGGGGAATACAGAAGTATGCTGGATACAAGCTAAACACGTTATTTGAAGTCCTGAAAAACTTTCCAGTTTTTCCAGTTGGCTTGGGGTCCTGAGATTTTTTTTTTCCAAATTTGGTCAGCATAATTCTCTGCATCTGTCTGATCCCAGTATCTTTGTGTCTCCTCTGAATGTGATTGTAGGTGGATGGCAGCCAGGATGCAACTTCGAACTTTCCAGGCTAAACTGAGTTACCCTAGAATGTCTTGGACGAGCCATCTTTACTTGCCCAGGGATAATCCAAACAGTACAGACCTCAGCCCATCTCCATATCATTTAATGTAAAAGCTTTAAATGAACCATAGGCAATCTTACTTAACACAGTGTTCTTGTATTTTCTGGTATTCATGTGATCTAACATATTATTTCTCAGTGATTGGATGGATTAGTAAGAATATGGGATTTCATACAGGGTGTCCTCATTTAGTGAGGATCTATATTGACAGTGTGTGGCATGCAGGTATTAGATTAATGGTCACATTTGGGGAATCAAATTGAATGCTTACTGTATACTTTGGCTTTTTGTTGCCAACTCACTGCAGATGGTCTCTGGCAATTTAAAAATATCTGATGTGTAAGGCAATATTAATAGTACGGTCCTGGCGTGTTTTTTTTTTTCTGGCTTTCTAAACTCTGGATAGCGGTGCCGTCCCTTCTGTCCCTGCGGTTCCTAGTCACTGCCACAGGAACACACGTGGCTGAGGCCGTGCAGATGGCTGCCACGCTGGCTGGGCTGCCAGCCCTCATCCCAAGCAAGCCCCGAGCTCGGCTGAGTGTGGCTGGCAGCCGGGGTGGCAGGGTGATGCTGCACCATCACCACAAGCATTTACCGCTCTAAGCAAGGCTTCTCCCAGACATCCCTGTGCAGAAGGGCCACAGCTGAAATGCACAGTAACAGCTAAGCGTAGTTATTGGTAGTCTGGAAAGAGGGGCATTACTGCTTGGTGTTACAGCAGGGCGTTGCAGCCAAGGTAACACAAACTACTCCTCTCCACCGGCAGACCATGCCATAACTGAAGGAAGGTAGATGATCTACAGTTTGGTTAAGCAGCAGCCTCAGCCTCACAGAATCGAAGGTTTGTTTCTGCTGGATCTTGGGATGGTTTGGTTTTCCTTCTATTAAAAAAAAAAAAAAAAAAAAAAAAAANAAAAAAAAAAAAGAACAAAACCAGGGAACTTTTTTTTTTTGGAGCAGTGAGTCTCTGAGGCTGAGGGCAACTTTCACACTATGTGTCACCCAAACCTGGGCAGCTGCGTGAAGGCAACTGGCTCTTCTCAAAAGGACTACGTTCTGTGTAATCTCACAGGATTTAAACCACGTCTGGTGTTTCTAGATGCTGCCGAAATATAGGAAGATTATAGCACAGCACTTCCATCAGCAGTGACTGAGTGACAGAACTTGTGGCTGAGTCCTTGCATTCAAGCTGTGCAATATGCAGCTGTGCCTGGGTAAGCAGTAGAACTTACTACAGCCTTCACTCAACGTAGTCATCTTCCCATCTTCATGTTAAATGTTTTGTCGATAAAGTTGAAGTGGAGCGAGAATCCTAAACATTTCTGTCCTATCAGAACTGACCACTAATTTATAGCACTGCTATTGTAAAGTCATCTTTCTTGGGAGAAAAAGGGTTCTGCACTAGGAGGAAGTGTTGAAAATTTGAAGAAAGGAATTGAAAACATCCCTTACCTAAGCGTATAAATAAGAGAAACCCATGGCTTTGTCTCCAGCAAGTACAGCCAAAGCAGAAATCACTGTTTCCAACTTCCTGTTTGTTTCCAAATTTCTGTTCATAACAATGACATTCATAATAATAATATGAAGGTGGTTACTGCAGGGGAAGTTGGAAAGACCCGAAAGCTTATCTTTGAAATTGTCATTGCTGGTGGACAGGGTGGTGGTGGTAAGCCTGGTTATGCGTGCTTCAAGAACTTTGCTGCTTGCTAGTTACATTGGTATCCTGCTGTTTCAGACACCAAAACCATGGCTTAATTCTGCTAATGCTGTTTTCTCTCTAGACACCCCCCTAAGGTCTCCCCTCAATCCCAGTGGATCTTGCTACTCTCCTCTCTGGACAAGCTACATCCCTGTTCTTCCTGGCAGTAGTGGGAGAACCCATTTTTCATGCTACTGTGCCATCCCTGCTATTTTGCCTTGACCAACCTTCCTCCTGTGTCGTCTTCTCTCTTTCTCTACCGCTGCAAAGGTGAGGTGATAGCGTGCTAGAGAGCTAGGAGATGAGAAATGGGAATTGTTATATTCAGCTTGGATATTCTTGTAAACGCTCTTGTAATTCATCCCCTCTCTGCTTCCTTGCTCCTCTCTGTGTGGTTATATCCTTTGTTTGCCTCGTTCTTCGTCGTTCTAAGTTGTTATTTCTATTTCAATGCGGTTGGCATGGTCAATTGAGAGTTCACATTATGTTGTTGCCCTTGTGGCTACAGCATGTTCTTTTCAGTTAGAGGATTTCAGGAATTGTTCCTTCGTGGTTGTATAATAATTAAATAGTGCTGTATCTTTGAATTGGGTAAGATTTATGGCTTGTGCATCTTCTGTCCTATCTTTTTTAAAAAGAAAGCAGAATTATGTATTAATTTGAGACAGATGTTTAAAAAGAAATGAAAATCTGCAGTGACTTGTCTTGTCCTCGCTAGCACAGTCCATGTGCTGTGGCTCAGTGCGGAACCGGAGGCGCAGCGAGCAGGCTGTTTGTTCCAGGCTGGCCTGCGCAGCCAACAGACCTGGCTCCCCTTCCCGGCTCTGCCGCAGGCGGCTCGCGTGACTTTGAGTGAGCTCCGCAGCTTCTCCTCTGCTTTGTGCCTGGTGAGGGAAGGTACTTGTACATCCCTAGAAAGCAGCGTTGTGAAGGCAAGCGCTCTTAAGAATTGCAATGTGCCTGTTTGAAGCAGGAATGAAGCAGGAGGAGAGGACATCTGCCCATAAATGTCTGAAATGTATATTGGATGTAATTGTATTTCCAGAAGTTTATTTCTTAAACGTGAGACAAATGGGTAGGGATTTAGCAAAGTGGCAGGATTTGTTCTACTCAAATCCCGTAGGCACTGTTGAAATGCTTCTATTGAGGGAGCAGTAGGAACTGTGAAGGTGGAGTAGCCCTGCTTGTTCTTTGGGGGTGGTAACAGCGAGGCGCGGAGGGTGGTGGTGGCAGACTGCAGTCTGTTTCCTTGAGTGGCTTCAAGGCTGTGTCTGTCAATGCTTCGTTGACTTCACACTCTCCTCTCAGACAGATATTGTCCTCTGTGTGAATCTGTGATGCGGTGATTGTTCTTCGACCTGCGTGTTGTGGTGTCGATGTGTATCTTGAGGTATATATATGAAAGTTGGTGTGGAATCCAAAAGCTGATGAAACTGAAAGCATGCGCGTTGGAGCAAAATACAGTCTTTTCCAGCCTCGGGAGAAGCCTAACTACACTTTCATAAATCCTTCGTTGTGGCACGCAAGCTTCTCAGCTGTCACAAAGTGTGCTGTGTTTTGGAACATACACACAAATGTACACACAAATATATGAAACATTTCTTTTGGCTATTTCCCATATGGTTTAATTTTTCACAGCGCTGCTAATTCTGTTTTCACAACTTCTATTGTATGTTAAAAGCAGAGTTTTGAATAACTGTTAAGAAAATTCTTTCTTAGTCCTTTTTTAAGATGAAATCTTTGGTGGTTAATTGCAGCACAGGGAGCTGTTATGACTCGCGGTTTTGAAAGTAACTTTAGGAACTTTTTCCTGCTAATGGCTTATATTTTAAAAGCAGAGGGAATGATTGCTGCCTCCCTTTCTTTTCATTGTTAGTTCTTTTCTCTGATTTCTTCTTCACAGCTCTGAAGTGTTTATTCTCGTGCAGAAATTACAGTAGCTGTTACAAACCCTGTGAACCTACTGAAGCTGTGAGTTAGCTCCTAATCCCAGTACTCTTTTCTTCTCTCATCTCACTTACGTATCCCCGTGCAGTTTGTACTCCATTTGTTAATTCCAATTTGATTGACTGTGGACATCTTTTGAACTCTGTAACTACCAAAATGCCAGTGTTTCACTATGTAACTTAGTATTACATCCGTGTCCTGAGCCCCACTGCATCAGATGTTGTAGACATCTAGATTTACTGTTTCTCTTGGTTTGGACTTTTTTCCCCCCTAACACAGTTCAACCCTGTTGGTCTCTTGTTTCTCTGAAGCTCAAAGTCAGCAGGCTGAGACTGCGGTTCAATCCATAGGAAAAAGAGTGACAGATACAAACACAAAAAATAATTAGCCTCTTGTTTGCTGTTTCCAAATGTAATACCGCACTTCAAACAAGACGTTGCTATTCCATAGATCACAGTGATTGAGTGCAGATTAAATTGTTGTCTTATTATTTATCTATGGTAGGTCTCTGTATGAGCCGAGCTCCAAGCATTGAAAAGGAAAAGTGCTTGCTGGGAGTGTTGTACATACTAAAGACAGACAAGTAGGCAGATATGGGAGAAAAGGAAAATAAGGAGGAGGAGGCTAGGCAAATTTTATGTAAGTTAATGTAATGAGCACTGTAGCATTGGTTTTGCAAAGGGGTTGAAATATGGACGGAGTGAGCACCTGTCCAGCGCATTCATATGGGTCGCATTTGGGACCGTAGCTCTGATTCTGTGGTTGTAGCTTGCAATACTTCAGGCACAGAAATGATGGGGGGAGAAGCTGACAAATGAGCAGACAACTGGGTCTTGAATAGAGATGTAGATTAAATCCTCCTTTGCGGAAAATATATTTGTGCGAGAGCGCAAGAGATTCATGAGGATGACTACAGTGAGAGTACAGTCTCTCATCAGTGCCCCTCAAAGATACACTAATGCCTCTCTTCTGCACTCTGTTTTTTTAATATATCCTTACCCTTCATCTGCCACTTTTACATAGATACTTATTCTCCCATGCAAGCTCTGATCCCAGCACATCTTCCTTTTTCAAGTTATTGTTATTATGAAACAATTATTTCTTTTATTATAAAATAAATAAAGGAAAATGGGAAGACTTAGGAAGGAATATGCTTACTCCGGCAATGTACATTGCTCCCAAATACAAATTTCCATTTTGTGTAAAGCCAGATAAGCAAAGAAAATGGTGTGAAGGGATCACTGCAGAAATCGTCTTGATTTTTTTCCAAATGTGCTTCACTGATTTTTGAAATTCCAAAGCCTAATGAAAATGTTCTGAAGAATAAAGTAACATCTCCTTTTTTTTTTTTGTATGTATGTGTGGACATATTTTCCCGATGTGACACAGATCCCAAAATATGTTGCTGCTGTTATAGTACAGTGTATTTTCCTATGACATTCATTTTGCATACCTCAACAGAAATCGCCTTGGAATTCAACTGAGAATTCTTTATTCAAATTAATATTAGATTTTTTTGATTTCTATTGACTATAATTAAGTAATGAAAAATGTAGGGGAATGTCATGCCTGATTTATTTTTAAATTTCTTTTTTCTTTGTCCCTTTTTGTTTTCCAATCCAACTGCTTATATCGCCCTGTATAATTGTATTATCAGAGTGGTTCAAAGACAATGGTGAAAGATGACAAAGAGAGAAAGGAATGTTCAAAATCCAAGTGCGTAAGTAGGTTTTCTGGGGGACATCACAAAAGCTCTGTTGTGCTACACACAGCAGAGACAGAAAGGATATGTGCCCAGCCTCTACCAGAAAACGCTGCAGACTCTTCTGCAGGTTACTTGCTGGGGTAATAAAAACTCTAAAAATATTCACGTGTACAAAAATGTTACTTGTAATACGCCCCTACATTTGTTCCACTCGTAATTCAAATAATTGCCTAAGGTAACGTTTGCATATTGGTATGGTCAGACAGCATTATCTGTCTCCTGCAAAGTACTCGTGGCCTGAGAGAACGCGCTCCTGCTGTGTTCGTTGTGGGCTGTGACAATCAGATGGTGATAGCTGTGCTTGAACTGTGCGGTGGTTTTTCAAGGTCAATGAAAATATTGGGCAGTAAGAGGGAGAGCGGAAGACCACCGACCTCATTTTGCTTGTGGCTTCGTCTCAGTTCAAAACCCTCCTGGTGCATTATCTGAGTGAGTCTTTGGGAAAAAATATATTAATGCTCTCTTATTCGGTGCTGTTCTATTACCTATTCATCAAAAATATTGCTTTTGTGCATTTTTCATTATAAGATTCAACATTACCAATGTTAATAAAGAGAGAACTCCTTTTCTTTTCTTAGAAATAGAATATGTAAAGACATTGCCTCTTTGATGTTTCTAAGCCAATACAATATGTATTTGAATGAGGATAAAAGTCATTCTTTTAACAGAAGATCATCCAAGTCATTTCTGATGAAACTCAAGAGGAGCTTTTTTTTAAGAGATGCTTAGAAATTAAGATTAAAAAAGGAGGGCAGCACCTCTTTGGAAGTAACAGCTAATGGAAATAAGTCATATATTTGACAGTATTTGTTAGGCTGCTGTTTCATGCAGGCCCGTGGTGACATGAGCCTCCATCGCTGGGCTGAACTGTTCAGCAGCAGGTGCCTTTTGCTCAAAGGGATGACACCTCACCATCACTGGCAGGTATTTCTGAACCAGAATAGACAGCAGCCCAGGGTTTGGGAATCCCTCCCAAAATTTCCTGTGCTACCGGCGAAGCTCACATTACTGGCTGCTTTCCTCATGTGGGAATTTTTACTGTGGATTTTCCACAGAGGACTGGGCAATACAAGAATTTCTTTTTAGGAGCTGCTATAAATTTGGAGCTAACAAGTTTTATGAGGCCTCTGAAGCCTTGGGACTAGGATGCTGCTTGAATACTCTCCCGGCTCACTGCTGTCTGGCTAACTGCTTGCCTGTCTACAGGCACAGGACAGTGTGGTGGCTCCTTTATAAGTTATCAACTTCTATTTGCTGCAGAGGGTCTGCAATGAAGGAGCGTAAAGGGATTAGACACTTCCTCCACTGACTGAGTCTCCTCTGAAAATATGTCTGAAGTTTGCTCTTTTGGCCAAAATGGAAGAATGCTCCATAGAGTAAATAGTGGAAAAGTTTCCTTAGAGCCCAACAGAGCTATCTAACAGGGGAGAGGCAACTCACGCGGAATTATTACCGTTGCACCGGTATTTGCTCCTGTTCAAGTGCAAACCTGTCCGTGGACAAGAGCAGTGTCTCGAGCCATTCCCTTGCTCTGCGCTATTCAAGAAGGTGGATCTCCGCTAGGTAAAAGCGGCTTCCTAGGAGCACTGCAGCATTACCTGGGTTTGAATTTTAGATGGATTTGGATCTCGGGCTGCAGTGAGAGAGTTTGGGCTTCTACTGACTGTCGGGATGGCTGGGGACAGCTACCGGGGGTTTCAACACAGTGAAACTGATTTTTGCGGGGCTGGTGCTTTGGTTTGTTGCTGTTGGGTTTGGGGTTTTTCTTAAGTTTGAAATGAACTTAAGAAAATGGATGTATTGTTATCAGGAGAATAAAGGTTTCTTTTCTCTCAATACAGATATGTTTTCTGAGGTGAACTAGATGTCTGTGGCCAGACATAATAACCCCTTTTCTCTTATCCCCAGTTCACAGCAACCTGAATGTGTTTCCTCGGCTCAAAAGCTTGTGGTACGAAGCCTGAATGAATTAAAATGGTCTCCCAAAAGCCATGGTGTTTGCCAGCTGGCTTTGCATTCCTACCGAGTGGCATCCAGGCTTCTTTGTTCTCAGTGTATTGTTTTAAAAGTCTGACCTTTGACAAATTGGAAGCCACTTTAAGGAAGCGTCTGTATCCACAAAATTATCACTAAACTGGGAAGTGCTCTGACTGTCCCGATGGCTAAGGTGGACACGTGCTCGGACTCATCAGGCCTGTTTGCTGCAGATGGTGTTTCTGGGAGCGTAGCTGAAGGGGTAGGTCTGAAACCGAGCGAAAGCCTCCATTACCTGATCTGCTGGTAATCTGCTGGTATTTCTGAAAAGAAACCCTCCAAATGTTGTGTTTAAATAAAATTATAAGCAGATAAACTGCGGGGGCATGTGTTACAAGTCTCTTGAAATGCCATTGGGGAGTGTTAGTTGCTGCGGTGCCATAAAGCCGCAGGCTGCTGTAAGGGGCTGTGTTGCTCCAGGGGTATTTTTCAGGCAGGAGGCTTTGCTCGGCACATCCCTCCTCTTGCAGAAGAGCAGAAACCGGGCTGTGGCCGGAGGGCGCAGCGGGGTGGGACGGCACCAGTGCCTCGCCTGAGCACTGGGGGGACTGAGGGACAGCCACACCGGGAGGCTGGTCAGGGCCAGCACCTCGTGCCCTGTCTTTCGAAGGTGGAGAGAGAGACCAGAAATGCCTGCAAGGGGGTAGATTATACACGGGCATAATGGGGAATGTCATTCTCCTGTTACCTCCTGCAGGTACATGCCAGTAGACATGCTGTCAAGACAATCACGGAATTGAATGATGCTACTGTAATTTCTAAGCCTTTCTAGGCTGACCAGGCAATGCTAAATATTGTGCCTGTTATAAGTACTTAATGGTCCTACTGTCATGAAAAAAACCCCCATTTCATTCTATGTAGCTTAACATACACAAACGCTGTGCTCAAAAGTCTGTAGAGGGATGATGGGAAATAGATGTGTTTCACTTCTAAAACAACTCCTTGAGTTTGGACGATGCCAGGCAAGCAATCACCATTTGCAGCAGCTGAGATGCAAAACTTGATTGTTCTGGGTATTTATCTAGAAAATATATTGCTGCAGCTGTGATGAGAAACAACCTACTGTTCTGCATCTTGCATAAATCAAACGTGCCTGCCATTTGCTAAATTATTACATTATAAACCATGTTGTAATTACAAAACTTTAGTTGTTCCATTTATGATCCCTATGGTTTATTGTGTTATTGGTTGGACTTGAAAGCTGAGGCTTTGAATTTATGAAGTCCACTAAAATATTATATTCCCCATCCCTTTCTCCAGCTGATCAAATGACTTAATCGATTGCTGGGGCAATGCCAATGGTATTAGGATCAATAGGACTGTGAAATTTATTGTACATTTTTGTTGCTGTATAAAATTAGATTGCAGAGTTATGAATGTTTATTCTTCTGAGCACTGGATTTCTGGTTTGCCTGAAACATACATTACGGTAGTTTGGTCTTTGCATGTTATATGAACATTTCACCAGCAATACTTTAAACGTATCCTCTGTGAAAAAGTGTGAATAGGTCTGTGGTTTTTTTTGGTTTAATCCAAATTAATTTTCACAGATATTGGATCTTTTTCAGGCCCCGAAGTGACTCTGCAGAGTGTGTGCTTAAATGTCTTGCTGAATTTGGGCTGTGCAAAGAAAGTGAAAGCTAATGGAAAGTTTATTGGTAATTGTACTGGACTTGTGCATGGCCTTACGCGCTTCGTATCAGAGAATCTCCTGCCCTTCTCAGCTTACCTGCTTCAGATGGTTTAGACAATGTATAGTGAGATTTATTTTGGTAATTAATTTAGCCAGCTCTCTTGAACTTTGGAAAAGAAGCGTTTAAATTACATCCTTGACTTTCTGCCAAGGGGCCAAAATTCAGGAACGCTTGTCTTAGGGTATAGTCACACTGCAGAGCAGGTGTCCGTCGGTGCGAGGCTGCAAAGGACATGTACAAAAGCGGTAACAGTCTTGAGGGAGAATGAATCTAAATGCAATATTAGGGACAATACAAACTTCTTTTTAACAGTCACTAAATGTGTATGAGGGGAGCGATCTTTTTAAAAATGTGTGCAATGCTTTCATTCAGTGAAGAATTGCTAATTCATCAGGAAGGGAGATGATAATCCTAAACACAGCTTTAGTAGAAAAGACTTGGTAAAGTCTGCATGTAGGAGCCGTGCATGTCTGGAAGGATGGTGAATCCAGGTTATTTACATCTGCTGGAGAGATCAGGGGGTTGATATTCAAGAGGTATGTTTTAATCCCGGACTGGCAGATAACCCCAGGCAAGGCATTTCAGATCACTCTGGAAAACAAAGATAAATGCACTGCCGTCCATTATGGAGCTCCTTGGCAAAGACAACCAAAAAGAAGTACATAGAAATAGTATATTATAAACAGCAAGCTCTTTTCAGAGTCATTGGTCAAGTACCTTACGTAGTTTTGAGTTTTCTCTTTTCTTGCCTCTGCCAATGTGTGGAGGAAGACTAGTGGCAGAAGAGTGGTCCACACTAAGTTTTCATTTTAGCAGTCACAAAATATAGGATCTTAATTAAGCCAAACATTAAGCCGAGCATATACTGCGGGCCAGCCCTAATGAGAGGAGGAAGGGGATGATAGTGCTGTGCTCTGTTAAGACCTAGATAATGCTATTTGAATGTTGTGGTGTTTATAAATCTCTTTTTAGGAAGACAGAAGTAAAGAGACTTTCCAGGAGAGCAGAATCGAATCGATCTGACTGTACATAAAATGCTGTGAAAGGAATACAGTAAGAAAATATTTTTCCTCTTGACTTTGCTATTAATTTGAGGTGTTCTGCTTTAACTGGAGTAGGTGTAGCTAGCTTACTCGGAATGTGGTTTTCAGGCTAGCAATGTCCCTTTCATGGAAATGTTTTTTAAAAAGCGCGTAAACCTAGCAATATCTGTCCTCACCAACTGCAGAATAAAGAAAGCACTTTTTCCACTGGACTACCAACTCTTGTTAGAGGCTACAAGGACTTAAAAATATTATTTCAACCAGAAGAGGACTTTAATTTTTCCACTCTCGTAATAAAAAAAATTAGGTCAAGTGTAGATCTGAAATAACTTTTGCTGAAGTCTTTCAGTTATATAAAATGGTACTAGTATTATCGCTTGCCTTACCAGTGACAGTGCTTGTGGATTAAAGCTTCATGATTTGCCATTCCGCGCCACAAACAGTGATCCATAAATCAGGATGAAGGTGCAGAGGAAAAACAACCCTATACGTGAAAGTCTGGATGTTGCAGGATCGGAGTGCTAACAGTGATACTAGTTATTTCTTCCTACTCTGTGTTGGATTTGTATGTCCTATGCTATTTCCTTTCTCCGTTTGGTTCTAGAATGAATTCTTCTTTGTGGCGAAGCTATCCTGAGATTCGATTGGGAACAATCCCCCAGTTTTGAAATTCTTTCCTGTCTCTGACAGGCTCACCTGTCCGTTGTGACACGTGGGTGTGGGCTCTGGTATCTGTAGGTTTCTCAGCCCACTGTGAGGGAACTCGCGAGCTTGTCCTGGTGCTGCGGCATGCCCAGGTCAGCAGCAGTGTCTTGGGGGATGGCAGTGTCAGCCAGGTGAATGCAAGGGAACCCAAGTGACCCTGTTCGAGATGCGTCAGGACGAAAGCTGTCTCAGCAGAATGTTTCAGTTTTAATACACTGCTAAATACTGTGCTGCTTTTCACCTTTCTTCCGGGTGTATTTGCACATCCGTCTCTGTGCAGGGAAGGGGAAGGAACAGATGCTTTCTCATGTTTCAGATGTAAATCAGCAGAAAGATCATTCTGTCCCCATTGCTTTGCCTTTAGGCCTCCACTTCCGCACCGGACTGTCAGAGAGAGGTCTGAATATTTCCCTTAGCTCCAGCTGGTGGAGAGCAAGGCGTAGGCTGGGGCGTCTTCCATACAAACGCCTTGTTGCTTTGTGGAATTGGATTAGAGGCTGGAGAGCATTGGTGAGACTGGTGATTTTTATTTTTTTTTTTTTTATTTCAGTGACAGTCCTTTGTCCAAAGTCTGGTTGTTGAGGCAATTCATCAGCTTTCTCATCATGTTCAGTAGAGGTATATTAGATGATATCTTTCACTTTCTAATCAGGTTTATGGGCTTAAACATGACTCTTAGGAGGGAGAGGAGGCACCGTTCAAGAAACTGCGGGCAGCGAGTACTCCTATGCAGGGTCAGTTTTAAAGAACACAGCAATGAGTTTTGTAGTCGCTTGGGTTCCCAGCTCGGTTTCAGCCTGAGTAGGCTGACCTTTGACAGGGAAAAGTTTGTCAATTGTCAACAAAATGTGTTTTAATTTCTTACTGACCTCTGGAGAGGAAGGATGGGCCAGTGACCATGACACTTATTTCAGGTAGAAACTCAGCATTGTTTCTCTGCAGACTTCCTACGTGCCCGTAGACAAACCTGTCTGCCTTGATCCCAGCTACCAACAGGGCATTGGAGGTAATACTTCCTCTCCATTAAGGCTGAGCTAGTATTCCTTACAAATGTGTTTTGTGACTGCTTAAGAATTTGAAGTCTCTCTAATACTTCAATAATTTGGAGCAGTTGAGCTTCACAGTCTCTTGTCACTTTTGTGGGATTTAAAACTTCTTCCTTTTGTGGCGTTAACCTGAAGACTAGTGTGTATGTGTTTTCATTTTCGTTAAAAAATAATTAAGTCCGAGAGGAGGGGAAAGTAAGGATGGATCAAAGCTATATTAAAATTTTTTGCTCTGTGTGAAAATCTTTCCATGTAGCTCTAAAATTCTTACTCTATAAAAACTTTTCTGAGCTGCTCGGTGTGTCTTTACAGTTAACATGCTTAGTTATCATTATGTAAATATAACTAGAAATTGAGTTGGATGGGGAAAAATATGCTACTGCTGCTAGCTGTGACAGTAACGTAAAGGGACAACATTAAGATTTTTTTTTTCTGTTCAGTCTTTCTTGAATGCAATATCTTTATTTTAAAAATTGCATTGAAAACTCTTACTGAAATATTTATAAAGCACAGATATTGCATAAGGGAAGAACCAGAAAAAGGAGTTCTGGGTAGTCAGCTCTTAAAGTAGAGGATGTATTTCTCCATTTATCTTTCAAAAATCAAGCTTTTCAGAGGTGATATCTGTTAAGTCCAGGTAGTGCTCCACCTTGCTGAAATCTGACTTTTAAAAAAAAAATCTTTATTTGAAAGTATTATCTTTGCCATTTGTATGAAGGGCAGCGAGCTACCCAGTAACAGCTAGAGATGTGAGTGACAAGGGCATTTGTCTGGAATGGGGAGACAGAAGACCTGAACCTGAGTTTCTTGCATCCCAGGAGCGCACTTAGTTACTTGGCCATAGGTTGTTATGGAATGTTCCTGTTTTCTTTGTCTTTTTTACCAAAAAAAACCCCCAAACAAACAAAAAGCCCTAAAAAAACTCAAAAAGGAGAAAGAACAGACATTTAAACCTCTCTGTATTTCTTGCTGTAGAAACAAATTAATCACGACCCACTGTTACTGCTTGCTGAGATAGAAAAATGTTTTTGATTATTCTTGTGCATTTGTTTGTGCATAGGTATCTCTTTACAAAACATACCTACATCACTCGGGTGCCTAAATCCTATTTTCAAAATATTGTTGTCTATTCAGGACACTCAGTTGAACTGGGGCTACTCAGAAAATGGAAATATTGTGGTAAAATAACTAAGCCAGCACTGAGAGCACCAGCTTACACACCAGTGACTGCAACTTGCAGCCTCTGGGGTCCTCTGTGAGCTAATTCACAGTGCATCTCAGATGCTATTTAAAATTCCTTCTAAAACTGAGTTACTCTGTAAGTTACTTCAGGTGCCTGCAGTCTGGGCACCTTGGTGCTTGCAGGTCATCTTGTTGCAGTCATTGAGTACAACTCAATCTTAGAAGTCAATCAATGGTGCTTCCTCAGTGGATATTGATGGAGGATGTGGACCATGAACATCTATCATATATTGGAGCGGAGACCTGAGCTAATTGGTGTGTAGCTGTGTCACTCCTTTATCCGTTGTTACAGGATGCTGGAGTGTATAACGCAAACATCATCGTAACAGAAAACCAGTGTATTACATGATAAAGATTAGTTTATTGATGGAGCACAGGTTTGTGTAGAGCTGTGGGGATAGCTCTTCCATGATGTACCAGTAAGTATTCTACAATGTAATAATTTAAAACCATTAGCGGCATGTTGTTGTCGTCTTTCATTTTAATTGTCTTATGTCTTCTGCTGTATGTTTTTTAGCACTGGCACATATGCCAGACTTTAAAGAGTCTATTGTGGAATGTTTGTCACAAACAACCAGGACTAAAAGGCTTGAGGGCATGAAATAAACATGCATTTACATTAAAAAATAATTGCTGTAGGGTTTTGCTTTGTGTTTTTCTTCTTGTCTTGGAGGAAAAGATGAACCCTTTCCTGCATTTGGCAGGGGCAGAAACATCCAGACATTAGTCTTCTGAAGTGCAGGAAGGATTGCTGAGGTGTTGGGGCGAGAGCGAAAACACCCTGTCCCACTCTGCGCTGCACCACCCACCTCTCCTGCGCCGCTGATTTTAATACTCCCTCCAGATTGGAGAGGCAAACATGTTAGACCAGGAATCCTTTGCTTCAGCTGCCTGACATATGGTACCACATAATCTCTGTTTCGTTTCGACAGTGCCAAAACCCAACAGCCTTGAACAGCAGCCTTGAAATGTAATAGGATGAACACACAACGCCGCAACAAAGCTGCGGTGCGGGGTGTGTAAATCTGTCCATCAGTTAACAAATTCCTGGTAATATTTGTTTTCAAGAAGTTCTTCTTCTGATCATCGATTGGTTTGTTGGATGGGGTTTGTGTGATTTGGTTTTCCTAGTGCTTCTAGAGACAGACCCTTGTTTTTGACTGTCGGGGTGCTGTATGTGCAGGATTTCTATTTCCAGCCTCCCGTTGCTGTTTTGCTGACCTCTTTCTCACTCCGTAGGGAAGCACAAGTTAACACAAAGATTACAGTAAATTTGTTCTATGGTAAACTTACATCAAGAGAAGAAGCAGGAAGGCACTTCCACAAACCAGTAATGACTGCATGTCACTACAGTGTGGCTCGTATATCACTGGAAATGACAAAGTGGTTTGAAGTGCATAAGAACATCAAAGGCCCCTTGTTTATCCAAGGTCACAAACAGATGGGATCTGGTGTATGGCAAGCCTGTATGAGTTGTGGCCGTTTGGAAATGGGAATGGATGAAACCAAAATTGGAACAAGATGTAGCCATGAAGGGAGAACATGGCATGAAAAGAGATTGTTAGCTCAGCACAGTTACACTGAACTGGTCTTATCCCAATTAAGAAGGGATGATACTGGGAAACGTTTGAGTGGTTTTTTGTTGTTTTTTTTTTCCCCTCCTCAGAAATGACTAATTTCACTTTTGGCGACTAGAAAAATTCTCTTTTTTTGATTTGGAGGTCATTTGTCTTATTTTGCATCTTTTAGAGAACAATTCAATGCAATAATGCGACTTCAGTGTTGCTTTTTTTTTCTAGTAAGTTGGCATTCTGATTGGATTCTGTTTCTGTGAATCCTACCCTTGAATATATTCTCAACATTCTCATAAGGATAATGAAGAAATGCCTTAGATGCTTTAATTGCAAAATAATACATTCAATTTAGGCTTTCATCACCACAGGTACTGCAGTGGCCTTTTTTATCTTCCCTTTCCTTTTCCTGCAGTTAACCAAACAATTAAAAATAAAAGTTAGCTTGTTTTTTATAGAACATCTAGGCATAAACTCCACTTTCCGCCTCACCTTTATTTCCAAAAGAAAAACGCAGCCAGATTCTCAAAACAATTTTAATCATTTCTTTGTGGGTGAGCAACTTAATGGTTTGGCTTAGATTTGCTCCAGCACAAGTGTCAATAATTACGAAGACCTGTTTTCCCAACATTTACCAGTCTCCTGCTACGGGGAAAATTTTGCCTCAGTCAATTCATTGTTCATCATAATTCATGTTTTTCCCTTGTTTCTTTTTCCTTATTTGAAGATGGCTCAAAGTTTTAGTTTAAGATTCTCAACTGTACTCTAACTTCACCCCACCCACAAAGGAGTTGAGGGGGAGAAGGGGAGAGAGGAGGGCACCGACCAAAAATGACCTCCATGTTTTCCCATCCAAAACTCAAAGGAATGATCAATATCTGCAAAAATAGCATTGTATACAAGAAATAATTTCCTGTACAATTTACAGACCGAATCTAGAAATCTACCCTCAACCCTCCTATTTTCTGTAGATACAAATCGTGTTCTTGACTTAAGTATTCGCAGATAGTTTTATAGCTACTGAGTCTTGCTCTGACTCGTTCATCCAACAATCCCTGTTCCTATTTCAGGCCGCGAGTACCGTATTGTCTGTAGAAATGTCTCCTGATTTGAGCTTTCTTGTGTTTAGAGAATACTTCCCATAAACTGGTCAAGCCCCTAATTAATGCACTGGACCACTAGGCATGTCAAACAAATTACATCATTTTTTGTATACGTCGCAGATTCCACATTTATTAACTGGGTTTAATAATTGCTGAACTCAAAGTTATTTTGATTAATACAGAGTTTGAACCTGGTTTACTGGCACTGTCTCTGTTTTGGGGAAGAGACAAAGGCTCAAAACAAATGTTACTGGATTATAAAATTGATGAGAATTGAGTTTTTTTAATGAGGCTTGAAAAATCTCAGGGAAATAATCTTTACCATAATTAATTTGCAGTTTGTCTCCTCCTCTCTATCCTGCTAGCAGGAAAGAAAAAAAGAGAGAGGACAAGGTACAGTTTAGAACTATTGAGAATTAGTGGAAGGTACAGAAACAGTAAAGCTTGACTGGAGATTTATTTGGCTTGAGATTTCTAGTCACCTTTTGAGAACAGAAATTTCCTGAGTTAATAAACCAGCCCAGCTGACTTCTCTGTGGAATATCCTTACTCCAGCTGAACTCCGCGTTGGCTGTAGAGTTTAGAAAGCGAGTATTCTCATTCTTGCAGTGCTTCCGTGCTTCATCTGTTTGCCACGAGAGTTTAGGGAAAGGAGCAGAGCCCAGGAAATACTCTGGTTCGTGTAGAATGGTGGTCTTTGAATGGTGCCGTTACATTGGCACCACTACAGACAGAATTGCCTCATCACTGCAAGATTTGGACTTTTAGCAATTTTTGAGTCACTTGCAAGCCATCTTACCCCCCAAACTCCGTCCCGGTCTCCTCCATTTACAACTTGCTTCTGTGGGCTATAATTCAAGTAACTTTCTACGTGTTGTCGCAGAAGTGTTTGTGCAAACCTTCAAATCTAGTGCACTGGAACTTTTAGCTAGAGCTTGTTAAAGAAGTGGAACAGGGAAGGTTTATAGGTTTCGTGTTTTGTTGGTGTGGCTTCATGGCTAAAGTGTGGGTGACTTGTGGACAGAAGGTAGCCTGACTCAATGCCATTGCTCCTGGAGTGTTTTAATCCATTTTCTCTGTACACTAGATTCCCACAACTGACTGAGAAACCGGTTGCAGAGACTTTAGCTCATTAAAGGAATTGTGAAATACAGTTTGGGAGGTCTAAATACCGTTAATGAGAGAGCAAAGTGATAAAGTGGGTCAGAAAGGGTTATGTTGCAGTGCAGTTATTCTCATTTTGACTTTGGATAATTCAGGAGGTGTAACTGGGGTGTTGATATCCTGAGTTAGCTCTATATGATAACGCTAATGCTAATAGAAGAGGGCCAGCATAATATCCATTATTCAGTTATGTCCTACCTAAATCTGTAAAATACCACTTAATCATGGCTAATCGCTGGGTAAATCTCGTGCTGATTCTTTACACTGCGGGTGAATTTTTTCCTGATGCAATAGATCTCTATGGATCTTACATATCTTTTAAGCTACGCTTTCATATTACGGAAAGCCGTCTCGTTTCTTTCAAGAAATACAGCTTTTTTTTTTTTTTTTTTTCAAGTTATGAGTGCCTTTTTCTTCTTATATTCTATGGCTGCCAAGTGATTCATTTCCCAAATGTTTACAGAGAACATCTAGTGGAAAAGGGGATCATGACTTTTTAAAATACCTATTTAAAGAAGATGTCTCAATAGTGCTGGGTAATCCAGCGCAGCTTCTCTCCTGTGACCAGAGCCCACGGCAGAGTTGAATCAGTCTTAGTCAATCAGAGCGAATGATTTTTTTTTTTGGCAAATATAGTTGACTATATTAATTCCAAATACTTTTTTATTACAATGTAGCAGATTTTAATTGAAATGGACGGATGAAGTATTTTATTTTTACTCACCTTCAGTATTGTTTTAGGACAATCTAAATTATTAAACTCTTGTTATTTTAATTTATGAATACTATTTAACCATTTTATGAATACATAGCAGTGATATAACTTTATGACTAAGATACTAGAAAACTTATCTTCTCTGCAGTCTTATATTCTTTAAATTAAACATACCAAATATAAAAAATGGTTTAAAAATAGATATTAATTTTCCCAGAAGTAGATTGTCATATTAATTTCTAGGCTTTGCAAATGATCCAGCCCATATATAGGGTGTAATTTTTAAATCTCGAAATATTGGTGGATCATATCTATTTCACCTTTTGCATTCAAAATTTAGAAGGGAGAAATAAACTAGAGAGATTGTTTTTAAAACATTTCAAGTCACTATAATTACAAATCCTTAAAGTTTTGGTTTTTTAGTTGTATTTAATGTCTCTTGCTCAGGAAGGATTCTTCACACAGGACAGAGCTGTTTTTTTGGTGGGGTGGTTTTTGTTGTTTTGTGGGGTTTTTTTGTTTTTTTGTTTTTTTTTTCTTCCTGTGTCAAAAGAAAACTCTCCTTCTGGTGGGAGATTTATATATCCATAGCCACATCTCTGCCTTCCTTGAGCCAATTTTGACAATATGGCTCTTGTGCAATTTTGAAGTTGTATTCAAATGGTAACAGGCTGTGTTCTGAAGTTATAAGTATACATATGGTGTACATGTGTGTTTCTATGGATGTCTTTGCAGAATATAATATGCAAGCTAGTTCAGCAGGTAACCTGTGCGTCCAAGTTTTGTTGCATTCATACACAAGTAGAATTATTTTCCGATACTGTGGTGTCTTTCTGATGTGATGAAATGCTTGAGATATAAAATCTCAACGCAGATCAGCTGTCTAACTTACAAATATCTGCGGCGTCCCTGTTTCTTCCAATTACTTTCATACCGTATGTATCCAGTCATAAATTATAGGTGTGTTTGCTGCCAGCCCTGTTCCATCAATCTGAGATCCAAAATTAAAGCTGGGTTCTTCACAAGAAATTGCTGTTATTCAATCAGTTACAAAAAATTTGTTTAGAACTCTGAGCCAGACTCAAATCCAAATCACTCTTTTATAGCTGCACAGACTTTGCAGAATTAAGGTGAGTGGAAAATAACAAAAATCTGTTCCTGTCACTAGCAGCAAAGAATTACAGCTCTGAAATGGGTTTCTTGAGTAAGATAATTATATCCTACTCACAGCCGTGCTTTTCAAAGTTGTGCCAATTTTACAACGTTCATCATCGAACACCTGGATTTGTGTGTTGCGATAGTGTTTTTATGTTGTGTTTTACATATTTGATGAATACTGTAAGAGTGCCTCTCCATATTTTTCATATATTGTTTAAGCCAGCTGAATTTAATGCTCAAAAGCTGATTAGTAGCCTAAAGGTATAAGGTTGCCCACACTGATCCAAATTACTTTATATTGAAGTGTTCCATAGACGTCAATGGATTTATATCACGCTCCATATGTGATATATACGTATATGTCCACAGATTAGAAGGAAGCATTAATGAAGATATCTGAGGTCTATGAAACTCAGGCAGGTCTATATCATGAAGTATATATTTCAGTGTGCTACAATATTAGGGGTTTACATTATGAATTTGGAAAAATGCTTGCATTTATTAACAAATGAAAGGTGTTTACAAAATAGGCTTGATGCTGTGCTCTTGTCCATGTGTATATTCTGTTGTGTGTGGATCCAGGAAGATCTATTGCTCTAAGTGTTGCTAAAAAAAAATCCTTCTAAATACCTACTCAGTTTAAGTGAAGAGAGAAGAAGATGGAATGAGGCCCACAGAAATGACACTTGAAAAAAATATATAATACCATGATACTATTATTTATTTTCCTTGTAGTTCAGGTTTGATTTTAGACATATTTAGGAAGAAATAAAAATGTTTTAATGCTGAAATGTTAAAATGCTTTTAAAAACCAAAACCTAGGTCACTTTTCTTTCCTTTCTAAGTGAAGAAGTTTCCACTTCATCAGGGTATTTTCTTATTGGCTTTTCTTTGTTGTTCATCTCTGCTGTTTCTGTTTGGCAGTGTCAGTTAACACAGCCTCGCTGCCTTTGTAAAGGACATATTAACCTTCTGTATTTGCAGACAAGAAATTGGGGTGGAAGTGGTAAAACTGATTTAATGAAAGTTTGAAAAAAAGTATAGTGCAGAGATGGAATAAAATCACCGTATTTCAGTCTGACCTTGCTATTGCAGCTACAAAAGCTCCATCTATATGTAATACATATAGTGGAAATTATTTAAAGGGTGTAAGTCACCATCTTAATAGGTGAAGAAGGCGGCTCTGTAAGAGGCCCAGGTGAAGCAGGGCCATCCTGTAACAGTATGTAGTTCCTTGTCCAAGTCAGAGCAGGGAATAGCGACGGTGTGCAGCTGTACATGTATGGTGCCAGAGCTCCTTTGTCTCCCAGTATTTCTCAGATAAAATATATAATAAGAAAACTCATGCAGTTGTTGACCTTTAAATGTATATTATACTCTTTCATTTCATGGTTTTAAATAGCTATTTCCTTATTATAATTTAATACATGTTATGCCTACAAACCTGGAAAAATTGGCTTGTTCCATCAATTTCAAAGGAACACAAAGTACACTCTGTACTCTGTTGTAAAAGTTTTATTAAACTTGATAGCATTTAAAATAGTCTTTGAGAATTGCTGACACAATGATTCTAGGCTCTTCTTGGCTTGTATATAGCCCTAGCAGTGCTTGCAATGAGAAGCTTATTTGCTGAACTGGTAATTATTACTGTAGTCACACCAGTCTCTGGCCATAATGCCTTTTTAGGTCTCAGTGCATTAGATTCAAGAGAAGGGTAAAGATCATCTCAGGGAACAGTTTGCCCTGGGGGATTTCGAGTAGATAAGAGCGTTTAAACTGTTCTGCGGCTGTTGAATGACGGGCATATTTTGTAGGGAAGCCTGGAGTGGTGCTGGGATGGATGCATTGATATAAAAGACAAGTCAGGCTCATAGCTGTCAGCTAAACCCATCTGTAAAGCAAGATGAATGGACCTTTGGATATCTTCCTGTATTAATGTGTATTGTAGAAAAGAAATCCCTAGTAACACTGCAGTGGAGTTCAGTTTTCAGTGTGAGGGTTGCAAATGGTAATCATATGACTACAGACAGCTAGTTTTCAGGAAAGGACATTGTGATCTGATAAATATTCGTGTCAAAGCCAAAGAAATTTGGAATTTGCATGAGTTGTGACAGTGATTCTAACCTAAAATTACCCCTTCTTTTCAATGCCTTTTAATATATTTGCCTTGCTATGTACCTTTTTGGTGCTGCAGGAACCTGCTGATTCCTCTAAGGGTTAATGTGACTGATCAAAAAATGTAAATGCAGCTGGTTTTTAGGGCCTGTTAGTAATAATAACTGCTATTATTATAGTAATATAGTTAGTAATAATAACTGCTGTATCAATAAATTCTGCTAGTTCTGAGAAGGTATAAGGAAGGAGTGAAATGCTGGTAAGCCCCTTCCTCAGAAATTATCCAGTGGTAGATCAGGGCTGAGGAACATCCCTTTTTGAACTGAAAGGACATCTAATCTAGAGAAGCTTTTCACAAAGCTGTTTGTGTTTTTCACAAAGCTTTAGAGATCAGCTCTTTACTGATCTCGAAGGGTAAAGATACTACCTGCACTAGGGGAAAGAAAACCTCTTGAGATTTTGTGTAATTTGAACTGCTGTTAATTTTGATGGTATTTTCTCTCGCCCCCTCCTAAACAAGGAATCAAACCTTTTAATACTTGCATGGTATAAATATTTTATCTTAAGGCAGTGATGAAAGAGAAGGCGACACAGCAATATTCATCGCTGAGGAATTTCTGCAGAATGGAAATTCCATCATGGCTGTATTTGACCCTCTCTTAAGAAAATTGTTCTTAAAGCCTGATTATAATCAGTAGTGAGGCAATATGAAATAAAAATATGCATTAGAAAACCATGCTTATGATTGGCATAATTTTTAAACCATCATTTTACCTTGGACCTTTGGGACCTGGGGCTCATACTGGAAATGGTTGAGATTTTGAGAGTCCTGCTGCAGTCCATCCAAGCTAAGCAGCATAATTCAATGATTGATGAAATTTTTGGGTGGAAATAAGAGTGGAAGATGGCTTTTAACTATAGTCCTGTGGTAATATATCTATGTGTGGTGATATGGCACCCGAGGGGACTCTAAAAAAAACCCCTGAATTAATAAAGCTCTGTGAGGTGAGAAAAGCCGTGTTGCAACAAACCAACAAAAGTGTTGTTGGGGGCAAGGGAGAGAAGAAAACCCCGAGAACTCTTCTCTGCTTTGCAAACGGTGTAGTAGTCAGCCAAATGGTGATGTATTCCGTGCATTCCTTTTATTTTTCATTTGTTTTCTTGGTTAGCGTACAACAAAGAACAGCAGTGATGGACAGAGCCACAAACCCACAATGACTGTATATGTTACAAAAATACAGACGATGCTTACAGGAAAGTGACACAGCAGATTTAAAATGTGTGGTAATGTTAAAAACGTCTCTGTTTATTCTGGTTCCCACACTTTTGGGAGTTACAGGCATATGCTTTTCCCTTGGCATGAATCTGACAGAGCACTTAGTGCCTACTGAAGGCTAAGTCAAGTATAGCAGCAGGGCCAGGCCCCGAGGCCTAAGTAGCAGACTTCATCATCCATCATCCCCTGACAGATGATTTTCTGGCCCTCTATTACATAGGGAGAAAATGTTCACACAATGCTCAGTAAATACAGATATGAGGAGGGAGAAGCTCCTTCAGAAAATACTTTTTTTTCTTATCCGTGACCAAATTATCATTGTTATTAAAAGCATTTCTATTAGCTTATGTAAGGAAAAAGGTCAGGGGAAACATTACATTTAAGTGGCAACAAGGAATCAGAGCTGCAGTTTCCTGTAATCAGGTTTCCTTGGAGCACGCAATGTTGGGTTTTTTTGTGAAAAAGCAGTTGCAGAAAGAAATAAGAGAAAGTTAGATGTTGGTTTAAACAAAAGTTCCTGTATTTTTATGGACAGGAAGATATTTTTTTGGTGTGAAGCTGTTGGTAGTTTGAGACTGAGGTATCCTGTGTGAGGGGAGCATATTTGAATATTGGCACTTCTATTTGTATCTCTGCCACGCTGTATTTGGGAAGGGTGGGGTTTACAGTGGTAACTGGGCTGAATGGATTTATGGAAAAGCATGAAAGGGTAAGATACCAATACTCACTGTATTTGAGTTTACTTATGTGGGAACAAATATCACTATAGGGGGGACCATTTGTAATCTGGTGGACTTTATAGTCCTGGCAGATGAAACATGGACAGGACCCAAAGGCTGGAACCTGGAAGCTGGCATTCGCAGATTAGAAAGGAGGCAAGTTTTCATCTGTCATCAGTCGCTGGAATGGTCCAGCCAGAGGTGTGGCAACTCGCTGAAAACATTCTCAGCTGAAACAGGGTAAAGACTTCTTTTTCCATGGATATGCTTATTCATGCCAACTAATGCACGAAGTGATGGCCTGTGGTTTGAGGGTAACTCAAGATTTGGCGAGTTCCACAAATCTAGTAGAAGTATATCCAGTTTGTTACTATCTCAGGCCTGTAAGCCCCCCTGAAATGCGATGTCACTTGAGAATATTTATATGTGTGTTTCCAGCTGAAGAATATCTTTTTATATAGTTTTTTATCACTTTGCCTTGTTTTGGGCTTCAGAGACCTTTAGCACAAGCTGTATCTATGCTGTCAGAGCTTTGCTATTATTTTTTCCTGGCAAAAAGCTTAAAACTGGATATCCACATGCACGCTTTTTGACAGTAGGCATCACAATCACAAAAATGCTTGGATCTGACCCTCACCACCTCTGCATCATGTATTTCTTCACCTTACAGGGCAAAAATACTTTCAAAACTGTTAAGCCTTACTGAATTTTGATAAAGGAGACACCTAAGGACCTAAGACAGTCTTATCTAGTAAAATCAATGGTTATTTATTATTTGGCAATGATGACAATGTTTTTGCACATTGAAGAAAAATGTTTGTCTAGGAAATTCTTACATCATCTCTAGGTACTTATATATGCAGCCAGTAGATAGCCTGAATAAATTGGTACTTGCTGAAATGTGCTATTGATACTATGGTAAGCGGAAGGGGTTGTCTGGCATTTACTGTATATGTGATAGACAATTCAGATCAGTTCCTTAATATTTGCTTTTTCTATCAAGGTCATCCAAACCACTAAAAAGTCATGAGATGCGGAAGGAAATTTTAAGAGTTCTCATGTGGTCATTGCTAGAGAAATAATTTCCTTTAGCATCCATATGTTCAGCATCTTTGCCTTGTTCTGTCTTTGGTAAAGTTGTGGCATTGCTTTTTAGGGAGAAGAGACAAAAACTCGCAGATAAAACTTTTTGGCTAACCTATTTGAAAACAGTGTTATTGAATCATTAAACTGAGCAGAATGCTCAGTTTTCTCTGGTTATGGAAGCAAGTAGGAAATTCTGCTTCTCTCTTCCTTCTTACTCACACTCTCCAGCTCCCAGCTGAGGCTGGACAGGTTCTTTGTTGTCTTTCCTTTCCAAACAAAATGAAGTTCATGAAAGGAGATCCCTCATCTGAAATTATGTTCCCCAAGTTTCAACTAAAGCAAAGTAAATGAAAATACCAATTGTTAACCCGAACTCTGGCAAATATGGTGCTTTGGTCCCATCCTGGAGTGTGACATAGCAAATACTCCGATGTTTTTGAACACTGTAAATAAAGTCCAGCTGGCTGTTTTAAAATGTGGGGCATTTACCTGATGCTGTCTTTCTACTTTCACATCTGCTAAACTCTGGTGGACTAAACACATAGCAGCAAGGCCAAAGCATATAATGCAAACAGACCTCACTGAGTTCCTTATGTGTGTTTGTTTTTTAATAGCATTGAGTGCATTGAACCCACATTATGTGTTTCTGCTGTGGTTAGAAGGAAGCATGTGTCTGAATTTGGCTGTGAACACCATATTCCTCTTTGTAGTTTCTTCTTTCCCCCGCTCTGTTTATCACCTTGTTACAGGTGTTGTAGCTGAGGTGATCCAAAACATCATCAGGGATACGTATGCATGTGGTGCTTGGCGTACAAGTCTCTAACACAGCTGATTACTAGGTGGCTCTAACCTGATCCAAGACAGCCCAGTTTTGAGCATGGATTGGACAAGATGACCCCAGAGGTCTCTTCTGGCCTAGGTTATTTTTGGATTTTGTGTTTGGTTTCCTTGTGTACAGTATTCAGCTAGTAGGATCTCATAAAGGCAGGCTGATTTGTCCATAAAAGCTCAATGGCCTTGGGGCATGTCGATCCACCCAAGTTACTTCTTGGCAGGAGAAGCACAACCTCTGGTTCCCGTTTTGCCTGCTTTTATAGCTGTTCTGGTATGGGGTTCTGCCATGATGCAGGATTACTCTTCAGGGTAGGTACTCATTGCTGCTGTGGTTGAGTCGTTGGCTCAGTAAAACAGATGACTAGATGCTTTGAAGAAGCTTGCTGCGTGTGCTGGCATGTTAGGCCGGCATAATAATAACGTAGGTCTTGCTACACTGCCTTGTGGCGTGCTTGTTTGTGAACTCAGGCCATTCCAGGCAGGAGTGATCCTAAGCATTGGGTCATCCAGAGAGAGAAAACTGAGAGAGTAAACTGAGCTACAGACAGGACCCATGTTAGTGTGTTTTGTATATAGCTGTTCACATGCTGAGCACACTGAAAGAGTGATTTAAAGACAGCTGTATAGCACTCGTCGGTGCTCTGCTGTCTGAACCCGGAGATTAAACAGCTGTGTAAAGGAGAACCCCCAAGTCAGTGGTAGAAAGAGATTATGGTTTAAAGCAGGCCGATGGTCAGTAATTAATCCTAGCTGAGGAGCTTCCTATGCTGCCTTGCACTGACCTGCAGCCTTAGCTGTGATTGTAACTGATTTGAAATGTTTTCTGTTTGCAGCTTAAGAAAAAAGCCCTTTATAAAACCAAATTTTTGTTTCCAACTAAAAGGCCTCAGTGCAGGCACAACCACATATACTTTCTCAAATGCAGAAAACCCTGACAGCTAAGGTCCAAAAGATGCGAGGAGCCCCTTCCAGAGAACAGATGGTCAGAGGGAAAGGAATGGTCTTGTCAGTGGTAGAAAGAGGGGTCTAAATCACCTTCACTCTGTATTTTATTTTGCCTGTATGGGGATATTTTTCTTTTTTTTTTTTTAAAAAAAGTTATAAATCTGATGACATCATATGCTTGTACTGAAGCAGGAAAGTCTCAGTAATCCAGTATTTAACTGTGGTCACTGTGATGCAATTGAACTAATCTGATGTAAAAATCTAATGCTTAAAGCTTGGGGACGTGAAACCTTCTAGATTAGAGATAGAGGTTTTGGTCAAGACAAACCAATTTCCTAACTGAAAACTCATTGTACTTGTGAAGGAATGGTGATTTGACTAATTATTACTATCCTTGGGGAAAAAAACAGCTGTACACTGAACGTATGGGTTTTTTTTACTGTTTTCTGCTCTGTCCCTTCAGTGAAGCTATGCTTTTTCATTCATTGGCAAAGATGAAAAGTATCATTCATTGAACACTCAACCAGTTTGGTTTAATTTTCCTAGGTTTCTGAGAAGAGAGACAGAAATCAAACCGGAAACCTGTTGCTGCTAATCAAATCATGACAAGAAAGGTAAGAAGCTTATCTCACGTTTCTGGGCTTTGTCCCATCTACTCCTCACTGCTGCTCACAGTTGTATTTCCAAATCACAGTTGTATTTCCAAAATTTTGTGTGTCATCTCATAGACTCATTTTCCTGGAATTTTTGAATATCCATTCATAAAATTTCTCATGAAAGGAAAAAGGTTCAACCAGCTTTTGTGACAAGCAGAAACTAGAGAAAATTCTTAACGTTAAAGGCACACTGTCACCCATGCGTTCAGTTACTACTGCATGAAAGACTTGGGGTGTGGCCAGCAGGACTCTGTTATGCAGGAACATGGGAGGTTCCCACACATTTTTGTACAACTTGGTTGGGAGCATTCAAACTGTGGGTTGGTTCTGGGATTAGCATCTGGTGTCAGGTTTTATATCCCGTGTTCTGTCATAGTGAGTTGTAACAGGATGAGCAAAAATGGGCAGGCAATCCCAACTCAAGATTTCCCAGCTTTGTCACTTTTTTGGATTGTAATTTTACTTTTTTTTTTACTTTTCTTTATTTTTATCTTTGGCTTATTAGCACAAATATTCCTGAGGACAGTCCACATCAGCTATTTATGTTCATAAACCTATTCCTATTTGTTCCAGCAATTTCAGCCAAGAACATCCCAGAACTGACATTTTTAAAATCCTTTTGTTTATGGGAAATTTTACACATTGGATTTTCCCAAATGCTCAACTGGGGACTGATCACTGCAAACATCTGAGAATACTTTAGCTTTTCTAATTCTCTCATGATGTCTTACTAATATCCAAAAAGGGAACAACTGCTTGTTTTATAAACTAGTCTGCCAGGTTTCATCAAAAGTTGTTACGGTCCCAAATTTTTTAAGCAGACATTTGTATCTTAAATATATTTTGTTTTTCTCTTCCCTAGCTAAAGCTAATATTTTCTCTTCGTGGCACGTGTCAGGACTAGCTTTTTTCAAGCATATAAAGGTCTATTGTTGGGAAGTTTTAAATGGAACACCAGCTTAATGCAAGTCTTATGCATAGGAGTGAATTTTGCCCTACTTCAGTCTCTAAGTATAAGTAGATGTAAATTGATCACCAAACTTGGAATTCAGCTTTGTCTTAGTTCTGGTGAAAACAAATGCTACTGAATTTTAAAAGTTCAAATGTTCATTAAAATGCATACAGTACTGCCCCTGGGATCATACCTAAAATATTTGTAGGTAAGCAATATTAATATACAATTTGCAAAGCAATAACCCGTATCCCAAGTGAAAAGGAAACACTGAAGCTAAAAGGTAAATAATAAATACTGATGAACAGGGAGTCTGGAAAATCACAATTGGAAAAAGTGGTAAATCCCAAGGTTTTAGTTGTTTTGCTCTTACTTATTAACTTAGGTACAGAGTTTTGCTGTTTTCTGCTAGTGTCCTGGGGGAAAGGTCTTTGTCGCTTTAGATGAAAAAGACAGTTTTCAAAATGTTACCAACATGTTCTGCCCTGTTCACCCAGACTTACAAAAATAAAAATAGGCATTTTTGGCAAACAATTGAGGCAATATAAAAAAGGCTTCTTCCCATTATTATTGGCAATTACCAGTAGTAGCAATTTGCTAAATGCTGCAGGAAAATGGCAAAACAAGGTATTCACTCCTTTATTATTTCATGGTGTGCTGATACCGATGCCTTGAAATGTACAGGAAAATGGGCAGGCTTTCTGGGACTACCTGTTCAGAGCAAGTCTTTCAAACTTCATTATGTCTGGCAAGGACTCCAGTCCAGGAAAACACAGAAGTTTTGAATGTATGAAACTGCCCACAGACTTAAAATTAAGCACAGGTAAAAGTGCTTCCTAGAGCTTCAGTTAGGGTACTCCTTTTGATCAATGAATAAATCTATGACTCTTAGCAGAGACGCTCCAGTGCAAGAATGATGCCAGTGTTTTCAATCACAGTGCCTCTGCTGAAAGCGTGATTGCTATCTGACCTACCAAGGAAAAGGTGATTTGAGACAGCGTGCTCAGAGAAACCTTTGTTCTGATGTTACAATATAGTGAAGTTGCTAGGATATAGAAATGCTAAATGATTGCAACCTACCCTCAGAAAAATACCACGATGGCTGGCTGGGAACCACCCTGAAATCACGGAGCAAAATTTTACAGGGTTCCAAAAATGGCCAAACAACTCAAATCCAAGACAGCTATCTAACTAGATAAATAATGTAAAACATCCAGGCTGAATAGAAGTAATTACAGTGACATCAGTGGAAAGAAAAATTAGTTGATGAAGAAAGTATGTAGAAATACCAACAGCAATTAAGGCAAGAGGCCTATAGGCTGAGTAATTGTCTTTAAAACACTGAGTGTCATACGTATTTCTTACATAGGAAGTCTAAACGTTCAGGGTAGTTCAATGGACAAATTTAAATTTATTTGTAGTAGGAATTTTTCAAAACTATTTTTTAGTAGTGAAAGTGGCTTTGATAATGCAATATCCATGTACGATTGAAACATTTTGGTGAATTCATCCCAACTCTTCTACTTCATTATTAATTGGAAATTATTATAGAATTAGCTGCTAAAGGTGTGGTAGCCTTACGGGCTGAATTTGTACTAAGGAAGGGGAGAATTTTAAGGAGAGATGTGTCATCCCAAAAGCACGTCATCGTGTGACATCCCAAAACTTTACAATTGAGCAGGAATCTCCTGAGTACTTCAGCACTTTGTAACATTGAGGTGAGGACTAGATGGGACGGTGATGAGTTAGGATTAAGAAGGATACAGCATCCCGTACCTCCAGTTCTGGTGGGGGATGGATGGGCTAAGAGAACTGTGGCTTTACTGGAATGCACCAAATTTGGTGGGGTTTGCTTCTTTCAGGCTAAAAGTAGGAATTTTGAGAAGAACAGAGGGCTTGCATTGTGTATATGTACAAAAAACACTGCCCACTTTGTGTTCCTCTGGGTCAGTGCATGCATCATCAGGTCTCTTTTGTATGTTGAGCTGGGTACCATCTGGTACTTAAATCCAAATTGTACTGTTTATTCTGCATTTTATTCGTTCTCCATTTATCCATGGGAGTAGTCCCACTGAACAATAGGAGTATCTGTGTACCTTGAGGGAGAAGGCCTATGTTATTGGCCCACTCTGTGAGCTGAGCACTCAGCTCTTGTATTTTCGGAAAATACTATGGCTTAGAAGGTAGCTCCTGTCATTCTTGAGCCAAATTCAATTGCTTGCTGAACCACAACATTGCCTATATGTTAAAAAGGATTACCTTGGTATAGCAAAAGATTCAATATTTGTCTTTCTAAGCACAATACTTTGTTATTAATAAAAAAATTGTGTGGGCTGAGTATAATACAGCATGAAAAAACCCAGTACTCACGCACTAGAAGTGAAAATATGACAGTGCTTTGAATAAAAAGAGACTCCTCAAAAATATTTCCACCTTATCGGCATGTCCAAGTCAAGAAAAGAAAACCGTTTTTAAGACAGTGAACGAAAATTCTCTTCCCAGCCACAATATTTCCTGGAAGAGAAGATCTAGCAATATGTATAAAGTAGGGAAAATGCTACGAGGCCAGCCAAGCCTGCCTCCTGTGGATAGTTAATCTATGGCTATAAAATTATATTGTTTTTTGTATTAGTCTTAAATGACTTGTACATATGTCCATTGTTGTCAGCTTAGAAAGCAAAGTTGTGAAACTTTGGTTCCAAATGCTTAAACATTTTGTCATATGAAAAGAACTGAAAGCTGCCCAGTTTCTTCGGCAGTTGCATTAAGCCCTAGATGGCTAGGTTAGAAAGAAGTCTTTTCTAAGCTTTCTTCACAGGGAAGCAGTAGGAAAACAAGTTTTTGAAACTGTTTAACTCTTGCTGTTCTGAGTCTTGTTTGGGAAGAAGCCTTCTGTCTGCTTTCAGTGAGCTGGTCTGTACGTTGATATTATTGCAGGTTCTAAAATTAGGTGGATAATCAGCCACTGACTTATATAAGCAACTACGGTCTCCTTTCAGCAAATAATTCAATTATTTGAGTTCTTTTAAGGATGGGCTAAAGTATACAATTAATGTGAGTTCCTTTAAATTGGGTGTTATATCTAGTAAGGAGTTCTCTGTTCATCTAGAATCTGGCTGGACAATGAGCCATATTAATAGTAAGGTCTGCTGGAGAGATGAGAGGGCAGAATCAATATAGTTTGTGGCACAGGTGACTTATCCTTTATTAATCGCCCCCCCAGCTGATTTTGGTTTTCTCTTCTGTGGAGGTCTCTCCTTTGTACTGGCTTTTCTTCTTGGGAGTGGAGAATCAGAAGAGAAGTCCCTTCAGGAGAAAACACTGCTTGTGTTAAAATATTGCAGAGAATGGTGTGGGACCTTGAGTTTTAGATTTGGGGGAATTAATTTCCTTTTCAGGTTTGAAAAGGAAAATTCCACCCCCTGCCCTCTGAGTCAGGCTGGAACCACAAGCCCCAGGGGCCTGAGAGGCCATGGAGGACAGGTGGTCTGAGAAGTGACTAGCGCTTTGTGAATTGCCAGGCTGCAGCTCCAGATAAAGTTGGGAGCATCAGAGACGTAAATTTAGTTTGCAGCATCTGATCTTCTCCCATCAAGTCTCCACAGCACCAGAGCTTGCAAGAAGCAGTGGTGAAGCCCAGCTAGCCAGAAGCCAAGGAATGAAACGAGCTGTATTTTGCTACAGACCAGTGCTTGCCTTTGTCTACCCACAGTTTCATCTACTTCCATCTTGCAGGCCATGTGAAGTGGCCTTACCTTGCATTTCCACTGGCTGTGCGGCAAGGCAGAGAAGAGCATACCTGAAGACATGACGCACAGTTCTTGACATGCAGAATGAGCATTGTGCTTAGACTCTCTTTACATACTCTATAATTTTGCTGTTCACCTGCATGTGGGTAGGTGTTCAAATACTACAGTTGCTTGGTTAGGTACATAGTTAAATCACCTGAGTGGGAGAAGGGGTCCCATGGGAGCGGCATCAGACCCAGCATGTGTGCATGGCTGGCTGTTAGACTCCTTTTCAAAGTAGTTTCTACATCTGTTGGGCTTATGGCTTCAGGTTGTGCCTGGCAGGTGTGATCTCCTCTTCCACAACTGCATCCCCTTTCTAATCTTGTAACAGTTTTAAGGAAAAATTAGAAGTTTTTCTCCTTTAAACCAGCTAAAATATCTTGTCCTAGGAGAAGTAAACAGTTACAGGCAAATTTAGGCTTCTTTCCCATTTTTGAGTGGCTTACAGGACTCAAGCTATGGAAAAATTCTGAATTGAAGTTGGGTGTTCAATGAACTGGTGAGTGATAAAGAAGCATTGCTTGCTCTTCACAATATTTGTTGTGTTTCTTTACACAGTATTAGGATAGCAGATCATTAAATATTTTCCATTAACAAGGCATGTGGGGGTTTATTTTGGAAAGGCAAAGAGACTGCATTTTTCCTTTCCACTTTGGTTCCTACCTTATTCTGAAACAGCAGGGAGAGAATTGCATTAAAAAAAAAAGACTGTAGTGATGCAGTTCAAAAGAACTCTAATGTTGCTGTGCATATTGTGTTTCATCCCATGTTTTAAAGATTTAGTACTAGAACTAGAAGGTCTTGGGGAAAAGTCCCTTGGGAAGCAGCCTTATTCTCAAGTTTGTGAACTTAGATAGAGGTAAAAGGTAAAACCAGGCGAAAATAATACTGATCACATAATAACAATTAGTGGGAGAGAAATAGGTGTGGTAGCTAAGGGTTTTGATTTTGAATCTGAAATATTAGGCTGTCTTCCTAAACTGTTTGGGGAAAAATGCTTGTGTCTTCTTTGGGGTGTTTTTTTTAACATATGCTTTTGATTCTTTAACTTTATAATAGTGTTGTATAGTAATACAATTTAAATGGTCATATTAGTAAATATGTGTGTGTAGAAAGGCTTGGTGTCTGCAGTGGCATAGTCAGCTCAGAGATGAGGACTAGTTACAGTTTAAAGCAATGGGAGAAAACACCTCCAAAACTGTGAATTTCAAACTTTATAAATGGCTTAGGCATCAGTGAACCAATATTGCTTCCAGGCTTGTCATGATGCGCCCTATTTCAATTCCAAATAGCAAATAGCTTTGGATTGTAATCAGTCTTTGGCCGGCATTGTCTTTTCATCTGTGTGCCTACAGCCCTCCGTGCTACGAGCCTTCAGGCCTGACTGAGAGTTGTTTCATGTACCACATGGTGGGTAATAATACAGGAGGCCCCCATCTCTCTAAACTAAAACTGAGTCTTTATTAAGAGCGCAAAGGTTCTGCATCTGTAGATTGCACTCAAGCCATGTGCACACAGGCTAGCTTAACTTGTGTCCAAACTCCAAAAAATGGAAAATCCTGCTCTTTCTCCCGTTCTATGGGAGGGTGCTGCAGAAACTGCCTTCATAAGAACATTCAAGAGAATGCACATGCTATCGTGAACAGCTAATAAATGAATAACTTTTAAAATTAGTTGTGTGTGTATACTCATATATATACATGCAAACAAATATGTTTAAACAGTTGTAGCTGTAGGGAACTCTTTCTGGAGGAAGGTATAATTTCCTATATTGAGATTTCTTGCATTTTATTCCAGAGAGTCTTGTTCTGTCACTGTTAGAGACATATTGCTGAGCAAGCTCAGTAACTGATCTGGCACTTCCAATTCATCTATTTACCCGTGTTGCACAGAGACTAAGGATTCAGGGGAATGAAAAATGCTTGCCACTTGGTTGGTGCATGTGTTTTTTCCGTTGAAACTAGAAACAGTTTAGCAACTTCACTCTGCTTTGCTTTGTAATTTATTGACGCGGATTCCTAACATCATGCTTTTTTTAAAAAGACTTCTTAGTTTAACAAAATGTAGATAATTGCTCTGACATTTTGGATTAAGGGAACTGTTCATCTTGCTAAAAAGTGATGACTTTTTTGTAATTATATTGTCTTTATTAATACACACACAATGGTTTGTAACATGGATTGTATCTTCCAAAAAAACCCTAGCTGGCTAAAAAAGTAGAATAGCTAAGAATGTAAGGACAAAACAATGAAACTAGAGATCAAGAGTCAGCTGATATGATTTAGTTCACATTATTTACTTTGGGAATAAAAATGAATATTTGAAAAATATATTAAAGACCTAAAGCCTCGTCATTTTGCAGCTTCTTTTGGCATATTTGCCAAAATATAGGAAAGAAAATGGTTTCTGGTTTGCGATTCTATTGAATAATCCCTTGGTTGATTTTAAAATTTACTCCAAAAACTGCACTTTCAAACTTGCCCGGTATTTATATGCAAATGCAGGGGCAAAGCTACCAACTTACTTTCTGACTTTGTTCTTATTTGGAGTTTAGGTATTAGTGTGTGTATCTGCAGCATTAATAACTGAAGCTCATAGTACTATTTATGATTGAATGCTGAGTTGGTAATTTTTTGTTATTTTTTTAGTGTGCTGTTTTCATGACTGTATGTGGATCTTTTCACATGGAAACAATTGTGTGCAGAAAATTGCTGGAGCAATTTTGGAGGCCATTTTTAATTTAAAAATTTGTCCATGCACAGTGTGCCCTTGTTTGCTGGCTAAAAACATATTTTAACAGTCAAGTAATAGAAATTCTTTAAAAATGGAGTTTTATAAGGGAAATACTGATACAATCTTAGCTACTTGCATAGCAATTTTACAAACAGTCCCTCCCATGCATTTATGCTGACTTTACATTTCTTTTCCTTTTCCCCCAGCTGCAACTGGCTTTTTTTGATGGTTACTCTTTTTGCCGTTGATTGTTCATGCATTGACAAGAAAATTCTCTGCTGTTTCCTTTTTACAGCAGGTTTTTATGAGAATTAAACCCCAAACTAGTTACATTGATGAGGGAATATTTTTGAATCATTTGGTCAAAATTGATAGTTACTTTCCAGTTTCAGGAGTTTCTTAATTTAAGATTTCTTCTTTCACATTTAATGCCTTTTCTCCCCTAAATGGTGTTTCTTCCACATTCATCAATTTTTATGGTACACTGTAAATTGTTCCCCAGTCTTTTTTTGGTGATTTAGACAATTTATCTGTTAACAAAATTGTGATACAAGAATACAATAATTTTCTGCTGCATGCCATAAAGTTTTCAAGTACTAACACTTTTCTGTCAAAGATGCTGTGACATCCTACAAAAGAGTTTAAGTAGATACTTTACTGCCATTGATTATGGTGTTTCAGGAGGTGTTCAGTGAAGTCAAGCCCCTAATTAAGCATGGAAAGCAGCTTAGTATCTTTTAGAATTATTTAATCTTAAAGCAGAAATTAACTAAGTTATTTCTCAGATAAAGTAGTTAAAATCCTGCTCATGATTTTAAATATGTATTTCCTTCTTGGTTGCGCAACTGATTCTCAGTGATTCATTCCTCACTAACTGCATGGTTAGCCTTAATGTACGCACAGGCAAATTCAGTTTTGCTGTAGTAATTAGTATGCATTTTGGGGAGGAGGGGGGGGAAGAAGCAGTATGCATAGCAAGGTTTGGTATTATATATATCATGCATATATTGCAAAGAAGAGATCACAGATATAAATAGACCCATTAGCAATATAGATTATTTGTTATTTCTATACATTTCTTCAACTGCACTATAAGAATTTTAAAATGGAGACAGAATCTGAGGACAAAACAATGTTAGGAAGTTCAGATAATGAAATGTGAAATCAGAAGTGAAGGAAAATGAAATGGATTCAAGTTTTTAGGAATTGGTCAGAAATCACATAGCTTGTGAATTTCTTTGTCACAAGATATTGCAGAAAGTAAGAGACCTAAAATAGAAACAGAATTAGACATTTAGTTAGTTAGTAAACAGAGCTAAGAAATAGTAACCCGACAGAGGTTCTGTGGAAATAATAGTGTGTGTATATATTTATTTAAAAGACAAAGTGTTCCTGTCAAAAACCAACCAATGATGTATAGTTGTGGGCTTTTATTTGGTGAAGAAAGTGTCTTTTTATTCATCAGTGATTTTGATTTAGGGATTCTTAAGGAGGAGAAGAGGTCACAGAAAATTATGGAATATGCATTCAGCCAAAAATAAGCATATATCTTAAGAGATAAGAATGTAAAATAATACCTAGACTTTTAGAAGTCATGTAAGACTCTAACTGTCTAGCAAAGGCAGTTTCTAACTGGTGATGTGTGTAAAAAGATTTTTCCCTGTGCGGAAGTTTTTCCATAGCTGCATAACGCATGGGGGGTTTTTTCACCTCTCTGAAACAGCCAACGGTAGCCCCACTTAGAGACTTGACAGACAACTGCTTACCTGACCCATAGGAACAATTTCTAATCTTCTGACTTCAGATTTACTAGAGTATGATCTACTGGCACCAGGAGAATTGCATTCCCATTGTTCAAGAGAAATACAGCGGGAGTTTTATGGGCAGAAGGCTAGTGTGGGTGTACTCCGTCATGTTGTGGTTCACACGTCAGCAAGCACATTCCCAGGTCGCATGCAATTCCTACCTGTTTGCTGATTACTTGACAGTGTCTCTTGAAGATAACTAACTCTGGTAATAATTACTGCCCTGGCTAAAGATGTCCTATCTCTCCGCCATTGTTCTTCAGGGTTTGGAAATAACTCAAGTCATATGCTGGGTTCAAAATCAATAGTGTGAGTCATTTTATGGTTATTTGTGCCTTAATAAAGCTATGGGTAAAGAACTCATTAAGAATCACTTACATTTACATGGCCTTGTCTCTCCTTGACCTGAAAGCTGTATGTATCAAGATGATTGACGTTCTTTATTAGGGTAGCAAGATGTCAAGTTCCCTTCATCCAGCGGCGACTCTTCAGGAAGCAGTCTGTGTGAGAAAAAGAAAGTCTATATTAAAAGATGCATGATTAATCAGTACATATTTGTTCAACATTATCTTCCTTTCTGGCAATATAGTAGCAATGAATAATTTTTGACATCAGAGGATGCAATCAATGAGAGTTTTGACTGACTAAGGATTTCTAGTTTTTCCCTATGAAAAAGCCAGTTGACATTCATTAGAGCTTAAAAAAAATAAATCAATACAACTTTTTTTTACTTGAAAACCAAAAAGTTAAGCTGAAAGATGTTTCATAGAAATGTGCCGATGCTGCTGAAATCTTTACATAAAAAAAGTCAAAATGAATCGTCAGCTTTCTAATTTCACTTTAAGAATGTCGAATGCATCATTTTGTATTTACTGATGTATATTTAATACATATACAGCATAAATTACACTTCATATTTTAGTACTGTGAAAGCTAATCTATTGGTTTTACGTTCAGAGGAAAGTATATAATGGTATTAAGTTGATCTTTTTTTTTGTCACAGGAAATACCTTGTGTGTGTTTAGAGGGGGAAAAAAAGGAAAGAAAATCCCAAATTTCCAAAAGAATTCAGTTTCTAGATTTTTATGAGCTCTGTGACTGTGGCAGCTGTATGAAAAGCTGCTTTCTACATTTAGTAAATACATTGGAGGGTACTATCTGAATTTTTGTGATATATTAAAGTAACAAAATGGTGCGATTTTTCTATTTATTTCCTGGCAATAGCATAGTTCTGATGACGGTATGAAGGTCTGCTCTTACAAGCTGTATAGTTCTTTCTGAATACTGAGCCAAAAGGATCAAGAAGTTGGTTACTTCAGACCCTTGTTGCTGCATAATGCTTATTCAAACAGGTGGGCTTGAAGCTTTCACTTTATCAGTGTCTAGCATTTTCTCAGAGTAAGCTGTCTAAAAAAACCACTCTCATAACTGGCCTCTTTTCTTTAGAAATAGGAGAGCCAGGCAAGCCTTTATCTGTGTAGAGCTGTTCAGAGAACTTCCAAGCAGGAAAGGGAGCCTATATCCTCCTGCTGTTGCACATAAGAAATCATTACTCCTGTGCTCTCATCTTCCTGCTCCATTTGTATGTAACACCCACCAATTCTCCCTTTCCATCTCTTCTTTTCTCTCACATCTCCACATGCTTCTCAGTTGAAAAAGACTTCTCTGTTAATCTATGAAATGTGTCCACTGCTCTCTCCTTCAAAGAAATTCCTTAAAAACCAACCATATTTCAACTATAGTGATTCCATACTTCCATTTCTCTGTATCGTGAGTTATAAAGAGAATTGTTTTAAGAAATGATGCAGCAGTGAAAAAGGCAGTGCAACCTTAAGATGCATTAGGAGTGGTATTTTGAGAGGAAATGCTAGTGCTATTATAGAGGCTGTGATACAACCTCAGAAATATTGTGTAGTGTTGGTCACCCATGGACAGGAATGTTCAGTAAAACTGGAACAGATGTAGAGAAGGGTCATAAGGATTATTAAGGCAATGGAAAAAACTATTTTATGAAAAGAAGCAAAAGGATTTTACATGTTCTAGCATGGCAAAATAAAAGCCTGAGGGCTTATGGTTTCCGTCTAGGCTATAATGGTTGGGAGACACACAGGAAAGTACCTATACTAACTGACAACATAGAAGAAAACAATAGTTCTTGAATAGATTTAAAATGAAAATGCGGGGGTTTTTCCACCTTGAGACCAGCCTGAGTCTTAATGAAAATATAAGGGGAGGAAAGTTTTGTATGCTTTCATGGAAGCACTGTGAAATGCTGGAAACCAGAACATGCACCCTAGGAAATCCTTTCCTATGAATCCTGCAGCATTGTAAGTTTTCTCCATTAATAACTTAAGTCTCTTACTTTATATCTCACACATCTGCTGTAAAACATTTAGCCTCATGCTTAGACATTCCTTGTCTTCCACATGCTTCCTGTGTGATATTAGGTAGGTCACCATGTCCTTCTGTTTTCCATGTGTACAATGTGTACATTAGTATTCCTTACCTCAAAGGGATGCTGGAAGGATAAATATAGTAATGGCTGGGTTGGCAGAGGCAAGTAAATATTTTATCATAGGCAAGGAATCTCTTTGCATTCATACAATTTCTCTGTTACATGGTATCGTTTCCGTCAGAAAGCCTATATAAAGCACGCAAGAATAATAATGAAACATTTGCTTAGTTCACTTACAGCTATTTGCATATCTGCATTTCCTAATTTTTATGATATAGAATGTAAAATTATTCGGCGCTTGTTCTGGGTTCCGCAGTATAAGACTGACGTGGTCAGTCTGGGGTGAGTTCAGCAAAGGGCCACAGAAATGATTAAGGAGTGTCTGTCTTAGGGAAGGGTGGCTGAGGCTGTTCAGCGTGGAAGAGAGAGGATTCAGTGGGACCTTAGCGATGTATATAAATATCTTATGGGCCAGTAAAGAAAATGCATGCAGGCTCTTCTCGGTGCTGCCCAGTGACAGGACAAGAGGCAATGGGCACAAATTTAAATATAAGAAATTCTATTTAAACAAAAGAAAAACCACCTTTTTCACCTTAAGGTTGGTTGAACGCTGGAACACGGGTTGCCTAGGGAGGTTTGTGGAGTCTCCATCGTTGGAGATATTGAAACCTCAACGGGGCCTGGTCCTGGGCACCCTGCTCCAACTGACCCTGCTGGAGTAGGGGGTGGGTGTTGGACTAGGTGATCTCCAGAGGTCCCTTCCCACCTCATCTGTTCTCTGTGATCCTTTGTGTGAAAATGAGTGAAAGAAAAGAAAAACTTCCTCTGGTAAAATTTCTGGAGCGAGTGAATCTTTATATCTTTCATACATACTGTTAAACTAAATACAGCAGGACAGAAACCTGAGATGTGATCATTCTTAAAAGCTCTTTGCTACCTAAGTGCATGGCAGCTTGAATAAGGTGTGAATGGTGAATTTTATTTGCTAGTGTCACTTGGACTTTTGCCATTGACTTCTGTGTAGGCAGGATTTTATTGTAAATGACTCAAAGTGGAGAGCCGCTATTGTTCTTAGTGCTCCTGTTTTCTTTTTCATTCTGGATCAGTATTGATTTACTTCTCAAAAGGGAAGGCTTAAATCTGTATACTGTAGAAGTATATAGTGACACAGTTGTTTTATGCTTTGTAAAACAAGAAGAAATGTACATCCTGTAACAGGGATCTGTCAAGAAGAAAACAACTTGTGGCTTCTACATCAATTTTATAAAATAAATGTTATCCCACCCCGTGAACAATGGAGGGTTAAGTTTATGTCTGACTTTAAATTTTCTGTAGTGACAAGCCAGAACTCCAAAGTAGCAGACTCTTTCCCAGTGCAGATATCTTCCTGATTAAATTGCTTCACAAAATAAAAGCCTGACTGTTCTAAATCCTAAAGGAATATTGTAAATATATATTTTTGTTCCGGCAACCTAATTCTTCCCAAAATAGTAGAAACATAGACAAAGAAAGCAAAAAGGGACAATGGATCCTTGAGGAAGCCTTTTATCTTGGCATTTGCTTGTGAGGGAAACATTCACCTGCATCTGAGAGATGAACCATGCTAAGATGCGCTGGAATAGCTCTAGTCCCAGTTTATAATTCCAGAGACATTTTCTTTTGAAAACTTTCTAAACATCTTGTTAAGGCAAGATTCACCATTTTTCTTAATCAGCTGAACTATCTAAAAAAGAACGACATCAAGATCCGTCCCAGAGGGACTCCTTCCTGGACAGAGCTTTTTGTTGCATGTTGAGAGACAGAATTAGAGCTGTCTGAATAATAAAAACCAGATTACTGAAGCATTTTTGGGGGGGAAGATTCAAATTTGATTTATTGCTCATTGTAAGGTCTGATTATCTGTTGTCGTGAATTTTCATGTGGCCACTGGCATACGTCAAAATGTTGTGAAAGTTTAATAAAAGTTTGAACATGAAGTGCATTTACATTATTTATTGTTCTACTCCAGTTCTGTTTAAAAAGTAATAATAATGTGCTATCCATTCAGACAGCTGAAAATATTCAGTAGTTAATCAAATGCCATTAATGGCAAAATGTGAAAATGGAATACAAAGCAATTCTTCCCAGGAATACTTTCAGACTAATTTTAGTTGGTCAGATAAGATCTGTAAATTACAAACACATTTACAGAAACGAAAAGCTGCTTATGAAATGTTTGTAAGAGACTGTAATCATTTTGGTTTTGACCCCTTAAAAAGCATTATGTAGCTAACTCTCATTAACCTACTTTAGGTAGCCACATCTCTTATGAAATAAAGCAAAAAATGCAGTCGTATGTACTGTCCTTGTCACTTTTTAGTGCCAACCACAACAGGGTGTATTCACAACCTGTTGTCGGTCCTTATAAAATGGCATTGTCTTGTAAGGCACTAAAAAGGAAAGACAAATGCTCGTAATATAAAATATGTTGTGTGTAGTGTCAAGCTGGACAGTTGTCGGTTGGTCTATCATTACACGTTGCTACGTGTGATGGCATTTCTCTTTTCAGAAGGTAACTTTATGATTTTTATGACCTCATTTGCGTTCAGTCCTTCAGAAGTGATTTAACTGCCATGGTTATTCAGTCTGAGGCATGCTCCTGGTGGCACCTCCAGTGCATTCTAAACTTACAATAGTAAAAATGGTAATGCTTTAAAGTGCAGTGGCCTTGTTGTGGTTTTTTTTTACCATCAAGAGATAGTAGCATGATTCCCCTTTACATGCTTGTTTAGGCTTCTGCCATACAGCAGAAAGTTAGCAACTAGCTTATTAAGGTTACTTCTCAGACTGTGTAAGTATACTGAATTATGGAAAAGATGGGGAGATAGATCAACGGAGTTGCAGGTGTGTTACATAATTTGTGGAGGAATTTGTGGAGTGGATGTTTCTCATGGGGTAAAATATATTTTCCATCTTCTCTGGGGTTCTGAGGGGCTCTGGCAATGGCCGTGCTTTCTTCTGTCTGCATGTTCTTATTTTTTCTATTAGGAAGAAATGACTTACAAGAACAAAACACCTAACTAAAGAAGCGTACGGAGAATGTGATAACAAGTGAATGCAAAGTAATGTATACTGAATGGAAGAAAATAGTCTATCGCTGTACTTTGCACTCTGCTGAATTAACTGTGTCAACTCGGGCAAGGGAATCCACTGTCACATTAGACACCTCAGCGTCGACTTCTCAATGTGAAGCTGCAGATAAAAAAATAAAAGAGAATGGTGAAGTTGCAAGAGGAATAGGTGACAAATAACAGTAATGCCATGCGTAGTCCTGTCTGAATTACCATGTGCAGGTACTGATCACTGGCTCTCGAAATTACTAAACTAAATGTTGGAAAAGTTGGGGAAGCTAAATGTTGAGGAAGGACTGCAGCCAGATGGAAAAGGTTGGCTGGTTTGCCTCGGAAAGAAGAGGTGACCACTTCATCAGGGTCAGGAGGGCTTGGCAGCTCTGCCTTTCATGTGCAGGATCCAAGCTGAGGTCTGGTACTGGGCTTCTGCGGAACTCACACCAACTGTTAGGAGGAAAACGCTATGGTTTTAAATGCCATTCGCTAAAGTTTTACATCCCTTGGATGCACCACTCTTAGATTTAAGAGTCAGCTTTATTATTTTAACTAGTTTACAAGGAGACAATATATGTGACTCTATATATTTGTCCAGCAGGGTTGCTTTTTTCCCCCCACTAAGCTTGCTCTTCTAGAATGTTGAAAGCATGGAAAAAAAATTTATTGGAAATTATTGTATTTGAAAAGGGCCTTAGCTATTCCCCAGAAAGAAGAGACGCGAACACAGGGTCAATTTACAACCTGACCTGAAAACACAAAGTTGATAATCGGCCATCATTGCTTATTGTATCTATGATCTGATTTATTGAAATGCTCAATAAATCCACTATTAGGAGAAAAAGTGCTTACATGCATTTTTTCTTAAAAAAAAAAATTAAACAAAAAAATAAAAGATTGATTGACAAGACATCAATAAAGCTTTGAGCATACACTGCTGACCTTTTTTTCTTTGCACTGCAATCTGTGTTTATTAGAATTCAGCTCCTATAAATAGGTTTCTGTGGATAAAAAAGCAAGCAGCTTCTTAGGAGTTTTGTTCAATAAACTTCTGTGAAAATTCTAAAGACTTAATACATGGCTTTCAATTTAATTCATTCTGTCTTCCCTTCTTAAAAATAAGATATAAGTGGGGATGAAATAGGTTTAGCTGGTGCAGTGTTTTTTCTAAAGCTGTATTCTTAAAACTCACCTTTCCTTTTTAATGTCTGCTACAGCAGTTCATTTGGAACAGACAGGATATATATCATCTCACGCCTGGTACTGTAGGCTATTTTTTCTCTTTAAATAAAAACATATTATAAATCTGTGCTGCACTTGAGTGTTGTAAGCACTCAGGTTAGTGACTTCAAAAGTAGAGCTGGAATGAAGCTTTGGCAGGCACTAAGGAATACTGACCAAGTCCTTGGACCCTATTTTCTATTTGATTTTCCCAAGAAGAAAATCTCTTCAGAGCCTTTCAAAACAGTGAAGGTAGCACAGTGATGTCAAGTCTTTTAATTTTATTGCAAGCCTAGTGATATTCCTGCATTAGGGTTTTTGTTCTTAAAGCCTTGCCTCTTGGAGTCCTCTTGGAATCTCTTTCATTTTGTGTTGCTGAAGTAAATGCGTAGTTGATGTTGCTCTAAGTAAAAAGTGAAATAGAAAACCCTAAGTTGAAAGGGTCAAAATTTTGAAGCCTGGTGAGAAAATTCTCTGGATGGAGAAGAATTTGCTCGTCTCCTTGACGTGTTTTACTGAGTGGAGCCTTCCAGGGCCAGCAGGTAAAGGATACTTCTGTCCTGGTGTCAGACTAGCTGTGCATTTTTCCTGAACTGTTTCATGATGGAAGAAAAGCCAGTGTTATAAGATTTTGCCCTAGAGTTTTCTTCTTCATTTGTGCTCCGTAAAAATCAATTGTTTTGCTCCACCATTTTCTATTACCCTCTTCAAACACAGGGATTCTGGCTCAAGCACGTTTCCTATTACCTTCTAACACAGCGATTCTGGCTCAAGCATCTTTCCCTTGATTAATGATACTAATCTCTGATTAATTTAGGCTGTTTCCTCCCCTTTTCTCTCTGTAGTGTGGTGGTGGTGCGGGTTTTTTTGTTGGTGGTGTTACTGGTTTTATTTTTGTTTTGTTTTGTTTTGTTTTTTTTTCCAGAATCCCTTTCTCTCTATTGGGTTTGATAGGAAGGTCCTTTCATTAGGTACTGACTGTTTTAGGAGTTCACAGAGTGCAAAGCAGGAAAAAATTGCTGGTATTTCTTGTAACACAGCCTATGAAGAGCATCTGCATTACACCTGGGATGGTCCCATGTAGCATGAAAACACTCTGGGTACTCAAGCTGGGCTCTTGCTATCATTGAAAATCAGAGGGCATTTTCTTCTTTCAGACGCTGGGTGGGCGCTGGATTGCCTATGTGTATTAATCTAAGTATTTTTAAATATTGATGGTAATTGGTTTTCTTCCTCTGTTTTCCTCTCATCCAAGTAGAGGTAAAAATGTCTTTGGAAGCGGCTTGTAGTTCTTGGATGGGATAAACAGGAGTTACCCTAATTCATCTCTGCTTTTATGCCTTATGCATCTCTGTCAGCTACTGGGACAAAAACATTGAACGTGATTATTCCTCTCAATTTTGACTATGGTAGGTCATGATTAGGGTAAGATTGCACACAAAGCAGATAATACTACTCTGGTAAACCAAAAAGTGAGAGGATATATGGCACTCTGCATAGATGATACAAAGCAGAGGTCCTGTTTCATCCTCTCCTAGATCTACAGGGCGGAAAAAAAGCACATTATAGGTGACTGCCAAATGGAAGAACTCTGTAAGATTTTCTGCTAACAGGAAGAAGGTGGTACAAAATATGAGGCCTTTTTAGAAATTGCGTACACTTACAATACATACCATATACTACAAATCATTCCCATTTCTGCACAGTCTATCTAAAAGACAGCCACACTCCAGTCAAATTTTATCTATTAAATATAACACTTTAAAGAGTCATGCAAGCATTACTTTCAGATAGAAGAGGACTATATGGAACTTTAATTATGCTTATTCGGTAATAATTTATTTCCCAAGCTCTGATCATTAGAATTATTATTAATTATCATGCTATTCAGCTGCGCTGACAAAAAAAAAAATTCTTTCTGATATAACTGAGCACATTAAAAATATTGGATTAAAGAATTAGCTCTGCCAGATTTTAAATAGAGCAAAATAAAACGGCTAATCAAAATCTGAGCACATACAAGGTGATCATTTACCTACTTTCATTGCACAATGTTTGAATAGTTTGGATTATGGATGTGAAATTGCCCTCAAGGAGGTTAGTTAAAGTAATAAAGGCTTCCCCTAGCCTCAGGAGCCACTCCCTTTGTGATATGACCTTTCTGTGACTTCTGAGCTCAAATCATTATGAAGAGAGACAAATGCTTATTTTAAGTCTTTTTGAAAGCTTTTCAGGCATTAGATTTTACAGCGAGGTCCTTTTTTTTTCCTCTCTTTCTAAACTAGTTGCACTTGGGAGTGGTGGTGGGAGAAATAACAATCAGAGACCTTGAACAGTGTTTTTTGTGCCTTATTTTGGGGTTTTTCATTAGTTTTGAGGAGGGAGGGTGGTTTTTTTAAATCTAGAATGAGGCAGTCTCCTGGGATTTCGGTGCTTTGGAGCAGTGTGGGTAGAGCGTGCTCACCCCAGTGCTGCTTTACCTTAAAATCATCCCTGGATTTCCCACAATGTGCCCCAATTCCATGGGCTATCCATCCCCACAGCTCCCATTTTATTGCCTGCTCAACGCCTGCCTCATTACAGTGAGCAAAAGGGACCCGTTTATGTGTGGTATTTCCTGAGGACTGACAGTGTACTGGGCCAAATTTCACCTCACCTTAGGCTGCTTGTCAGCGTTGTGGTCGACGTTTTGGGCTGAAGTCACCTCAGCTGGGGCCTGTCGGTATTTCTGAACAGCTGGACGTTTTTCTACAGGTGAAATTGGAAGCAAATTCGCAGTTTTCGGTCAGCAGTGCGGGCATGGTGCTGGAGGGGGCTGCTCTGCCCTCGGCCCCTCGCCTGCGCTTACCACATGCCGCACCCCGGCACATCGCGACTCGCCTCTTAACACAGATATTTTGAGTCCTCGTTTAATTAAATGAGACGTAGCAGTAGGCTGAAAGTCAAGCACGTGTTTCACGCTTTCGCACCACGGCTTTAAAAGGAAGAAAAGGTGGCTGTAGGTTGTGGCTGTAGGTTGTGGCTGCGGCAGCAGAAAGCTGAGGCCTTCCCCGCCTGCTGAGGCGGCAGCCTGGGCCTCGCCAGCGTTGAGGGGAGTCTGGAAGGGAGCAACACCTCGGGCTGGCGTGCAGGGGGGGTCAGCCTGCAACGAAAACCTGCTCGGGCTCTGGGCTCGCCATTGCCACCCCAAAGGGCTCTGGAGAAGGAAGCGATGGACCCTTCTCTGAGACCCAGGAGGCTTGGAGATGATCCTTCCCGAAGCGCCGGTGTTTCTGTGAGGGGGTTTCTTCATGCACTGTGCATCTTCTGCACCATCAGCAAACGTGGTGGGTAGATAACTTTTTCTTTTTAATGAGGTACAAATTTCTTATGTTTAATTGAAGGTTTAAGAAGAAAACTCATAAAACTCTGAAAGTTGCCATAAACTCAACAGGGCTACTTAGTAACATTGCAGAAGACTTGTTCGTACCACTTGGAGCTGGGTAGGTCACTCTGCCTGATAACCTTCAGGGGACTGTCTGTGGAAACCCAAAGATTGCTGAAGTAGAATGGGAAAGATAAGGAGAAATGCTGTAAAACAATTAATAACTTCATCAGTACATTCATTTCCGGCCTCGTTCCAGTTTTATGGTAGTTGATTTTTCTGGTCATGTGTGTTCAGAATTACTCATCAGACAATTTCTGCAACCTTTCTTGATTGCAGATGGTTTAGGAGAACTGTCTCATGAGTGAAAACACTGGGGCAGTGCTGGAGAGATGTGACAGGTCACCTGCGTGGTGCTTTTTTTTCAGTTGTGTACCTGGGCAAGCAGAACACTTGTTATTCAGGTTTTCAGGAGATGTACAGATGCTGAAATTGATTGTTTTAAAAGTTATTCTGTCTAAGGTTCAGTAAAAATTCATTGTCTGTAGAAAAAAAACCCCACGTGTTGAGAAAGCATCTTTCCTAGGATGTTTGTTAAAAGTAAAGACAAAGTGCAGACAAATAATTTTTTTATCTGAGCAAATATTTATAAGAAATTGTGTGTGTAGATGTGTGCTTTGCCCTGCAGAATTTACCAGGGTGCATTTGGGAGTATTTTATGTACTCAGCTGTAATCTTAACGTGAAGTCTAGCACTAAGTACACCATTTCCATTTCAAAAGATCACTTAATATCTTTTCTGCAAATTTTTTAATTTGTTTAATTAAACTTAGCACTCCATTCCACTTCATTAGATCTATTTAATTTTCATGTATCTAAGCAGTTTTTCAAGTACATAATTAAAAGAATAGTTTTATAAAATCAGGACTTTTTGTACATTAACATGCTCAGGAGCAGGAACTATATTTTCCTGTTGATTAGCATGTGATGATAAAAGCATTAGCATAAAGTAATAAGAAGGAAATAATCTAATCCTGTTTAAAAAGTCCACCCCGAACCTGGCCACTAGTTATTTTGAAGAATGTAAGAGCTGTATGCTTTACTGAAACTTTGCAGGAGAAGTGAGTGCAGTAATAACCTTGATATTAATTTTTTGCGGGCAGTAGGGGAGTGTTCTTCGTGAAAAGTGTTATGTGGTGTGCAACTGGGAGTTCAGTTTGGGTACCATACAGAGGTGGGTTTCAGCAGGCCAGTTTTTACAATTGAAGTAACAGATGTAGAAAAAGTGACGTGCATATGGTTAATTGATAAACTGGAAGCAGAACTAGCAGAGTTCCCAGCAGTTTTCTTTGTCACGCTTGCTCTCGGAGGAGAAAAGACTGCAGTGGTTCTTGTGTTGCTTAGTGGCTACAGCCTGTGGACGTCTGGAGAAGGAGATAATGTTTTAGAAATTGATCTTTGTGTAGAATGAGGATTAATCCCATTTGCATTTTCTTCTGATAGGCTAATGCTATGACTGAAGGAAAGAAATTACTATATACCTTGTTCATCATCTTAGCAAAATAAAAAAATGCTGTGTGGATATATATACTATACAGTTTTAGCCTGTAGCTACTTGAAAAATGGGCATCACATATAGATGGAAAAGATAAGGAAACAACGGCTCATCCCACAAAAGCCACCTATAACTGCCTTACACTCAAAAGTTTGTGGGATTCATCTAATGAAAACTAATGTACAGTACAGCAACAAAATGAATTTGCCTAATTTAGTTCCCTGAACTCACGCTAACTTCTATGGTCTTTGGAGCTGATTTTCAATATATACTTTTTCTAAACTGTTTTATGCAGCTGGAATTTTGTATTCTAGAAGACATGCAATGTTGAGTAGTGAGTAAGTAATTTGCCAGTGTATTTGGAAAGTTTGTATGCGCATGTGCTTATGTATGTTTGTGTGTAAATATTTGAGGGTGTTACTTAGGAAGTATGATTACTGGGAGGCATACGTTCCTGATTTAGTCTCCTGTGATGGCAGACAGCTGTCTCCCAGATCTCTTACTTCCAAAGGCTCTACAGATCACGCACCCTGTGCCACACTGCACTGTGGCCACAGTATATGTTGTAGTGTACTTTACTGTAGGTGTTACAGTACACACAGTATATGTTGCCATAACAAACTCGGTACGTTTATTAGGAGAATAAAAGCCCATAAATCCTCTTCCACAAGAGGAAGATGAGTGAGATTTGTGGCATAGCTGGGGTCTGCTTGAGTGTTTAGATGCCATTTTAATCCTATGCTGCTTCAGAATGAAACCAAAGTAAATGAAACTTCCAAGGTATGTGCATTATACTTTTAACATAGTGTTTTAAACCCCTTTATATGTCTTTTCTTCTAAAAAGGTTGTGGAAACTCAGTCTGTATCTGACAGTACAGCTCCAATGTATGTAATTAAGCAAAGAGGTATATTCAGTGTATTTTTGTGTATCTTATGTAGAATATAAAGAACTATACGTGGCTCAGGCTAAAGGCAGTTGAAGTAAATGGGGATCTTTTGGCCTCGGGTCAAGCTCTTTAAGAGTTTTTTCCTGTGAGAGAGAGGATCAGAGCATTTCCGTGACACTTGAAAGCCAACAGGATTGGTAGCTCTGTTAATAAAACTCTTAACCAAAGCTTCTGTTTTCTCAAGTATCAGCTTTAAGGATATTGGTAAAAGCTGCCAAGGTTAAAGGATTAGTTACTCACCTGTCTTCTTTCTGGTCTTTCTTGATGCATCCTTTAATTTGTATGTAGAAGGCTATTACCTGTTCTGAGGAAGTGTCTCCACGTTAGGCCAGGCCTCAGAGCAGTACTAGGTGTGCTGATGGCACTTAGCTGCTTGGTTCACCTGCATCTTGGCACCCGTGTCTTTTTCCTTACAGGAAGTTGTGGCAGCTGGTGTGCAGTGATCAGACATACGACCTAAGCATGTTTATTTGGCACGGGGAACAAAGCATAAAAGGAAGAAAGACTTGACAATAAGCAGTTTGCATGTGCATCTGTTTGACATAAAAACTGATCAGGTTGCGCTGGGAAGCCAAACAGATCTAACCCATAGATGTATGGGTACGTCCAGCCCACTGTACGTGGTGAGACCCGGGCCTCAGCTTGTTCTGACATCAGCCATTGACAAGCCCTGTTGTTCTGCAGAAAAAGGGACCATTGTTGATCCCTTATTTTGGCTCGTTTTTCTTTAGAACTTACTGCCGAACTAAACTGAGGGAGTAAATGTCCCAATAATCAGGCTAACCCACCATCTTTCTAAGCTACTGCAGAGCTGCTCTGGTGCTCTTGCAATCCTATTATAGAAACTTAGTCCCTCGTTGCCTCTGGAGAGGAGGAGTATGCTCTTTGAACTACACTCTGAAAAGATCAGTGTGTTAAATATTTCAAACTTAAATAGGAATTAGCAACATTGTTCTGTTTGAAAGTGATTCATTTTGAGAGCTCCTCTGGCAATCGCTGTTAAAAGTCTTTGTATTAAATTTGCCATGTTGCAGTCTCTGTTTCCATTCCACATTTGAATGGCAGTTCATTCCACAGGCTTGGTGTAAGGGAATTATGACGGTATTCAATTAGCCAGGTAACCTCTGAAGATTTGCTAATGTACTTATAAAATAGAAATCTGCTCTTAAAACTTCCCTGACATGCACATTCATTTCAAGCACTAAATAATGTTTATGTAATGTACAAAAGGCAGCCCCTGTGGTGGTGGTATTCGGGGGATGAGTTTTGTCCCTTGTGTACCAGAGGCATGCTCTTTATTGATGGGTCAGAGATCTGAGACCTGACAAAACATTAAGTGTTGTCTTCCATGAGAAGATCTCACATGTAAAATGGGGTATGTGGAACTGGTAGACCAAAGGTTGTTTAGGACCATTTTGCAGCGGCGAGTGAAGATTCAAATCCAAATTTCACATTCCAAAGATGGTAAATAATATATGCCTAAAGATTATTCCTTGATTATTTATTTTTTCTTGTAATGGAATTAGAAAACATTTATGTGTGTATATAGATGTGGTTATGTTAGAGATAGGTATCCCATGTGCACAAGAAACTATGCTTTCAGGAAATGTGACTTTCATTGCAGATAAAAGGAACTGACAAAGAAATAAAAGAACAAAATTAAAACTCCAGGAGAGAACAGAGCATGCAAGACTCCCTTGTTAACAACAGACATCTGCCAACGTGCAGACAAGCTATGAAGGGAGCTTGTTTTATCCTTAGGAGTGCTGTGTGGAAAATAGTCCTACCAATATTAAGTCGCGTACACTCCAAACTGGAGAACCCCTTGTAGCAAAGTCTCCATCAGATTTGACATAAAAAAAAAAAAAATCACCAGTTCATTCATACTACAGTTTCTTGCTTTTGATCACATACATGTTTTGTGGTTGTGGTTTTTTTTAAATGAAAGTTACATTACAGTTCATCTCTTCTGTGTTTAATATGAACTGCTGATAAGAAGATTGTGTGTGCAGTCTTAAAAGATTGTAAATTCTGCCAGTTTCTGCGACTGGACTTTTTTTATCTCAAGCTTCATAAAAGTGAAACATTGGAGGGACAGAAAAAAAAGAAAAGTGTAATCTATAACTAATAGGTATTATATATTTCAAGCAAATTAGAACAAATTACTCACTAGAAAAAAATCCCAATGAATTACAATATGTGTAAAGCATTCTGAACAAAGCAGTTATAATATGCAACAGTAGAAATGCCAAATATGTATCACTTAAATATTGGATTGCTGAGCAAGAGTTTGCTAGTGTTTTAATAGTATTTCTGTTGCTATTTAAGCTTTCAGGAGTGACAGAAACTGAGAAGCTGTTGGAGTGAACAGATGAATGAGGGTATGCAAAACATATGCTGCAAAATTCCAGGTTCGACCTGACTGTTTAAATAGACCTTGAGGTTTAAAAACAAACATGCACAAAACCAACAAGAAAACCCCCTCGGAGGATTTTTAAGGTGTTACAAAGGACTATATCAGTAATGGCAAGAAATGTTATCATTTTTTAAATGTTTGCAGCAAGTTTTTATCGTCACTCTCTGACTTGGCTATCGTGTGAAGAGCGACACTAAAGGAAAGCTTATGGAGAACATTTTGAGGCAGAATTAATGGCTTAGGAGTCTGTAAGTAAATAGAGGCCAGGGCTATGCAGACTTCCCATTGTTCATTTCTCAGTAGTTTTACAACTGAATATTGTCAGGCTCATTTTTGCAGTCTTTAATTTTAGTTGGAAGGTAAATACCCTTTACATCCCAATTTCAGCTCCATTGTTTCCTGGCTCAGTCTCTGATGTTGCTACTGGGGCTCTTACCTTGTGTCCACATAGGGTAAATTGGACAGATAAAAGCTTCAGAAGAAGTCAATGTAACTTTTTCCAGGTTTCATTTAGCAAAAGGTGCCATTTGCCAAGCTGTTAGGTGATGATATCTCTCATTTGGTGCTGAGAAGCTGGCGGAAGACCATGATAGACTTTGAAATGTGTGAACAAGTAGTTTATTCGCAATGAACACCGTCATGTAGCAGTGTTCTGGCTTGATCCAAGGAGCTCAACTTTGCACCAGATAAAACTAAATAAAAAAAACCCCAAAGATGGTATCTCAGTAATCAGAGTATGAGATAAGAACCACAGATGGACAAGCCATTTCAGACAGTGACTCACTGCAGCAATTTAAAAATGAGACAGTAACTCATTACTTATAGAGGAGGAGTTTGCAATAAGATATAAATTAATCCATTTTTTCCAATACTTCAGAGAGTAAAAGAGAGTTTTCTTTTTGTTATGAAGGGACTGTAAGTCAAGAAACTTAGGGCTGGGCATGTATGATCTGTCTTTTTACTAGAAAATATAATTTAAATGGTGGATGCATTTGGTGGATGCAGTGTACAACGTTTAATGCTGTCAGTGTTTTAATGGGAACTAGTTAGGTAATGAAGTTAACATTGTGAGACTGAAAAGTGTCAATATTGTCTGTCTCAGGGTCTTGCATGTGTTTTCAAGGAACCCTACAGAGAATTAGTTTTCTCTGGGAAGCAACCATGCAGGTTGAATTGTGTCTTAAAGTGTATTAGCCATGCTTGGGGGTGGTGAGCAAGGGAGCAGCGGAGTGGAGCTGGCTTGAGGCATTTTGACTTAGGAGTGTGGCTGGGGGGCAACCTAATGTCTTGCACTCCCTACACCTCCAAAAAGGCACATGTGCTGCTTCTGCACCTGCAGCCAGGGCACTGTGTGCCTCCCTCCCTTAGCTGGGCAGTGCTTTGGGTGCTGTTGGCTTCTTGTTCATTTGACCTTGTCTGTACTAAGCAATCATGGGCAATGTCGTGCTCCTTCAACACTGCTAAGTGGGTCAGAACAGGCAAATTTCTGGGTCTCTTTAAAACTTTACCTTCTGCGTTATTCCACCAGTGCAAAAGAGTCAATGGATTGATCCCAAGCATGTAAGACAATCTTTGTTTAAAGAAGAGGAGAGTTATATTTCAGCATTTTTCTGACAATTATAGTAATCAAGCTAAATTACCCATAAACCAGAAAAAAGTATCAATTTTACTTTGGAAGGAAAGTTTTTTATTAAAAGATAGTTTTGTTTGGTATTTTATGCCTGGGATATAACCACTTTAGCCACCCAGAAACCAGACTGTGGTTTGTTTTTTCTCTATTATTGCTTGGCAAAGTTATTGAGGAAAAATATTAGAATCTGAGGCAATTCCAAAAGACTTTTTCTTGCCCTGACTCAGTAATTCTGTCTTCATGAATTCATGCTGTCTCGTGGATTGTCACCCTGGTTATATATCTCCTTTAACCATGAAAAGCCTTTTAAAATGGGGAATAAGCTCAAGTGGTAGACCTGGAATTCAGTTTGGGTTAGCAGTGGGGTGGCAGGATGCTTTGAAGGAGTAGATGCTTTGCTGTCCCCAAAGAGTCGAGGGAGCAGAAGGGCAGGGAGCCTGCCCTTGGGGTTGTTTCTGTAAAACTGCTCCTTGCCAGAACAAACTTGTACCTCCTAGCACCTCCTGACTTCCTCCTCAGGCTTGCTCCTCTTGTCGCAGTGGCATTGTGCATTTGTATGCTTGTTCATGAGCATTTGTATCCAATAACCCATACACTGTGCAGAAATTATACATTTAAAGGTATTCATAATACTGTGAAATTCATCTCTCTGCTTTTTTTGGTGAGTGGCTAACGAGGCTTGCTCTTTATTCCAATATTCCTTGAAGTTAATCATTGTGAGAAAGTCACCAAAACAGTGCATTTTTGGAGACGAGGGGGCACAGCTTCTTTAATAACTTTGCTGCCTAAACTTTTGTTAAAAGAAATTAATTTCAGTATTTGTATACTCATAATGGACAGTAATATTCTTGAAAACATGTTCCTTCTGTATACTTTGAGGCAAGTAAGAGGTTCAAAACTGATCTTTGAAACAGAAAAATTGACTGGTTGAACTCTTCCAGTTTATTTTGCTGAAATTTGCTATTTTGAAATCTGACTTCATTGCCCCTGTGCAAATAACAGGTTAGGGTTCCTTTTTCCAAGCATAATTTCGATGGCAGGATTTATTTCAAGGATTACGTTGTATTCGTTTCACTTACCAAATAAAAAAGACCATTCCACTGAAATCCAAAAAATAAACCTAAAGCAGTCTAAATTATTTTTGTAACATCTATCTTCAGCACTGAATGAAAGAATGAAGTCTGGAGTAATTCCTGCATTGAAAATTAAGACATCTGGGTTCGTCCCTGGCTCCACTGGTGTGTTTTGCTTGAGGAAATTGTATCATCTGTCTCAACTTCAGCCTGTAAAACTAAGAAATGTGCAGAAGTGTTGCGAGGCACTGTTGTTTCTCATAAAAGAGAAGTACAAAACAAGTTACGAGCAATAGTTTTAACTGTTAAATACAGGGCTGTACTTAATGATAGTCAATTTATGTACTGTATGTGATTTATATGATGCATTTAGCATTTTTCTTTCTTCATGCATCATTCTGATTTCTACAGTTGTATTCATGATTGTGTAAGTATCTGCAATATAATTAGAGAACAAAGTTCAGCCTGTGGATTATTAATGAACGACTATAAATATCATTTAATGGGTAGTTCTTGCCCATAAGTGGTTGGGTGTCTAAATCACATGGTGTTTTTTCTGCTCACTGGTTAGGTTAAAACCCAAGAGACTAATAATTACTACCCAAACAGCAATTTTCAGATAGTGAATGCTTTCAGAGATAGATGCAGCCAGCTGAATACTTGTGAGCAATGCGTTACACAATCCTTCAGTGACAACTCTTGCGCTTAAAAATGATTGATTCTTCTATTATTTGGCTGTCTTGCATGTCAGGCTTATTCTGTAGCACTTGATATCTGAAAAGTACAAACTTCACTTATTTTATAATAGTAAAGAGCAACTCCAATTACCCAGGATTTTGTAATGTACAAAGGCAACCAACAAAGCATAAGGCCAACTACTTTGAAGCAGGACACGTGCTCGCCTGCTCTGCTGTACCTGCTGGGTCTTGGCTTCGTTTGTCACTACTGGTGCTTTGTTTCCAGCACAATATTAGAAACAGTATTCTCTTGCATGCTCCAAGACTACACGTGACAAAGGTAGTTTTTTTTATTCACCTTGCTCTTGAACTATAAAACAGCTTGTTCCAGAGAATGTTGTGCAAATGGCTGTATTTAGGTTGTGTTTTTGGAGACTCTGTAGAACCATTAATAGGTTTAAATGGAGGACTTTGCATCTTTAATTTGCTCAGGTGTTTTTAGTGTTGTTTTGGGTTTGATTAACGCATTTTATTTTCATTTGCCTATCTGCTCCTTTTTCCCCAAAGGAAGTCTTGTGACTATGTTTATAGTCTCCCTCTCTAAAGAGAACTTACTGATGCCTTTTCTTGTCTCTGAATAGCATTTTCCGTCTGTTTCTGCTTGCCAGGCTCTAGTTGTCCTATTGATAGTTTGTGCACATTTTTTGCATACTATATTTTCTTAGCATTTTATATCGCTTGTGAATCTTAGATATTTACCAGACGTCCCGTTCTTGTAATATGTCACCATTCAGTTCTGCCTTGTGAAATAGCAGTAGTATCATCTCACCTCACACACAAGGTAGACAAAAGCACAAGGGATTTTCCAGTGGTCCCAGAGGAGTTTCTGAACCCATGGCTTGACGTGTTAGCCCAGATTCTGGACCATTGTTCCTACCTTTCTCTCCGGCATCTGAAAGTTGAACTGCTGATGTGGTGATTTGTATATGATGAGTTCATCTCTTGGGGTACAGTTTGCAATACTGGGAAATGTGCTGGTGGTTCCCCTACGTGTCTGTGGGGAACCGGTTGCACAGGGGGATGACTTGAGGTGAACCTCTAACCAATGGTGCTACACAAGTGAATGAGAAGGCTGTCACCCTGTACAGACAGATGTGCATATTAAAAGTCTTTAGGGTCAAAGCCTTTTTTTATATATGCAGTGAAAATACCCAGGTTCTCATGACCATCGGCATCACCACTGTACTGCATTTTGTCCCTGGAAATTCTGGCTATGAAGTGAGAAATTAAATTTCAAGGTGAACTTTTGTGGTCCTTTCTCTAGCTTTTATGCAAGATTTTAGACATACAAAGTCTTAACTGAAACTAGGATTTAGTCCACTGACTCTAGAAATTTCACTTCAATAAAAAAAAAAAAGTGTTTGATTTGGAATGAGGGATATTTCTGTTGTATTCTGTAAAAAAATCACGACATAAATTTTGGGAGACTTTGACACACCTCTCAGCTCCACTCACATTCCCTGTGTTGTTTCCTGTCTTTTGTCAGTAAACTAGAAGAGGAACTGTGGCATTAGGAAGTGCTCGTGATTTTTCAAGGCTAGAATAAAATACTAATTTTCATAGGCTATGCTAGTACCTATTCAGAAAAAAAGATCTTTTTCAGCCAAATATCAAAGAAGCTTTGGGCGGACACAGGCAAATTGTTAAAATTTTCATTGGTAGAAATTTCCGAGAAGTTAAAAAATGCTAAGACGTATAAATATTATATAGTGTACAGGATGTAGCAACTTATTAAAGTATGTAGCTGCTCATTGAGGCATATCTAAGCTTCTCTTCCTCACAGCTCTGCTGAACTTGTAAGAATCTACTGTGGCTTTAAAGTACAAAAAACCCAAAGCAGATCCATACTCTCCAGGGCTGTAAGTGTCGAGTCCACACGGTGGTTTCACTTGCTGCGTTTCCTTTCTCTAGGATAAAGGAAAGTGTAAAATCTGTGCTTTCCTGCCTTCCTGGATTGCTATAAAAGGAACGTGGCCTGCCCACAGTTTCTGTGCCCTGATAGCTTCAGACGCTCAACTCTTCTGCTTTGTTACCCTGGATACTTAGCTGAATGTACCATGCATTTTCTTTTAAAATTGGGAAAGAGAAAAAGCAGCATGGAACAGTACTTGGAGCCGCTCTGGATGGGCTACTTGTACACTAAGCGGTTTTTCAAAGGGAAAGGATTCTTTCTATTAATGCTTTTATCCAAAAATTTGTTGGTGTGCTTTTCAAGACATCTTGGAATGCTAGCATGATAAGTTGGCTGTACAAATCTAATTATCTCAGCTTTTCTTTTATTTTTTTTGGCAATGTTATTTTGATTTATTCTTGAAGCTCTTAATGAACTGCATTGGGAAAGAGATTACATGATTTATGTAACATTTATTTTCTTTTATTCTTTGTGATCTGCCTTGTTATAAACTATGAATTGTTTAAGTGCTTTTTTTGCTTTGAACTAGCAAGAGAGTGGCAGCATCTCTTGTTGGTTTCGTTAATTTTTCTAAATGAATCTAAAACATGACTTACGCACCAGGCTGGTAACCCTGTATCCTCACACGAAGGACACCTCTGTGGTGATCCCTCTCCTTTTGAGAGTGAAAGAGTAAGTCAGGTCCTCTTCCCACCTCTGGCCTCACTAATGAGAGCTGCAGGAGAGAATCAATGTCAGTTTTCTCTGATGGCATAATGACAGAGTTTCCTGGAGATTGAGCTATCAATACTGATATTATTTAATTGGGGAAAGAGTTCCACAAGACTGAAACAAAAGGTTTAGCCCAGCCACAAGCATGCATGCTCAGCTTGAGGAATGTTTTTTTCTAGACCCATGTAGTTTTGTTCTCTCTGAGTAGAGGTTCAGGATAACCTTGACGGCCAAATAGTATTTCTTGTTCCTGGGCGGGGGGAGAGTATTCGTTTAGCTATTGAAAGCCAGCAAGCTTATAGACAGTTGCTAAAGATAACAAGGTTTTGTGCAAGTTTGGGAAATCCTGCCCAAGTGGAGAAATGAAACCACTGAACAATTAGGTTTGTTTTTTGTTTTTTTTTTGTTTTGTTTTGTTTTTTTTTTTTAAAAGTGTCTCCAGGAGCTGTGGCTAGTTTAACAAGGTAAATAAAAGTAGTATCTGACTGTGACTGTGTTTCTGAAGGTTTAGTGATGTTTGAAATCTGAAAAATCTGGTGTTTTTGAGAGCTTTTTCAGGAGTGAATGTATTGCTTGGCATGCCAGATTACAATGTTCTAGGGGAAGACTTCAAGGAAAACTAATCCTGCAGTCACTTTCTATTCTTTCAAGTAGTTGACCTTAGTGTTTACAGCGGTTTCAGACATTAAACAAGTCTATTATTTTATTATGTTTTAATTGCAAAAAAACTGTATATTTTTTGGACCATAAACAGAGCTCAAATCACTAACTATGCAGCGATTCCTGTCGCTGATAATTCCTGTCACTGGAATTATCACATGAATATTTTCTAGTATTTGTGACAATAACTTTTTCAAGGAAAAATAAAATCCTGATCTCAACCAGTTGACCACTTAGTAGAGCATATGTATAAAACATGTAAAGCTATACCCACTGTGTGCATACATATGTGTACAATATGGATTTTCATATGTAGGAGTTAGTATTAAAAGTCAGACTTCTATTGCTGCTTTTGAACTTCAATTAAATTTCCAGCCTAAGAGATGTTTTCTACTCCTATTTTCGCAATAGAGACATTCTGTCTTCTGCCTACAGCTCGCATTTGAGCAAATGTTGATCTTAACTACGAAGGAAAGAGGGACGCTGTTTGGATTTTCTTTTCCTCCCACTGAAATCAAGGGAAAGAAAAAGTGATTCAAATGTTAATTGAGGAATTAGTTCATGTAAAGGGTCAGTAGCTGGGGTTAGTACTTAAAAGTATTCCTTCTCTTAACAAAAATAAATACAATATGCAGTTAGCATTAAGTAGTGCAATTTGGTGCCTTGAATGATTTAGGAAGTTAAAGCATTTTCCATACGATTTTGTGACACTGTAATGTAATATCAGCAGTCTTATGCTGTCCAACAGTTTGAAAAATTACATTGTAAACTCTGCTTTGTTACTCGCATTTTTGAGGGCTAGATTATACAAAGTGCCAAGCCCTTGTCTCCTACTGCGTCAGTATGAGTTGAGAGTACCTCAAAGATATGTTCAGCATGTAGAACCAAGCCTTGTGTATCCAAAAAAAGTAAAAAGACAATAATACAGAAGGGCTAAGGTGGGATGTCAACTATCTATTAGATAGTTAATATAAATAAATGCTTTGCACTCTTGACAATGCCTGGCTGAACGCTGAAATTTCTTTGTGTCTGGCTTGCAGGGTGTCAATCTGTTTTCTATAGGAATAAAATGTGTTCCTGGTTGCTGTGACTTTCAATTCAAGCCCATGTTAACAAAGTGTTGGGTAGCTGTTTCTAGAGACAGACGAAGGAATATTTGTTGTGTTGGAGGGTGCTTCACAGCAGCCTCGCTGGGTGCTGCTGGGAGGCACTGAGCAGCGTGGGAGGACATGGAGCCATAGGTAGCTCAAACTCCTCGAGCTTTGGACCAGTTACTGCTGCTTGAGTAACAGAGCTCACAGTCCTCCATACTGTGTATGAGGAAGCTCCCATGTGCCCACCCTCCATGCTGTAAAATGATGAAAAAAGCCTGTATTTTATCTATATTGCAGCAGAGCTGCAAATAAAAACAAACGCAAAAACCCAAGCAAACAAAAAACCCAACAGACATACATCTCAACAGTAAAACTATTTCTCACCAGTAAATTATGCTCCCTTGTACCTGTAATGCAAGTCTAAATTTTGCTTTATAGGAGTGTGCTTTTGACTGAAAATCCAGCTGCCCATTAAGATGTACAAGAACACAAATTTGATTGAGAAACCCAACAATCTTCAATCCAAAATGCATTTTGAGTTGAGTGAGTGCATTTCTATATACATTGAGATGATTCTTCTTAATGTCTGTTATTCCACACAGCACACGCCATCTCTGAACGTGTTCATAAAGAAACTCTTAATAAGGAAACTAACTCATGTAACGTAACACGCTGTGCTTCACTGCAAATTTAGCATATCCTGGATTTATTTCTTTTTTTGTTTGTTTACAGAGAAACCTACTGCAGGTGCCAAAGCTCTATGATTTCTATCAAAAGGTAAGAGCTACTTTGTTCAAAGATACCTGAATGATATTTGTCAGTTCAATATAAATCTGGTTGTAAAAAAAAGGGTAACAATGATACATAAAAACAAAATTTAATGAAAAGAACTCACATTATGGGTGAATTTCATGAATCATGTAAAGGTGTGCATAAAAAATTGAATATGTACACTTTAGATCTCAGATCTGATAAATATTTCATTGGATTAAGAAATGCACTCTTGAAGCTTACCTGTATATAAAACATAAGAATGCATTATGGAGGTAAGTAAGGTACTCTGTCAATTAACACACTTGTGTATGTCTGTCTGTCACTAAAAAAAAAAAAATCTTTGAAATTATTAGACTTAAGGTGGCTTTATCTGTAAAATTTAAAAATGGAAGCCTCTGAATAAATAGAACTAACTGCTGAGGTCACTATTTACTTGCATAAAATATATATGATTGAGGAGAAATATAATTATGGGATCTACTAATATACACACTTAAAATACAACCTTAATACTCTAAATTGTCATTACAAGTGTACACTTTGGGGAGGATTAATGCTTGATTCTGCCATAACCAAAATCAGAGCTAAGGTTACAATTGACTTCAGTGAAAGCAGAGTTAGCCCGAAGTCTAATGCTTTTGAGATGCTTGCCATCAAACCACAAATAAGTCCATTGCGGCAAGTTTTAGAAAATGCCTTTCTGGATCAGCCCCACACTTAGATGGGATGCTGAGACTTTTGGGAAGGAACCTTACACCGGATTTCGTCCTCTTGAACTTCTGAATGTCTGCATCACATTACTTGTTCAGCCTTCTCTCAGTGCAGTGTTTCTGGATATGGCTCCCTTTGGCATTAGGTTGGTTTTGCTTTGGGTTTTCTGTAAAGGTGCTCCTTCTGGTAAAGTTTGAGACATTTATTTTTCTTCAGTCTCCCATTTACAGTGCACAGAGGGCTGTTTTGATGGGAAGTATCAATAACATCGTGAATGTTTCTATGGACTGGATTTGAAAAGCCTAAGCACCAATAATCAGTTGTGTTTCTTCAGATTTTATTGATAGTGCATTAGCAGATGGATATTTCTTTCGTGATATCCGATATCCAAGTGTGTGAAAGTGCTAGCAATTCAATATAGTGGCAGAGAAATAACTCTTCAATAGAGCAAAAGAAAATTTCACAAGTTGAGTGATAAACTAACAGTGAACTGTCAGCAGGTGAGGTGAACTCCTCTGTAATAATTCTTCGGAAGTAATGAGAAATAGTAAGGAATGGAAATATGTTTCTGTCACTTCAGAAAGAGATTGGTTTTGCTTGTTTTGAGAGAGATGTTTGTCGTGATTGTTCACATTTCTTTCATCTACCTGCTTATCTTTTTGTGTGGTCCTATTCTTTTTGATTCAAACTGCCTTTAGGTGTTGAGGGGAGGAGAAACAAGCATTTTCCGTGGTGGAATAGTCTTAACTAATAATACAAGCAACATATGCTTTCTAATTCTAAGCTTATCTTGCTGCTGTAGGTAGAATTTTGAGCAGCGGAGACACATATGCATGTGATACTACTCCAAAGTTCTGTTACTGTAATTAATATCAGAATTTGGCTCATGGGTTCTGTGAAGACTTTGTGGCCATGTTTTGCATGAAAAATGTGTATGTGGTTGTGGTTTTATACTGATGTGACTGAGATCAGCACCTACTTAAAGAATCAAAAAGCTATAATTGCATTGTGAATATTAAGGTGCAATGCATACAGCTTCTTACACATCCTTCATACCAGCTTATCTTCAGTATCTGTTGCCAGTTCATAATGTAGCAGATGTGTTGCATGTTTTCTGTGCTTTTCCTTGCTGCCGAACAAGGCTGTTTCCTCCCCTCAGTTCCAAAGAAGAATGCTTTAAAAAAAAAAAAAAAAAAAGTGAATCCAGTTTTCTTACCCACACTGTAACATCCAATCTTGTTGAGTGTTCTGAGGTTTGAAGATGAAAGAAACAGGCCATAAGTTATGGAGTTGGAGGACAATATAAACAAAATGACCTTTGGTATCATGCTTGCCATATTCTGATGAATAAATTGAGTTCATGTTTAACATTCAGATAATATTCCTGGCAGAGCAAAACATTGCCACATTAAATGTTCAGATCAGAAATGTTCAATGCAGACTAAATTAAGTTGGATCTTAGGACAGCAAACTTAAAATGAGTAACATGTGGCAATATTTGATTTAACAAAGAAATGTTTCTTTTTCCTTTTTTCTTTTTTTCTTTTTTTTTTTTTTTACTGTAAGTTTAAAAGTATAAAGATACACATGCCACGATGCAGTGCCAGGAACGTTAACTGCTTTTGATCTCTCTCCTCAGATATTAACGTCTCCCCCCGAACACACCCCTTGTTTGGCGTCTTAAGAGTTTTCATACCAATAAAGATTCAGAGAACAGCAGTCTTTGCTTCTGTTTCTTCAGCTTGTTTTCTTAGTGTTGCATGATCTATGCCCTGGAGAGGTCAATTTTAATCAGCCCCCAGGCACTGCTTAACGTTTAGGGCCAAATTTTCAAAGAAGGCCTCAGTTGGATTTTGATTAGTGAGCGTATGATCGTTTCTTGCACTGTTGAGCCTCCCAAACACATGTATGTTTTTGCCTGCCAAAGTACAGTACTAAACTCTTTGAAGTGAAGACGTGGTCGTCCACGCTACTGACATGTGCGTTCTTTGTTTGCAAATCGGATAGTTGCACATCTGTGTGTATCCGCCATTGATTACGGTTGTACAGCTGCACCTGTATTTGATTGTGGGAATGAAAGGGTAGGTTTGGAACTGGATTTTATTTTTGGGAATGCAGTACCAGTTTTCTGTTAGATTAGTATGATTCTCAGTCATTTCTGGTTTGCCGTTCTTGCAATTTGATCTTCTGGGAAGTGTTCTACTCTGTAGAAATCTTAGTTTTGCTGGTATTGAGAGTAAAATGTAACTATATTGCTAGTATTTTAATAAAAGCTTTCTTAGCTTCATGGGAGCATCAAGTTCACAGGAAAGATGCATAAATCTAGTCGTCCTTGAAAAAGACCATTAGTCATTCAGGCTTAAGTAGGGTTTAAAGGGAGCGGGAACTTCATGCACAACCCCCTTTAGATGCCTGTGATGATTTCTCACTGCTATAATTCCGGTAGGAATGCCAAGCATAAGCGTAGAAAAATACCTTTTGCAAGCCACAAATGTTAGTACTAACATAAAGAACTGTGTCCAAAATAGTAATGATTTACATAAGTATTGCAGAACACCAATATCCAGTACTTTGATGCCACTTATATATCCTTCACTGAGATGAGTGGACTGCTAAAACATATCCCCAGTTATTACTTCTGCATGTGGTTATATTCTGAAAGATTCAAAATATTTTAGTCGAGATCAGGACTCCATGTCTCTCTTACAGAAGAGGAATTGGTGCCTGGCTGAAGGATTATTTCAGTCAAATATATTGGTATTAGATAAATACAGTCAGTGCTGTCCAAGCATGCCTCAAAATTGAAGAAAGAGATTTTTTTGCGTTATCCTGACTCTGTCAAACTTGCACCATTGCGACCAGCTCAGATGCAGGTTGATTTTTTTTTTTTTTTTTGAGGTTTGGGAAATCCCTTTGTAGTTTTCTACGCACCATTTCCAGAAAACCCACTTAGGAAGTACATTAGCATCCAGAACATTCTTCATGGAAACGTAGAATATTTTTGGTGCAGACTTTTCAGTGGGAGCCGCAGGACCCCTTTCTTCACAGACCTTTCCTCTGCTTGCAGCGTGCGCTGTGGGTTGCAGTCCTGCCCCGTGTGCCAGGAGCAGCAGTTGGAACGTAGCCTTTGGCTTTGGCACGAGCGTAAATAGGCCTGTGATGATTTAAAAAATGGGCAGGTTGGAAGGGAGCAATCAACTAGTAAAAGTTCACAACGATGCAATTATGGCATAGTGACTGTGCAAGCTGAAAATCATTGGTCATTTGAGGCTCTCCAAGACACATACCAGCCTTTGAGAATTTCTGTATTTATTTTTAATTTATTTCAGTCTTACTGAAGGTTCAACTTTTGGCATGTCTAACTCTACAGCATAGAGCTTCAAAGAGCACACAGCCAAAAAGTTTACTGAGTTGCCCAAGACTTCCTCTATATGTGTTCATGTATGTGTGTACAAATTCACTCATAGCCCGTCGGACACGTGCTTTAACTTTCTAAATTCATTCATTTGAAAAATAGTGGGTTTGCATGTTAAGAATCTGGAACACTACTATCATGAGAAAAAAAAATGCACAGGCATGAACAACATAGCTGCAAACTGATCTCACTGCCCCAGCTTATTCTGGACGCTTTTAGGAGCTGAAAATAATATGTAAAGAATTGTTAGTTTTGGGAAAGGCAGAAGCAGCATCCCCAGTCCTAGCACAGGCTAACAGCATCTTTGTAAAGTGAAGTTAGCTTTGAAAATTGCGTCTTACGGTTGGTAATAGAAAAGAATTTAGGAACAGAGAGGAAAGGAATTAGAATTCTAATAAATAGGAGTAGGAAAAGGCGTTCATCATGATTACTTTGCCTCTTCGCCTTTCAGTCTTGTATGAGAGGCTCCGAGATGCAACACTGCATGCTGAGTTTTTTTTAAACTTTCTCAAACTATACAGAGATCTTGAATTATCTTTCAGGCACAGGAAAACCATTGAGATCTTGACAGGACAGTTTGCTTTAAAAACCAGAAAGTGAAAGAGCAAAAGCCTTCCGAGTACCTTATTGACCTTTGTTTGGGATAATATTTTTTTTGTCTGTTTTTAATGCTGCTTATCCTTTGCAACACCCTGCACTGTGTCTGAGCAGTAGCAGGAGAATCAAAGGAAGCAGCTAATAGGTGCAGGTTTACGCAGCTTCAGCTGGGCACCATGCTGTTCGAACTGCGCCTGACTGATTGAATACCAGTATGTGTGGGAGTACCTGTCATTTGGGTTTACTGTTACATTCGCATTTGTAGAAAGTGAATATAAAGGCTGAAACATTTCTGTCATGTTGTTGATGTTCAGTACCAAAACACAGCTCAGCCACAACACCACCATACAGGTAATGAATAATGCCTACTGTACAACAGAAGGAAATTGTGTTTATTTTATAGGCCTTAAAGTTATTGTGTCTACTTGGTATGAGACACCCCAAATTCTCAGTAATTTCTTTTTATTGTCATTTGTGCTGACTCTTGAGTTCTAGCTTTGGTACTAAAGCAAGCAGGCAGCATTCTTTCACTCGGGCATTTGGGATATGTAATGTAGGAAACAGTTCTTCTGATACAGAAGGTAATGAAAAGTCTCCCAACACTGAAACAAAAATGTGTTACTAGAAACAATGACAGCTTGTCAGAGTGAAAAGTAGGATAACTTTCAGAGATGTGAAAGAGCAAATGCCGTGTGAATTGAAATATGTATGACTTGACTTAGTGCTGGAAATATACTTGGTGACTTGGTTTTTTGGTTTGTTGCTTTGTTCAGCATTGTGAAGCTGCATTTGGATGGCCATGGGGATTTTGTGACAAATTTAAGCAAATGACTGTATCAGGTGAAAGATGACCATAGATTAGATTCTGTCATAGAAAGACTTTCCCAATTCCAGAAGCGCTGACCCTGCAGAACAGTTTGAAACTTTGATAGAGCAGGATGTATCCCATCAACTCTGAATCTTCAGCAGAGGAATCTCTTACAATGATACTTTTTAGTCAGGGCAAAGGCAGCTTTAAAGCCACAGTTTACTAATGTGTAGCCTTGCAAGAATCTGTCTCTGTCCAGTGATCTAGCTGGCTGTGAGCAAGGCATGAAGCTCACAAGCCTTTCCAAGCCTCCTTCCAAAACTCCTGATAAGAGGAAAAGGTATCTCCTCATTAGATATTATCTTAAACGTCTCGGTTGCCCTCTGGCAGGTTTTCTGATATGAAAACTCTTACATTTGGTCACCGTAGGAATAAGGATTAACTCTTAGAATTTACCTGCCTGGGCTCAGTACCTTGCAAGCTGAGGGTAGACTAAGGAAAGGAAGATGTTCCCAGGTGTATTTTCAAAACCATGACAGGTCATGAGCCCTTCTCCCAGCCTTGCTCTGTTCCTCTCCATAAGGGCCCCCAAGGCCAAATCCCTGCTTATATCTTTTCTTAAAGTGTCTGAAGTACCTTTTCACCAGTGTCTGGTGTCCTTCTTGACTGGCTGGGCTGGCATCCTTCACTCCTCCTTCCACTGTGAGGCTGTACTCCCTTGAGGAGAAAGAGACTGAGGCTATTGCCAGGAATAGAAAACTGCACTAACATTTCTTTGGCTGCTAAGCTTTGTAAGATTGTATTATGATTTCATATGTCAAATAGAAAATTTTCATGTTAAGATGGTCAGGTTGCTTAACGGTTGTTTTGGAAAGGTATGTTCAAACAGAACAATGAGCTTCAGTGTAAATATCAAACAGTTTCAGCTGTTATACTAATAACATTCTCAGCGTCCTCATCTTTTGAGAAAATGTGATGATTAAGTTATTGAAAAAAACTATAGGTTATTGTGACCTGAGATATCTCTTGTAATCCTCCTTTGGCTACTTCTCTGTTCTTGAAATGCAGATCAGCTATAATGCAAAACTCTGTTTTTAAGTGTTTGACACTACTGAAACAATCTGATTTCTGTCTCTGTATTGGCTTGAATAGTGACAGAACACTGTCACAATGCTTTATTCAGCAAATTTAATCTGGAAGTGCTGTATAATTTCTGTATTCTGATGATACCACACTGATATCTCTTGATTGTTTTCACCATTGTGTTAACAGAGCCTTTGTGTCCCTTCTTATAACAGGTCTACAATGCTTTAAGATAGTTTCAAAAAATGATTCTGCTGAGAAGGTCCCTGAACTTTCTTTCCTGTGGGCCAAATGAACAGTTTTTCAGGCTTTCAAGGGTGCTTTTTCAGCTATAGTAACATTAAATACAAAACTGTGGCTGGGGCAGATTCTTTCTTTCTCTGGAACTTCCCGTCAGCCTTCTTCTGACTAGCTGTGACTAGAACTGAGTAAAAACAGACAGAAATGGGCGCATCTATCGTCTCTTGTCACGTAGTCCAGAATATAGATGACTCTGCAGGCCTTGCCGTCTTAAACCTTCCCCTATCTAGACCCCTTCTTCAATTGATGATGGTTTTGATTCTACCACTCCTTTCCATTTTCTGTTGTGAGGAACCATCTCCATGCTGAACCCATTAAAACGGACAGAAGTTGAGGCTGGAGAAGGTTTCATAGATGCTGTTTTTGGTAAAGGTGTTTAACCGTTATCCATCAAGCCCCGCAGTAGCCCGTATTCTCAGATCAGCCCTGAAGCTCTGTAACAGGTGACCTGCTAAGCCGGAAGCCATTGTAGTAAAGCTGTCAAAATGTACAGCAAATTTGGACACTCTACAAGCAGATTTTGAGAGCTGTCATCACACTGAAACCTTTGGTTCTTTAAGTCACATTCTATAATGTACAGTTCAATGAACAACATGTTAATGTTCTGTTTTCTAAATGTTGTTTTGACATTTAAATGTTCAAAACCATCTTGAGTTAATTAAATGTAGAAGCTTCTAAGTGAATGGATTGTGCTGACAACTCATCATCTAATTACCCATAATTAGGAGTAAAACAACATTAGCTAATAGAAATAATAAATAATTGTGATAGGGAAGAAAATTCAAATGTGCTGTCCGGCAGCATGGCAATTCTTCTCCCAAGCAGAATTCATACATGAAAGCCCTGAATATAGTTCTATTTAATCACACGCTGTACATGCATAGGCATTATTCACTGCATGTTTTAGGTTAATAAGAGCTGGTCTGAGAATAGAAAATACTAAATGGTGTTTTAGGCTGATGAATTCCAGAAGCTGGGGCATGCTTGTTGGAACAAAATAATAAAGACAAAATAGATCAACAAGGGGTTTGAAGAGACAGAAAGATATTTTTGCATCATCTATTAATCCTGTCAACACCATTAAAAGAGGAGAAAAAAAAAAATCAAAGGAATTAAGAAGTCAATTTGGTTTGATTTTTATCAGTGTTCTTTGCCAATTGTTTGCTGGCAGATTTTAAACTTGGAGAAATCAAGTGTGGGCAAGTTCACGTTGTTCACTTGCCTTCAGGACAGATGTGGAGACAATGTTTTCAGTTATTTTGCCTGAATGTTTATCACCAGGAGCAGTTTTATTTACTTATGGAAATGTTAAATGAAAAACATCTGTTTCTTGATGACCTAGAAAATAATGTAGTTGAAACCTAGTTTTCTTCTTGTGTATAAAGCTAGTAAAAACTTTGGATTTCTGCTTTCTTTAGATCTGTAGTTAGCAAAGGGTTTGTCTACCTCAGTCTAATGAGGCATAGACTCTTTGCAGAATGAGTTCCTTACCACAGGCATCACTAGTTGCTGACAATCTTTTTATTTACAGTACTTAATCTGTTTTTAAGAAATGAATTATTTATCCATATCTTAGGTGAGGTGGAACTAATCCTTCTATGTTTATTATTGCTATATATGTAATTTTTTCATGTATATATTACTCGGTGTGTTTTGGAATAATAAAAATTAAAACAAGTAATGGGTTTTCAAGCAGGTAGTACAGTTACGTATGTTCATTTTAATGTGTGCTTAATGTGCATGCATTTACCATAATTATTTACACAAAGAGAATTAGGAATATAAATACAAATGAAAAGCGTCTTACTTTAGTTATGGCCAATGCCCAGCTTGGGACTATGCCTAGAAAAAAACTGTAAGATTTGTTCTGGAAGATGTACATATAGAAGTGACAGTAATATTGGTATGAACACACCATAATGGAGATGTAGAACTACGTAGGATAGGTGCATGTTTAACAGGCCTGCTGGACTGAGAAAAAGGACAAAGTGAATAGAATTTTCAGCTTTTTTATTTTTAAAACTGATTTTAATAAAGAATCAATTTTGTTGTCACCTTTGTTATATTTCCATAATTATTCCAATATTATTGTTTTTACAAAAAAGGGAGAATGATTATTATAAAGTATTCCAGTTGTAAGATTTGAAGACAGACTTTCATAATTATGTTTCTATTTTCTTTACAAGTTCTCATTTTCCAAGATCAGTTTTTACTTCAAGAAGTGATCCATAGACACTGTGATGAATATTTATATTTAGAGAATGAAGCGGGAGCATTTGTAAATCCTTACCCTCTTAATTAATGCCAATCTTCAAGGTTGTGTTTCCCAGTGATTGATAATAAAAAGGTTTCAGTGTGGCATGGTATCCTTTGCAGCATGAATCATACAAGACCATAAAATTGTTAGCTGCATCATTATGGCTGAGTGTATTGTACTAAACGAGCACAATGTTCATTCAAAAATGAATGTTTTACGTGTTCTCTCAGCTAGATTCAGGTAGTGTGCAAAACGTACTTCTGAACAAATCATATCCCTAAATGTGGGGGTTTTTTATGTTTACATAATTAATTTGAGTTCACTTTTTACTGATGGAACACAATGAATTTAATTCCATGTGTCTTTATTTTATGTGCTGACTTGTTGAGAGCTTGATTTGGCAGTCACGTTAATAGAGATAGAAACATGCATGTTTTGCTGATTTCAGTAGCATTATTTACACGTATAAGGATCTATGTAAGCACTGAGTAGGCAAGAAATTTTCCAGACCAGCTATAACTGGATAAAAGAAAGTAGACTTTCAACTATATTGATTCTGTTTTTAAAACAAGTCAGCTTTTGGGAGGGGTGGGGTGGGACCCAGAAACTTTTGCTTAGAAAAGCTGCAGTAATACCTCCCAGGAACTGTTATTTCATGATCACATACTCCTTTAGTGACTAGACCCTCTGGTCAGATATCTTGCATGATGCTTTATTGTTTTTTCTCTCCGAATAAGGGCACCCTGTTGCAACATGGGAGATGTAGTCCAGGTAGAAAGTTATATTTACAACAGCAGTGCATACAGAGTACAGGTAATCTGACACATTTTGCATGAAAAGTAGCAGTGCCAAAGCAACGAGGACACTCTTAATACCTTCTGGAGCACTTTCCTTGGAGTCTGATCCTTACCTTTGGGATTTGTACAGTACAAGCAGGAATAATCTTGCTAAGATAATTGAATAATCAGATAACCACTGAGAATCCTTTTGCCTACTATTAGTGGATTAGTAAAAATCACACACTTATTACAAAAGGCATAGTTTTGCTGAATGTCACATGGCTCTTGCATTACATGCCTGTTTCTTCTGCTGTGTCTTTTCTTCACTTCAATGTTCATATAAGATCTTTGACCATAAGATGCTGAGAATTGGACTCATCCCCCTTTTTTTGATAATCAGGTGATTTTTTTTTTTTCTCTGTATGCTACAATTGATGAAGACGTGTATAAGGGATTTTCTAGCCTTTTACAGCATTGTAGAGGTAGATCTAGGTCAGCTGATCCGAGACTTCTTGGTTTAGTCTGCTGTGTTTTCAGTTCTGTAGAGCCAGTCCCTCAAAACTTCCAGCACAAGAAACTTGAAATCTTTGCAGCCTCGAGAGATTTGCACTTGTCATGGTTGCAGCTGGGACAGAGTTGACTTTCTTACTAGCAGCTGGTATAGTGCTATGTTTGGCATTTGGGTTGAGAATGGTGTTGATAAGCACACTGGTGGTTTTGATTGTTACTAAACAGTCAAGGCCTTTTCTGCTCCTCCTGTCACTCTGCCAGCGAGTAGGCTGGGGGGACGCAAGAAGTTGGAGGAGACCCATCCAGGAAAGCTGACCCCAACTGACCAAAGGGGTAGTCCATGCCATGTGACATCATGCTCAGTATATAAAGCTGGGGAAGAAGGAGGAAGGGGGAGACATCTGGAGTTACAGTGTTTTGTCTTCCCAAGTAACCGTTATGCGTGATGGAGCCTGGCTTTCCTGGAGGATGGCTGAACACCTGCCTGCCAATGGGAAATAGTGAATGAATTCCTTGTTTCGCTTTGCTTGGGTGCACGGCTTTTGCTTTACTTATTAAACTGTCTTTATGTCAACCCACGAGTTTTCTCACTTTTACCCTTCTGATTCTCTCCCTTGTCCCATGGGGGGAAGTGAGCAAGCAGTTGAGTGGTCCTAGTTGATGGCTGGGTTAAACCACAGCAGTATTTCGTTTTCTAAGGAGATGGAGGGTCTAAAGGTACTAGAGCTGAATCCTAGAGATAGGATGAGATGACTCAACCCCAAATCATTAGTTATACACTGTGAAACCAATAATCTTTCCTTGGAATTAATTGCTATGTATGCTAAGCTAAAAATATTTCTGGTGTGACACTTTAATATCCTCCTCTGTCCCTGATGGACAATATTCCATTTTATTGAAGTTGAAAAAGTAAAAATCCTTCATCCTTTCTGCATAGTTATGATGCATTTTGCAGGGGAACAAAAATAAAAGTCAACGGAAGTCTGAACATATGGAGAAGGGGCAACTGTGTTTAGAGTAAAATCAGAAAACCAGTTGATGTAATCTACTGCATTTGGCCCATCGTCAACATGGGTGCTGTGTCAAATATTGCTATAAATATTCCCTCTGAGCATATGGAAACAGGTGTTACAAAAATCCCTCAGATCACTTGCTTAACCTGTTAATTAAGTTTCACTGTTTACCTATGGAAAATTCTGGGGTTTGGTTGTTACTGAGAGTACTCACAGGTTTGGATCCTTCCCCTTCCAAATTACCATGACCTAAAACCTCCTTAATCTTGAAAGGATTGATGAAGAAAGAATTGGAGAATTATATTGGAGATTTTAGTTTTGCGGTGTAATCCCATCTGCTATAGCAGAATCCTCTGGATAGAAATTGTTAACTTCCTGTTACTGTAAATGGTTTTTAATAACATCTTGTCTATTATTGTTCCTACTTTTCATTTGGTAGCCAGCAATTTATAATTAGTACATTAGCAAGAACTGTACAATATTAATTCCCTTGAATTTGCAAGGAGCAGATTAGTAGAGAGAGACTGCTTGTCCCTTTAAAACAGAGAGGGAATTTAATTACCATATCATTTTCTTTCTTCCCTGAGTTTTGTTTTGCCAAACAGAGAATCAGAGGCGACCGAGAGCTGTTGGGGTTCTGTGAGACAAGGCAATCTGCAGATTAATACAGGTTTTATGAATTGCAGCAGAAATATAGGTGCAGCTAGGCTGGTACCGGCCTGCTGCAAACAGAGGTAGGAGGTTCCTGTTTTGTTTTTTTTCGCCTGAGCCACCTAATTAATTCTTGACAAGCTTGCTGAATTGTTTGTCAAATTAAAACAAAGAAACTCCCAAAGGAGAAGTCCATTAGAACAACTGTCAGGAAGAAGCACAAACTTTGGACGCACAAGGTCGCCTAAAGAGAGATTTATGTACTGAAGAACTTGTCTATTTTTCCAACTATATTAGTCCGATATAATATTTCACATTTGTCCTCAGGCTTTGCTTTGTTTGGCCTTGGACCACTGCAGACGAGGTAGCGGTAGTGCTGAAAAAGTCCAAGTATTCATTATTTATAATTTCAGGAAAGCGTTTCGGAGTGGAGGAATTGCCCTTGCAGGATCCCGGGGGAGGGGAGTGCCACAGCCATTGTGGGTGCCGCGATAATGGAACATCTCAAGGGGCTGGGGAGAAACTGTGGGGTATCGGACCACTTCTGGTTGTCCCTGGCACGGAAGGGGAAAGCTCTTCTCTTTGCGGGGAGAAAAGGGCATAAAAAAAAGTGATATTAAACCAGGCTTTAAAAAAAAAACAAGCACAACACAAAACAACCAAAAAACAAAACCAAACCAATCGTAAACTTTTTCACCAGAAGCACTTTAAGGAATTCCCAGCAAGGTTTTGGGAGTGCTGTGAAGGCAGCCCTGATATTGGTTGATTTTCCTCCTGGGCTGGCAGGGAGGAAAATGAGAAGACTTTTTCAGGGCAGTTGGCAGAGAGATGCGGGGCTTGTTCCACAGCTCCCGATTCTGGCAACGGCAGAGCTGTTCGGTCTCTCCCAGTTTTACACCTGGGACAGACAGTGGGTTTTCATCTTCACCAGGCTGGAAATGAGAATGGGAGAAACATGAAGTTAGTATCCCAGACCCTCGTGTGTCTAGCGTCCGAGCTAAGCAATCAGGTCGTGCAGCCCTGTGTAAGAATTGCCATACCTGGTCAGACAAGAGATTTGTCTCCCCAGTATCTGTCTCTGAGAGTGGTCTGTCATTGAACATCACGGGGAGAGGATAAGAACAGAGAGCCGCCAGTAATACTTCCTCAGCATGCTTACCCCCATACGTGAGTTTTTCATGAGTTTCCCGAGCAATTCTCAATTTAATAGCCCTGGATGCACTTTTTTCTTCCAAGAATTTATCCTTTTGCTTTTTGAAGCCATGGAAACCATTAGCATCCATACTGTTCTGTCACAGGCAGTTTTGTGACTTAACTGGGTGTTCCATGAAGGGTGTCTCCACTGGTCACCGTGTGCGTGTTGCACACCTGCTAATTGCATTGTGTGACCCTGGCTCGCGGGCTGGGAGGAGCCACAGATGCTCAGTCCCTACTCGCTCTGGCCACTGCCTCTTCATTTTATCACACTGGCTAGCACTCTCCCCAGAAGAAAGCTGATTGTTTGCCTTTTACAGAAGTAAAACAAAAACCTCAGTGGGGAGAAAGTAGATATTTTACCATAGAAAATGTAGAGCTCTGGGAAAAGGGGGTATTTTCCTTGGAAAAGATGCTCCTGTTTCAGATTGACGCTTCCAGTTACCTACGAGCTCATTTCCCCTAAGTCCTTTGGAAATTAGAGGGGAAAAAACAAGTCCCTCAAAAGGACTGTGTAGGTTCTTCTCAAGAGTGCTTAAAAGTTCAGCTTGGTACCCGCTGCAACTGTCGTCTTTACACCATTGCATGAGACAGGAGTTCACTGGAAATGTGAACAGTTGGTATTTATTTTGAAATAAAATACACACACTTCTAATCTTGGCCTTTGGTTAATAACATCCAAATTAAACTAACTTAGAATCTGGCAAATTTCCAGGCACTTCCTTTTTCCTTACTACGTTTCTTGAATATATTTTCTTTTACCTTGCACATGTTTAATGCTTAAAGGGAAGGGAGACTTTCTTGTAGCAGTCATGTAGAGGTGCCTTTCACAAAGTGATTCACCTTCTTTTGGGGACAGTCTCAGAGAGGCAAATTGAATTAGGAGGAGGAGAGGTTCTAGTTTACAGAAGATAGGACTGTGATTTGGAAGTTAAGGAATTTATTCTTTTGCTAATACGTGGACAGAATTATCATCAACAGCAATGGAAGCTGTGCGCATGAAGGAACAAAATTAGAGGGGTAAACTTGGCTATAGCAATATTGTCTTCAATGTATTTACGTAGGATTTGTAGTATTCTGTGCAAACCTTGAAGTATGTTTAGTAGGGTGCATTTTTATGTATATGAAATGACAGCAATTTACTCCTCCTGTTTAACTTTATTTATTTATTTATTTATTTTTATTTTAAAGAAGACGTGCCACACTACTATCAATTCTGTAATCCAGAGCATGAGCTCACTGAACAGTTGCTAATCTTGCAGGGAGCCCCAGGGCTGATGCGCTGGGATCAGCTTGTCACCCTCGTGGATCTGTGGCCAGGCAGGGGCTCTCCCCTCTGCTGTAGGTTGGGGCCCGAGAGAGCTGCCTGTTTGCTGCTCCCGAGTGAGGAGCTGGATTGCTGCACTCCTAGCACTAAGTAGCACTGTTTAAAGCTCAGCTTCGCAAATTCTTATTTAATTCAGAGTCCCATTATATTTGGTGATGTTCCTTGAGACTGGATCTTGGATTGAAGTGAATGTATGACAATTCCAACATATTTTTCTCTTTTTAAAGGGAAGACAGGAGGAGAGGAGTGAAATTAAATGACAGTCTCTAACTGTCCTAACTCCGGTAAAGGTTCAACATAGTAGGGCAAAAAGATATTCCCCTTAAGATAACTCCTCTAATTTAAGTGTTCAGATTTTTTTTTCTCTGTAGTAATATAAAGGCAGAGAGAAAGTTTCCTACATTTTTTTTTTCTTTCCTCTGGGCAATGAGGGGTTCTAATTACACTGAAACCTCCTAGTATTGACTTTATAATAGGTTCCCCCTGCCTACATGGCTGCTGTGTATAGAAGGCTGAAACATCTCAAATCATTACAATGGGAATAAGCTGTTCTTTGAAGGAACATCCAACAACTTTGACTAGTGTGGAAGTTTTATAAGAATGACTGTATTTTGTTCAAGTTAATTTCTCTGCTGCTCTTTTCTGTGTTGCCAGCAGAGTGAATACTATTACAGTACTTTCTTAACAGGCACACTCTGTGCCAAAGGTTTTAAAGTGTTTTATTTTAATGTCACAGATGATTAAATGCTTTAGTGTGACTGACAAGCTTTAGTAAATTCGTACAAATTAGATATACTAGCTCTTAGTAAAATAGATTTTCTAAACCTGTTTTGTGTGAGACGAGAAGTAGCAGCTAATGATAGTAAAATACATTAAGATGCTGGCAAATTAAAAAAGCCACTTGCAGCTTAGCAGTAGCGATATGACAGCTCTCCATGAGGGTGAGGTTGGAGCCTACCAATACAACAGAAACACCCATAGGGTTTGCTGCAATATAATTTTTATTGTTGAGCAGGCTGAGCTGATGCTTCTTCAGGATCTGAATATCCTCCAACTTGCTAGGAGGAGCAAAGCCACGGCTCTGCTCTCCTCTTTTCACTTTTGAGGATGCTGGTACCGCTGGAGACACCAGCTGTCAGCAATCTTAGTGTCCAGACTGGTATAAAAACTGTAAGTAGGCCACAGTAAAACATCTCTGTTAATGCTTTTTGCTGTATTAACTTAGGTGAATATGTAAGTACCTACTGAAGACCCAAGAAGGAAACGTCTGTTAGAGGCACAAATAAAGCTTTTCTGGTATGATTCTTGGGGAGGGAGGAGAATGGGAAAAAAAACCCCAAAGAATCCCTCATTAATGACACAAGTCATGCACATGTTTAGATACTTTGGTAGTAGGTGTTACACGGCTAATGAAGCTGAAGGTGTATCTTCTGCCTGGAAACACACTGAGCATGGATGGCTTCAGGTTTTCCAAGCTCCTAACAGAGCTTTTTTAGAAGGAATCGCAGAAATTTGCCAACTTTCAAGGGAACTGAAGCCAACTTCTGGCCTATACATGCAGCTAGGTGATATTCTACAAGAAAAGAGAAGATATAGGGGACTTGCTGCTGTGATCCTGAGTTGGTACCATGTGATTATAGGTGCACGTGTGAAGGACTATTTAGGGTGCTCTTGGTGCTGAGGCACATAGAGCCATGGCTTTGAATCCTTCTGGGCTGCAAAAGCAGATGTACCTGGTGTCTCGTTCTGGCGGTGGGTCATGCTGTTCAAAAGGAGGAAAGGGGATGTGCATCTCAACAGCCTCCATGTTTTTAACAAAATGTCGTGGCTGCTGTGTTTGGCAGGAAGCTGAATCTTGCAGTCGGGTATCAAGTAACCTGCTGGAGGACTAGGAGAGATAGATTGAGGAGATACCTCAGTTGAACAGATTTTTTAAAGATTTTTCCTCACAGAGGAAGCCTCTTATTTAGGTGGTTTTAGGTGTTTGTGCTGCATCCAGTCTTAACAGCGTTCCCATCTGCAGCTGCAATTGCTATACCAATACTAACATATGGTAGATAAATTTCGGGCTTGAGTATTAATAACAGCAATGTTATCATTTTATGTTTATACATCATTACAGTGTCAGTCGTTTATATTTGCTTTTAAAGACAAGCATTGTCCTTAAAAATAACACATTTTAAAGGAGCATTTTAAAGTTAACAGAGTCTCTGAATCTCCCTTCGGGATGAAAGGTAAGGGAGTGCATTTTATCATTAAATCATGATCTAATAAGAAGAGTAAAGGTTTCTTAAGAAAAAAGTGTTATTAACAATATTGTCTTTTTGATCTATGGAAAGATAAGTGTCCTCTAGTGGAGGTAGTACCCTCCTCTTCTTCTCTTATAAACCTTTGTTCTCTTCTGATGCATATTAAGCACCAGATGAAAAATTCTGTTTGTCTGTGGTCTAACAATGAAATACCTTGTAGGAAATGAAAAGGTCAAGCTTTCCCTGTCAGTGATTTATTATAAACAGTGCCTCCTTCTTTTATTTCCTGATACTTTGCATTTGGATTAGTGATGATACATCACCAGCTGCTAGATAAAATATGAAGTTGGGAAACTATGGTCAAACATTTCTGCTGAGGAATGACCCTGTAATCAGCTCCCAGCACACGCAGGTCTCACTTGATTTATCAACCCAAACCTGGGATTCTAGAGAGGGATGAATTAGTTTGAAGATATCTAAGGGATAATAGCTAAAGCCAAAAGCGCTGTAGGAAAACCGTTTGTCACTGGCCTGCCCTGCCCTCCTTAATTGCAGAAAAATTGAGAGTGGATACGTTAGGCACCTGATATAAATCATTGGTCAAGTAACCAGAGATGTATCAAGTGGGGGAGTTGCGGGCCTTTTTCTTTTGCTCTTTGCAGGCAGGACACTTGCAGTTTTGACACCAAGAGGCTGTTGGGCCAGTGTGGTTTAATGCACATCTGTCTCTGTGCTGACTTCACCTTGGCCTTCTGTATGATTTCATGCATTTTGCTGTTCATTCCAGTTTCCGATGTGCTATTTTAAATGTCGCTTTCTGTAGTTTTGCATTTGGGGACCATTTGTCCTAGTTTTTTTAGCTGAGGGTGTAACAGAAAAGGAATGTGCAATTGTCCAACACATGTTGTAAATAATCCCTTATTGCAGAACATATTTGACGGTTTAGTGCTTGTGGAAACAGTATTACCAAATGAATTAAATAGCTGCACCCTACATTCATATTCTTCTCATTCTCCAGTTGCTTAACTACATTTACCTCCCCAATAAATGCACGTGTTAACTCTACTATCTTTGCACATAGTTTAGGTAGAGCTTAATTTGATTAATTATTTGATTTCTAACATCATGTCCGTGGTCTGTGAAGTTAAGCACGTGGATGTACACAAATTCACACAACTCTGGAACCTTCTGCTATGAGCATCTTGCCTTCCAGTGCACATCAGGGAACAATTAGAAATTAATTCAGTCCATGTAATCTGTACATTTGAAAAAGCTGTGAGAGAATAACACATTTTTCATTCCCTCAATCGAACTGTAGTTATGAGACTTTTCAGAGATATGATCCAAAGCATGCATAATGGTACATCCCCTACGCCAATATTTATTCTTATTCCATGTGGCTGTGCTTTTTCCTCCTTTTTCCTGTATAGCGTAACTTTGCTAAAAATTAATTTTGCAGCCTAAGTAAAAATCCAATTGCTTGCTTCTCTGTTTGCTTATTTGTCGCTTGGATAACATTATAGTCAGCATGGTGCAAAAATCCGTTGTAATCCTGTAAACGAATCGGTGTACTGTGAATTCCCTCAAACGAGCAGGTAGGAGACCACACAAAATCACAGAAGAGCGCAGGATGGAGGGCAGCTCTGGAGGTCACAGCCCCTTCTTCTGGACCTGGTTAACACTTAGCATATATTTTGTATGCCCTTGGCTAGAAACTGTAAAAATATTAAGGGAGTCAGGCACTTGATTTCTGCTCACTTCTAATGAGACTTAAACACAACTCCCTTATATTGCTGTTGTTTTTTCTGGTTTTAAATTTCATCACTGCACTGAAAAATTGGATGTGCTTAAGGACATTGCTGATTATGGATCAAAATGTCTTTTGAATTGGGCTTTAGTGAATAAAACATTAAAAATATTACTTGCTCAATGTAAGTGCTATTTTTCAAGGCTAAGTTATGTTAACAGAATTTATTATTAAATTGTGTTGTAATTCTTTTTAGCTAATGCATGAAAATGGCCTCAAAATCAGATCAAATCTAGTTAAGGTGGTGATTATCGAAGTCCCTAAATGTCTTTCATCCAGCAGCTCTAAAAGAAAGAATAAGACTTCATCCAGTCTAGAGAACACGACCATCATAACTTTAAACACAAAGAAAATCAATATAAGAAAAAAGAGAGGAAAACCCAACAACAAACATTTGTCCATGCTAAGTGACTTTTGCCCACCATTATTAGCATATGTTTTTTGGTGTATTGAGCACTTACTTCCCCGCATGAAGGTGAAGTGCTACTGCAAATTGCTACACCAGGAGGAGACTCTCTTAAGATTGAATCACAGGGGCACTGTGAAATTTTTGGTTGAAAATGCTTGTCGGTGTGCTGTAAGGGATAATGGAATTTGATTTCACAAAGCATATTTCATACTCAAGGTGTCCCAAACCACTCTACAGATGAATGAGTTAAACGCTGGAGAAGCGGTGACTGTGTAGGTAAATGTGGCGCCTGGACAATGGAAACAGGTTTTCTCTTTTATTATCGAGGGTCAGCTGGGTTAGCCCCTGTTCTTTTTGAAAAGCACTCTGGGATTTCTAATTTCCACCTGGATGATCACCAGAGACAGACAGAAAGGGCCACAGTTTAATGCGTCACCGAAAGGATGGATGAATGATTGTTGGATGATTAATGGCTGGTCTGTGCTGAAAGATGACAGCCTGTTATAATGGAGATAGCTAACATGTAATTTTCTGCATACTGCAGTTTCACAGCCTCAGCATTCCCACATAGCGGGCATTTCATGTGGGTAAACGACAGAACAATGAGACATAGTTTTTGGTTAGAGTTTGTCCCCTTCTCGCCAGAGAGCAATGCATGTGGTAAAATACACATGCTGGTTTTGTGCTGCAGACTGCTGCTGAAGAGGTGCTGCGCAGAGCCTGGCAAATGTGTCGCCTTAAAAGTTAGCATAGCATTGATGAGAAATATTTCAGAGGGGACAGAGGTATCTTTTATCACATATCCAAATTTTTGCTCGCTGGCCATGTGGCATTTAGAGCATTATTTATCAAAACTAGGCCTGAGGTTTGCTGACAGACTGATGCAGCTGGCTTCAGCTCTGCTGCAGCGAATTGTGGAGCTGCACAGGGAGCACAGACCCCCAGTCACCTCCCTCGGTGGGGCTAATGCTCTTGTCACCCTTTTGCATCCTTGAACAAGGCCCTGAGGTTTTGATAATTAGATTAATTGTTACTGTTACTTGTTGATTGATTACTACAGAATGGTTGTTATTAAAAAAAAAAAAAAAAAAAAACAAACCCCAAAACCCAACAACCAAACTTCACAAATTGTTTTCTTGATTTGAATATATTCTTTTTTCCACTTGAAAATGCTCTTTCCATTTTGTTGATCCAGAGAATATTCACAGTTGAGTTCTACTATGCATTTTTTTACAGAAAGGCAATCTTGGTTGTACCCAAAACTGTTTTTTAGAATGACAGTCATAATTTCACATATGTGCACATTACTGCAAGAAGTGTCCTGTGAATAAGGGCAGAGAAAGAATTTCTGGTGGGTTTGTGACTGGCCATTTTCACTATCATTAATAAGAGACCTGTGCGCTGTTGCATCACCTGGCAGGTCTAATTTGAACTGAGTTTGGCATGATCATGTTTCTGTTGAATTAGTCAAAGTATATTACGCAGGCTTTGTCCTAGCTTTGTGCTTTTATGGTGACTATAGAAGGACATGCTGTACTTTAACTGGCATAAACTCTGGTACAGACAGATGATACCTGATCCGGTATGCGCTTTCCTAGTATAAAATTATCCCATCAAATAATTTTTATCAGATCCAAACTGTCAGAGTGAGGTTATACCAGACCAGCACTTTTTATCATGTGGCTGTAGCAATTTTTAGCTGGTGCTAGAAGTCTTAAAGGCTACTTAACTATATTGATTAACCATAGATTTAGAAACCATTTCTTAATTTTGAAACATTCTGATTAGAAATCCTTATTGGGAACCTAATATGTATTAGAGGACTGAGTTGCTTTTATCTATACTATTTTTTTATGGAAACTGTGTTTTCCTTAAATTACCTTCTATTTTTCATACAATCTAGGTTAATATTCTGTGGAAAAAATACTTAGCTTTGCCAGTAAAGTTCACTTTTTAATATTAAGCAGCTAAATTCCAGAAAACTTTAAATATCTTTCAATAAATCTGATTATCTGTTTAATGAAAGGAAATTGTAACTGCTTACAGATATTCTATGAGCAAAACAAATATGCAAATCTGATAATTTGATGTTATTTGTTACCCTAAGTAAAAGGCTCATTACCATATGTGCAAGTAAAAAAAATATAGAAACCCGGGGGACAGATTATCAGATGTACTGAAGACATAATAATAAAACTGTGTTGATGTATACTTTTTGCAATTGTTTGACTATTGTAAAGTTTGTGATGAAAATACCATCAAAAGGTTTTTATACGTACCTACATGTATTTATAACCTGCCAAGCTTAGAAAATCCATTTGTGTATCTTTCTCTCATAAGGATTTTTTCCACAATAGAAGATTCATGTGAATTTACTATTTTCAGGTGTTAAAATTGGAGCACGGGAGATCTGCTCCTGCTGTCTTAGTTCATGCAAACTTTAGTGACTTTTGGGAAATGGAAATAAAGAGAACTCAGCCTGGTAGGCTTGATCCTATTGTCACACATATACAGAGAGCCATAGGTAAAAAAATACTGACGCTCTGTTATGAGTCAGAGACTGAGAAAATTTAAGTTGCTTCATGCGGGTGCTTTTTAACTTGGCGTGAAGAAGTAAAGCATTTCTTGTTTGTAAAAAGACTAGATCTCAGTATTGAAGGATTGTGTGTTTTATTAGTGTTTCTTGGTATTTTGCAATGGTTTTCTTAATAGATAAGGAACAAAATAGGCATTTTTTGCAAGTTGTGCTATTAACTTAAAACATATTTATGATTTAAAAGAATTTTCTGACTTTTTTCTTGTTTTGTATCTTCTAAGTATCTTTACTGACTAATAGCATCTGACATGTATTTTCATTTAATTGAAAGGATTGTGAAGTGCTTTATCTACTTCATGATCACTACCCTGTAATGAAGTCTCTCAGGTTGTCTGTTCAGAAGAGTGGAAGCCTGGGACAAGAAACACAGACTACTGCAGACATTAAGACTGCAGCAGTAATGTAGGTCAGTAGAATGGAAATTTGTAATCTGACTGAAGCTCCAGGGTTAATATCCCAAATGTTCCTACAGCACTAGAAAGCATATCAGATCTTTAACATAGCGGCATACTGCCACCTAACATCACATAAAGCATAAATTCAGTTCATCTTCACCGCAGAGCCAGTCAGGAATCTTGCCCATATTTCAGACTGTCCATTCAAACTGTTTAAACATATTTGGTGGGGATCAAAAGTCAGAGTTGCTTTTATGTGGGCTAGAACCAAGCAAACCATTTGGATGGAGGCAATCCTTCTGGGAGTGAACGAACTCTGAAGTTGATTGAATTGTCTCAAAATGAGTCTTAGACCATCTCACTGCAAAGACCTGTGAGACTTGCTTCCCTCCCTCGCCACAAACACCCAAGTGCCCAGCAAGGACAGGTATTCCATCTGGGATGCAGCCGAAGAGGTCCCCATGCCTCCCTGTGGTTACTCTGCCTTAAATCTAGTAGCAGACTTACGCACTTACTGGTGCATTCTTTCCTACAACGTTTCCGACCCAAGGCTGGTTTAAGTAATTCAGAAAACAGGTCTTTGGTGAGAAACCTCATCCTGATGGTTAAGGAATAGGATCTGTTTATGAGAGCAGCTTACCCAGCTGAGTATGAGGGAGAAGGATAGCAGTCTTCAGAAGTATAACCTAAAGAAGATTTAAGGGGCATCAAAAGGGATAAAAGGAAGAAGTCACGTACTTTAGCCTTCCATGAGTAGAAATGTCTCTTAGGGCTTCTTGCACTATAGCTAAAGTAAGGGGAATGTTTGGGCCCAGCTGGACATCACACAGGTAAAGCCCCTAAAGAGATATACTCGGAAAGCGATGGCTATGCAGGTACCAACACCTCTCCTTCACACATTTGGAGGTTGTTTGACAATCTCCCATCTGCGTATTGACACGTCTTGACCCTGTTTACTTGTAGGATCTGACAGGATCACAGAACTAATGTGACAGGCTGCAATACATTTAAGATAGAAATAGATTCACATTTCTACTTCAGTGCTCAGGTCAATGGAGTCACTTCAGAATTACATTCGTGTTCCTGAGAGAAGAATTTGGCCAATTGCCCACTCTGTCCAGCACATTAAATTTAAAAATAATTTAGCTAGCAGTTGTGAATACCCATTTCCTGCCAATAACCTTAGAATACCCCATTGCCAGGAGATATTTGTGACCTCACTTTGTGAGTCATCTCGTCGTGGTACTAGCCAGTAAGCCTTTCCAGTGCTTCATTGTTAGTACTTGACATACCAGCTTTACTGATGGCAGATTTAGTCATACGCATGATGGAGAGAAGAAAAATAAACCCTCTCAAACGTATGCTGTTTCTAAAAAGAGAATTTGCTTTAATGGAAGATTCTCAAGCTCTTAGATTTTTGGTAGATTTTTTTTAAAGGTAGATTCTAAATAAGTTGTTTAAAACTTGAGGATGAAAAATAGCATTTAATTGAATTAAGAAATTAGTATCCTGTGTACAGTGCTCAACAACATATTAATTTGAAGACATGATGATAAAAGAGCAAACAAACAAGCACACAAAGTCCTTACTCCAATTTTCATTTTACATCATAGGTTTGTTCTTGAATCCAGTGGTAGGAACTTTGGGTAAGACCTTACCCCAAATAGTATCAGGTAACAAAGACTTTGCCTTCTGGGTCAGTGGCAAAACTCTGTGCTAAAGTACTTCAGAATTAGAACTGGTCCATAGTGAAGCTCTGTGTGAGGCTGATTGGAAGTCTTTGATAAGGAGTAATTTTTAAATAAACTGTTGTTCTCATGTTTGTTTTAATGAAAAAGATTAGGAAAACAGTTGTCTTTTAAAACTTTAACTCTCATGAGTTTTATGCAATAGTAGGAATTTGTGTTTAAAACCAGGCAATATGATTGAATTATTTATGTAACAGCTTTCATGTGTGGTTTTTTTTCTATGGATTTATTAGCATGTCAGTTTGTATGCTGGAAGTCAGATTCTCCTGTGTATAGTGCAGTACTCAACAGAACCCCTGCGTGGAGTCTCAAATCGACACTTGAGGTGCAGCCCTCGGTAGTATTTGTACCATTTTGTCCACAAACTGACCAGATTTATAGTCTGAGTTTCCGTTTTCAGCCTGATGCATTTAGGAGAGGTAATTTCCTCAATTAGGGACCGAATATGTTGTTCTTCATATAGCGTAGGCAAGAGTTGAGTTCATACATCCAAAATGTCCTCTGGCATCTTCAAGCAATCTATTAGACTTCTCCGTATTCTTCTGTACTTGCGGGTTTCAAGTTTGGTGTATGACAGTGCTTTTACATGCAGTGCAACCTCTTAACATGTCATTTGTTCAAGGCAAACTGTCTGTGACAGTATAGTCTAGCTAAATACGAGATTATGCTATCAGTCTGTGTAAGTATGTCTGAAGTCCTTTGGCTGTGCAAAATGCAAGAGTCTTCCCCTAGCAGACAAAATGCGTTCTTTACAGCGGAAAGAAAATATGCGTATCATGGAGCGAGCTAAAAAGTGATCCAATGGTATTTTTATGGACACTATGACCTAGGAAGGCTTTGACCAAAAATGGAATCAGTCCTCAGTGTTTTTGACATTTCTTCAATGGGTAAATCGCCCTAATCTGGTTTTTTGCTTTTCCTCTAAATCTTTCTTTGGCACTTCTTGAGTTATCTGATAGTATATAGCCTTTATTAACTTTTTTTTCCTCATGTTACATCTGTTTAACCCTTGACAATCACATTTCGTCTGGCATGGCTGTCCCAGAATGCTTGCTACAATTTTCTTTTCTCATTTATGAAAGCTACAAGCAAGCATGTTAATGCATCATTATACCAATCAAACCTGCCACTTAATAGAAATACAGTGAAGTCAGTCTCTGGTCTTAGACTTTGGTTTGGGGTCTGACCAGTAGATCCAACAGCTCTGCAAACATATAAACAACAGGCTGTGATCTTCAAGGTAAACTCCCATCCAGCTAACGTCACTAGGACTAGTTCACTGTCTGAAGCCAGGAAGAGAACTGTTTTGGTTTTCTTGTGGTTGGTTTTTTTTTGTTTGTTTTGTTTTTTTTTTTTTTTTAAATACCAATTTGTTCACTAGGCTGCTTAAGTGATATAAAAAAATTTTTTTGGATGTCAAACTAGTTGCCAAGTAGATGAAACACCAAAATGTAAGCAAGGTATCAAAGTATTGAGAAACAATGGCACTGTTGGATGTTATTGGTTTGGAAATTTGTCAGCCCATGCCAATAAGTCAAATGTCTTCCTTAATCACTCACCACATACAGTTACAGTGGTGGGAGATATTCTTTGACCATCTTCTTGAACTACTTCTGTCCACTCTACTTTCCTTTACTTATTAGAGAGAATGGAATCCATGGAGTAGTTACTCTTTTTGTCCTTTCTGAGATTGACAATGTGGATAGAATAAAAATTTTGTTTAGGAAAGGAGGCAGTGGCTGTGGTACACAAGCCTTCATTTGATGAAAGAAAAATAGCTGGACCGTGGGGACCAGAAGGTATGTCTGGAACTGGATTTCAGAGGGTTGTTGATTTGCTAACAGGAAGTATAATCTTTCACTTTAATGACTTGATTTCACCCACTCAAATCTGTTTGCTGATAAATTCTGGATGAACGATTTGCTTATATCAGTCAGGGTAATTTTCAAAAGGTTTACAAAGTTTTAATTTAAATATCCCTGTGTATCAGTACTGCATTACACAACATGTATTTTGCCACACTACTGATCTGCCCATTTGTATTCTTAATTATACATTTTCCAGGACTACATTTTTCTGTAAATTGTTCATGCCACATTAAAATGGCTGTGAATTACATATAATTCATTCTGTGCAGAGAATATACTGCATTCCTCTTTCAGATGCAGCATGAATTCTTTTAATTTTCAATTTCCCATCTGGTTCAGTGGAAACTAAAACTTTAAAACCAAAATCAAACATACTGTGTTAAATTTGGGTTCATAAATTCAGTAGCAATATGTTTACACTCTACTAGTAAACAGTTCCCAACACCTCAGGTGATAATGTATTTTAAATTTTGTTATAAATAAATACTTTATACAAATGTTTAAAATGTCTTCATTTTATTATTAATGATTTATAAGCTCGTTATTTAAAAGAAAATGCAAACCAAAGAGGCATTATAAATTGACTTAGAATTATCACGGCTTTTCTGTTTAATGGTGAGATTCTGCACATTACAAAATTTCAGTCACTTGTCTGAGGAAACCGTGTTCCTTTGAAGTCTGCTTTCCTGAAGTCAAAGATTATATATTGCTTTTTGCTTGAGAATTTCAAACCTAAGCATTGACTGGATCAACGATTATAAAGATTAGATAAAGAACAGACCATCACCCGTGCTGCTTCTGACACCAGTTTTACTTCCCACAGGGTGTCTTACTAGGTGTTAGCCAGACCGGTTTCTTTCCCCTCTAAAATAATTGAAGACTGGACCTCTCCTTTGATGAACACAGGCAGATTATGTATTATACATTCAAGCTCATGGTTGACCTTTGGAGATGCATAAATGAAAAAAGCAGCTGTTTGAATTGCACTTTCCAGTCCCTTGGGATTTGAAATTGGGATGCCATTTAATACATGCTTATTTATTGGCTGTGATTTGTTAGGCCCTTTCTAAACATCGAAGTGGAGAGAATCCTTCCTGGAGGATCTTATAAGCTGTGAGAAGAAAAAGGAGGTAGGCAGAGGTTAAGGACCAGGGAAAAACAATGGAGACAATCATATATGATTTTCTTTCCCTCCTCACGGCAACAGTGGTCTAATGAGCAAATACCAAATGTGTATGCATTAGTGTGTGGATATGGTAACTTTGGGTGCTTCTTGCTGTGTCTTGTGCTCCCTAGTTCTGAAAGATTCTGTATCTTTGCAAAGTTTTCTAGGGCTTCTCTCTATATAGACATGTAACCATTTTGTAAATACTGCGATAGGAAACGTCACTAGTGTGTTACGTGCCCTGTTTCTTAAATCATGAAGATGCTTGTGAGGGCTAACCTAGTAGGCAACGTGTGGCTGGCTACAGCAGTGCTGTATGGCAGGTCTGCATTGATGTCCTCCTTGTGTTCCCAGGGCCGCAGGGCAACCAGTCCTTCCTGGCATGAGGAGACCTGCCTTGGGTTTGCTACCTCAGGAAGAATAAATACTATGGGTAGAATTCAGGTGTATCATCAGAGAGGGTCAGAACAGCACAGGCTGAAGTGGTTAGAAAAGGGTAACTAAGGAAAATTGGAGTGGAGGAAACACTACTGAATTTGTTGCCCTATACAAAGCACCCGTTTACAGCCTGCTGTGTTATGTGACATGGGTAAATAATCCTCCTCGCTGTCCCAAGCGAGTGTTCCTTGGGACTTGTGGTCTAATCACTAGATTTGCTTATCCTGGGAACACAGCAGGATTCTGTCTGGCTTTTATTTCCCAATGACATAGCACAAATATTTATTTAAATGCCATTTTTATGCTGAAAATAGGATAGCTTGTTATGGTGGAACGTGTAAAGTTAGCATTGCCCACATGTTGCCCTCATAATGCGGATACGTTAAGCAAACAGGGTTGGAGACACTGGTGGTGATGAACAGTCACGTAAGTGTCGTCTGCACCTCTGTGAGTAAAGTGGGCTCTAATTTTTTCTTTTTTTTTTTTAGTCTCGTACAGTAACATTCTCAGTGGATAGTCTTACTGAGGTGCAAAGGTTAGAAACCCAGTGAAACCATTTGACTTTTTCCAAAGGTACATTACAGAGCTTCCTAAGCTATAATAATAGGAATCCGAAAACATGGGAGGGTGACCAATTATACTTAAATCTGGTCAGTGTTTTATTTTATGTGGTTGTACTCTGGCTATTTTTTGACTTGTTTGGATTATACTGGCTAAGTGTTCCTGTCCAATAATACTCATTTTACCCCAACCAGCTATTTAAACCAAGTATATGCTGGTTTTGCTATTGAATAGAAGGACAAGCACTTCCATTATGGTTAGTTGTTTTGTGGATTTTGGTACCCACCCATTTATTTTGGTTTGTCCTAATCTATATTTATCTATGGATGACAAGATGAACTTGAAAAAAGAACATGTTTAAAGTTGCATACCAGCTCCCAGGATATAAATCATATTGGGCTTTCAGCTCTTTCAAGCTTTCATAAACAGTGCTTGCTGAAAGACTGAATCATATTTTTCTGTGACTTTAGTTCATGTCAAACATTTAATTTTTAACAACAGTGGTCAGTTTCCTGATGTGAGCACATGATGCTGGCCCTAGAGACTTCAGCTTTCTTTAGCTGTCATCATAACAATTTTTCTTTTTAAAGATATGTTCACAGCAAAATTAGAACTGGGTTAAAGGCTTTGAAAGTAGTTCAGACCACAGCGGTCCTAAAGCAATGGTCTACTTGCGATGAGAATGGAAACTGTGGACTGAGACCTGCTCAGCTTGCTTAAAAAAAAATAAACTAACACATTAGCGTTAGTCAACAGCGTACCACACTGGGCAGTGGTAAAGGCAGAGGTTGACCTCTCTTATGCTGTTTAAAGGACTAGATTGTCACCTGTTTGTATTAAAACTTAGCCTAGAGACATAACAGGACCTGGTGAAGAGCATGCTGTGAGATCCAGTGCCTCACGGAGCAGCTGAAGTGGTGCAAAGATTTCATTGTGGAGTCCTCCTCCTGCTTCTCCCCTTACAAAAAAAAGCTCTAACTCAAACAGGAATTATTTCAGGCAGGACTTGTGGTCTGTGTTGCACAAGGAGGTCAGGCTGGTTTATTACAGTGGTTCCTTCTAGCCCTATATTTAAATATACGAAAGGGAACACAAGAATACATTAAGCATGTTTGATTCCCAGATCTCTCCACTACTTCTAGGGCCCCCCTGCAAATTCCTGTTTGCTCCTTGGTTGTATGATTTTCTGAGACTCTCTTCTAAAACTCTCTCCCAAGTTTTCCAATTAATTTATGCAGAGCTAGGAGGGAAATGGCATTTTTCCCCTTCACATACCAAAGGCCTATTTGCAAATTGCCTCCACTCCAGGGCGAAGAGGACGGTGCCATAGTGGAAAGGGACCCTTCTTATTCCCCACCTCTTCTGTCTTCCACGGGAAGGATAAAGTCTGTGCACAAATAATCCACTTCAGTGCAAGTAATGGCAGCATTTTCAGGCTCTGTTAGCTGGCTTATGGAAGTCATTCTCCCAGTCTGCCAGGTCAGCTCTCACTGCTGCAGCCAAGCTGTGGAAACTTTCCCTTCTAAGCAGAAAAGTAAGGACTGCTTGTTGTGTTCCCCTCCTCTTATTCAAGTTTATATCTTAGCCAAAGTGAACCGACATCAAAAAGACTACCTTCATGACTCCCTCAGCCACTGGCACAGCAAAACCCATAGGATGCGAATAGGATGGTGTTTTTACTGATAGCTTTCAGCAAAAGAGCAGCAGAGAAATACAGGTACGCAAGATCACAGTTTTATCACATAAGAACAATGATGAGTGTTGGACATGCAGTGCAGCTTCTTAGACATTTACCAAACTGAAATTTGATGTTCTATTTCATGCAGTTATATTAGGATACTAGTAAATGAACTAAAACCGAGCAGATATTAATCAGACTGTGTGTTTAGCCCTCCTGTGAGAAGTCTTCTTGAAAAATACTTTTCAAAAATCTGTCTGTCTACATTTTACTTCTGATACTGTGATCTTTTCTTTCAATTTCATGCCAGGCAAAGGTTGACCAAGTGTTTTCAATGCGACTTCAGAAATGAAAGTAAACAAAATAGAAATGGATGGTAGACATTGATTTAGGGGATTTAGTAGTTAAACTCATTGCTTTTTTTCCATCTGAGTCTCAAAGATGGCCAATAATAGAGCTTGATACAGAATCTCTTGAAATCGATCAAAAAATGCCCAATGGCTCCAATATGTATCACGCCTCAAATGAGTGCAGAATAGGAGCAGCTTGCTTACCTTCAAAAAAACACAAACAAAAAAATCCATGCTAGCTGGATATCAATATCAACTTCTTAACTTCTTGTACTTCCGGTTTCTTTGGATTCACTGTAATTGTTTAGGATTTGGGTTTTTTGGAGAAGAAAGAAATCTTATAAGTATATATAAATGGCAGTAATTTTTTTGTGGTGTGTCTGAGTTGAGACTTTAGCAGGTGTCCTTGTTTCTCCACAGGAGTGAAAAAAACTCGAGCATAATCTTGCATTATTATGTTTTTGTGATTGCTTCCTTTGCAAGCTGGAAAAACAAAGCCCCAGTTCAGAGGTGCATTTACACGATACAGATTTCTCTAATCTTACACTTCTCACTCATAATTCAGACTTCTCAGTCCGATTTCATGTTAATTTAGACTTCCAACTTTCTATATTTTGTCACCGTTGAAAACTTACTGTAAGTGACATGGAGCCAGATTTACCCTCTCGCAATTCCAAAGTGACTTCAGTAAATCACTGGATTTATTTTGGTGTCTATGTGGGAACAGAGTTTAGCTTGTAATATATGGGTTTCAGTTTTAGAGCTATCATAATAGTAACTAATCTACCTCCTTGTGACGAGGTAGATTTATTTTGAGCGGGTGAAAGGACGCTAGTACAGAGAGGAGCTTTTGGCCACTATATAGATAGATCCAGCTTGACAACGTAACAATAGCTCTGGCTTTGCTTTTGCAAAAGACGACCAATAAGGAAGGGAGAAGACTGGTTTTCTCCAACGCACTCATTTAGTAATCAAACATTTATATAAAGACATCTCACTTTATTTTGTCCTCATAGCGTTTGTTTTGGTCTCTTTAGAACGTTTTATTCAACAGTTTTGCACTTGCTGCCTTTTCTTTTCCTCTAAGGATTCCCCCAGATGCTGTGAGGTGCACTGAAGAGTTCAGCAGTTCCCCTCGCCATCTTCGCATTAGCAGATTTCGTTCTCAAAACTCACTTGGCAGCATGTGGTAACAGAGTCATATCTGAAACCTTTTGTCACTGAGTGGGCTTGTCAGAGACACAGTCAGTTCTGATCATGACTTCCGTGCTGTATTTGGCATTTGAAAGTGTTAGTGTTGGGTTGGTTTTGGTCTTTTTTTTTTTTCTAATAGCGCAGCCAGAGATTTGATTGTGGCATTTTGATGGTTTTGAAATATTATTTTTCAGTATGGTAAATTCACAGAAATAGTTCCCCACTCAGGTATTTAAACTGTTATTCTTTTTTACTATTTTATTCTTGATTTTTATTTGTGAGGAAAAAAGGTAAGAAAGAAAACACTTGGAAAATTGTCCTAGCCACTTTTCTGGTGAATACTAGAAAAACTGAACTTTGTGCTACTGTCCAACATGAGACTTATTTTTTTCTTGTGACTATTTGATGAAGCTAATCTTTCTAAAAGCAATACTTGGGTGATTTGGCACATCTCTTCTTGTTCATCAATATATAAGATACTTCCCCACCACCAGGAGATCTGTGGGAACATGACCCTGCATTTTCCACAAATTTTATTTTCTTCTAATGGTTGATGTTCTGTTTTAGCTTTGTTTGTTTTCTGAGTCTTTGTAAGGCTCTGTGAGCTGCACAGGACCCTGCTAGTGCAGGTAAGGGGGAACTGGGTAGTTTTATGAACTACGCAGCGGCACATGCACCTGGTGGGTGCAGGCAGACCTTGAGTCCAAGCCTTGATGGCTCAGGACCAGGACTGCCATGGAGGAGTGAGCGATCACACGTAAATGTGGGTTGCAAGCAGGCAAGCTAGTGGGCAACTGAGATTGGAAATCTGTTGGTCAGTTGGGGTTCCTTCACCATTTTTTCAAAATGAATGTGCATACCCTCAGAACGTTTTAGTAGTTGATAAATTGGCATTTTCTTCCAAAAACATGTTTCACGGGAAAATTTCTGAGCAACTATCATTATGATTTATAAAGCTCTCAAACCAGGCTACCCAGGAGACCACCTGTGAGTTTATGCCACAACTGAGATGAATGGACACACCTGACCTGCTCAGCCCTTGTTACTCAGTCTCTCCCCTGCACCGCTGTTTCCCTGTCCCAGACTGCTGACATCTATCAGCCTTCTAGGCACGTTATGCATTTGAATGAATGCTGGCGGAAGCTAGCAAGGTCTGAGAAGTGTGGAATTTGAACTGTAGCGGTTTTCTAGGTGGAGATCAAGCAAAATGTGGTAGAATAGGCCAAGGAATTGTAGTTTTGGACTGCTTCTGTGCAAGTCAGGTGGCATTGTTTTTTTTCAGTGTGAATCAAGGCTGTTGTTTGAGAAGTTTTTGTGTGGATATACATACAAAATTCACAAAGGTACATAAAATCCTTTTAATGTGGTATAGTACCTTATAGTGAAAATAATTTTTCTGTAGCAAAAATGATTGAACGCAATCCCTGAAAAAAATATGAAGAACAACTTCCTTCAGCTTTGGTAGTGACTGAACATGCAAGATCTGCCCTAGGAAGCAGATCTGTTGACTAAGCATACATCACTTTTCCATAGTCTGCTTTCATGTCACAAGACAAAATAAACAGAGATACCACAAATTGGTCAGTCTGTCTCTCTGTTTAGTTTTGTTGAGGTAATGCTTGTTCCAGCCTTCCTAGCCAACCGATTTCCTATTGTTTTTTCTTGCACTTCCTTCTACTTTTGATCTTCTTCAGTTAACATCCAGTTCTGATATGGAAAAATGATCCTTCTCCGTAGGTGGCCACCCACAGCTTGCTCTACATAGACCAGCAGAGCTGGTCGTTGCGCAGAGGTCACCGGTTCCTCAAGTACAGCCTCCTCTGGGGGATGGAGCAGTTATTCTCCAATACTCTGTGCAGAACTACTGGAGCCTAGCACATGAGCAATCATTGGAAAGTATGGCTATGATGCTGTACATGATTACAATGTTGAGATAAGTATTTTTCTTTGTGGGAAAACATCGCAAGACTGGTTACGGCTGTAAGTGGCTGGCATTTGGGTTTAGATCTGCACCAAAAGTTACCTCTAATTACAGAGTGCCCCCTGCTGAGATCCTGCTCAATGCTAAGGCAGAGCGGAGAGTGCCATCTACTGCTCCTTACCTATAAAATAAATTATTCTCCATTTGTGTTTGAAATGCTTTAGTGTTGCTGTTGCCAGTGTTGAAGTTTGGGGTCAGTTGCTGGACTGTGTGTTTGCCAGCCTTCCATCTCTGTGCTGGGGTGTGAAAGTTGCATCACCACTGAAGGTGAAGGATGTGTGTCCTGTGGCGAGGAAGGCTCCAACAAATAACTCCTCAGCAGTGCTCTGTAGGTGTGGGAAAGCTGATGCCCTGCATAAAATGGCATTGTCATCATCCGTTATAGCATATTACAGGCAGCTAGCTATCAGTGATGTCAGTGGTAGTTCTTCGACCTGTTTTCCTGTAGAAGTTGACCTGCTGTGGGTATTCAGAGAGGCTGGGTGACTTGTGTGTGCGTTGGGGTTAAATGCTGGTGGAAGGGCCGGAGAACTTGGGAGGAAGAATTTTGTAAATTCAGGGTTGAACAGAAAGAAAATACAATCTACCATTACTGGTCTCAGAGGTTAGAGCCTCAAAGGATACTTTAATTGTCCCTATTCGTGTATCTGCAATGCAGGTAAAGCTACTCTGGTATAAGCTGTACACCTCAGGATGCGTATTCCTCAGCTATAAACAGATGTGTCATGGATTCTTGTATTTTTTATTACACAGGAAAGTTTGGTTCTTCCCTAACCCTTTCCCCACCAATCTATACCCCACCTTTTGCAATCCGGTCCTTAGTTCCTCTAGAATGGAACTGCAATGCCAACAATTTGCAGCACCTTGTAAAATCTTTCCCAGCTTTTCCAAACAGGGAGCTTTTATCTACTTGCCTGCCACTTGAGCAAGGACTTTAGCTGCTTAAACTGGCTGCTTGTCAAATGCAGCTTAAAAAAAAAAAAAAAAAAAAAGAGGGAGGCTCAGCTTGTGTGAGAGCTTTCATTGGTTCTTTCACTAAAAAAGGGAAAAAGAATATTTCAAACAGTAGTATAGAAGGACTGCTTTGGTGGGGTTCACATTGCACATTGCCTTAAGTATCTGTCTGCATACGTGTGGGTTTGCAACATGTTAGAAAGTGCTTTGTCTCAGTTTTTGTAAGCCTAAAAATTAAGTGTAGAAAACTTTGGTTGGACGCTCACAAGTGTGTGTCAGTAGTTATTCTTGATTATACAGTTTAAAATTCTTTCTCTTATCCTTTTACTCCTCTTGATAGCCCGAGTCTTTGATTTTAAATGGGGAACAGCAATATACTAATTTCCATGGAAAAAAACCACTGTCACTGTTACTTAAACAATGGTTTTCCTAGAGCAAGGAAGAGTGAGAACAGTGACTGTGTAAATTGCAGTAAGTGGTTTTGTACCATAAATCAAGCAATCAATGAAATTGAGTTCTTGGCTTGAAAAGCCAAAAGGTGGGCTCACTTTCCTGAAAAGCATTGCTACAGACTCCAGAGGTGTAAATCTTCATCAGATTAAATTGCGGTGGAGCCAGTGGGACGTGAGATAAGAGAGAATACCTATCAGGAAAAAGGGAGCTCTGCCTTTCTCACCCTTTGTGGCCTAATAGGAGAATATATTCTCCTTGCTGAGTCCAGGAAACTTATTTATACCTGCATCCAGATTTGTTGTTCAATACTGTGTTAGTAAAACCACATCAATTTTTCTGTGTTATTTTAATCACACAAATATTGCAACTCAGTTTCTCCTCTTTGAACAAAGTTTGAGGTAATTGGTTGCTTGTTCCATATTTTGGATGAAGGAGGTTGATTTTGTTTTTACATGATAAGCAGGAAATCCAAAGGGCATAGATAAATGATATAAAGCCCTAGAGATCCATATGACTGACCATAAGATAGACTAAAGACAGCGTTTAAAGAACACACAGAAATTGGGCTTTTAATTACGTCTTCATATGTTCAGCAAAACCAACATTTATGCTGTGTTGCTGTATCACTGCAGAGCTGTTGATATTTAAACTTCTCTTTTGCCTAAGCACGAATGAATCCAAAAGGCTTTCTAAATCATCACAAAGATGACAGAAGAATTGTAATGCATAGCTCTACCTTTTTGTTGTTTGTTGTCGTGTGTAATTGTGCTTTAAAACTGCACTAATGCAGCCGTTCTCCCCCTTCTATTTGTGGATTCTTTTAAGTATATTTCATGGAACGTACTTGTATTTTTCTATTTCTGCTGTAGTTAAAACTATGCCTAATATTTAAAAAGTAGAATAATACTCTTGGACTGATAATTTGTGAAATAAGAATAATGAGAACTACCTTTTTTTTTCTTACGTGCATTACAATGATAAGAGGTGCTTAATTTTAATTTTGCTTCTTTCCTAAGATTTACCATATTTTACATGTATTTGTAAAGGCATAGTTGCAAACAACTATGAAAGAGCTGAAATGCACTATTACAAATGCTGTGGCCATTTTCTTTTCTCTTTTGTCAGATAATGTATATGACTGACCAGAAAGCGATCCTTTGTCCTAAAAAAGTCAAGATTTTGAGATTTTTATTATGATGCAAAATATGATTGAAAGATCAGGTGCACGCAGTGCATCTCCATCTCTCCTGTTGGAGTTGTTCCACTAGGTATAAATAATTGAATGTTCAACGGGCTGTGGGGGGGCGGGGGGAATAGAGCGAGTGAGCAAGAATGACAATATAGCCTAGTGACCAGAACAGCCATCTGGGCTGCAGGGAAACCCAGGTTCGGTTCCTTCCTCTGAATCATGTGAAGATGCCCATATTTCTTGCAGGAGCGTCCTAATTACTAGGCTAAGGACTATTTTGGAACTGCTTTCACTCACTTGTACGTGTCTGATAATTGGGCATCATTTCCAGTCGGAAGGTGATGGGGGCAAACATTTCCTCAAGAGTTAGTATTTTTTCAATGGGGAAAAATATTTTGTCATGTTTTTGGCCACATCTAATAATGCATAGGATTTATAATATTAGCTTGTCGTGGCGTCCAATGTACATCAGCGTTAGTCAAGCTTAAGATAAATACAATGAAATAACTTATAGGGGAACTAGAACTTGAGAATTTAATTTGCAAGAGTAGGGTATAATATCATCTATTTCCTACAGCTGCTTAGTTTCTGAATTTGATATCTTAAAACTGTTGGAGTTGCTATAATTTCAGATAAAATGTCTTCCCACAGGCAAAAGATAATTTTTCATAAGCTTTTTAAAAACTAATAAAGTAGTAATCTACAGTATTTTATTATTTAGAACCCCAGCCTTGGGGATATGATTTGCAAGGATTTTTTTTTTTTTATATCTCAATTTAGGGTGTACTTGTGAGCAGCCTGTGTGAATCTAGCTGTCAGTCTTTTCTATGGGTTTTTTCTTTCTACCAAATGCTGTCTACATTTAGTCCATAGAAACACTACCACCTCTTTAAGTGGTAATGCTCCCTGCAGAGTTTTTAGCCTGTAGGAGATATGATTAGGGGGTGATAGTGTTAAGCACTCCTCCTGTATCTGCTGGCCCACTATGATAACCTTAGGGTTACAATGCATGTCTGACAAATACAATTCCATTGTGACTAGCGCCTTATGGCAATTTAGGAGGCTTATTCATCATTTTACAACAGACTTCTGTCAGGGATTTTGCTTATTTGCCCTTCACTGGTGTACAGTAGTTGTAGGTTTATCTCTAGGAGTCCAGCCCTAATAACCAATAACAAAGTGCTTAAGCTCTAAGCTTGTGAGAAATGGACTTGCATTATACTCCAACTGCACCTTAGCTCTCGACTGATAAGACAATGTGTCTTTGAGAGAAGGAAGGATTTGTATGAACTGATCCTTTACAGTACGGTGTATGCATTGGTAGAAGGTACAGGGAAGTACATTGCGTTCTGACCATCAAGATCCTGGCTTTTTACATGTAAAATACATCCTTGCCGTCATTAGAAATGTTTCCTTTAAAATATGAAAGTGAAGAGATATCTTGCCTTGGAAATTGCACTACAAAGTTGTTTGTAATGACGATGTGGGATTTGGAGGAACTGAGTTACTTTTGATGAAATCCCCATGATTATGGTTTAAATTACACAGATTTATTCAAGGAACAACAAAAGTGTTTTTTTTATTATTATTCAGATTCCTGCTGGGTTCTGGATATTAATTAGGTAGTGGTTCCAGATGAAATCCAGGAGAGAGAAAAAAAAAATGCTACTCACATTTTAATAACCTAGAGAATTTTAAGTGGCTAACCATATTGTTTACTATATATCAGTCTGAAGAATAAAGAATAAAAGCGCATGAATAGACAGACACGCAGCATGGAAGAATAGCACCATACACCCTAGCTAAAGTGCATTGTATATTCAAGGTTTAGATCTTCAACCCAGCAGATTTAGAGCGTGAGGGGGCAACATTTGAGAAGTGTGTACTGAACAAACACAAACATGAGGATTGCCTTTTTTCAGTTTTAAGTGTGAAAACATTAGCTCTCCCTCTATGCCTTTGAAGTCTTCTCTTTCTAGCAAAGCTCTGGCAGGAGGGAGGTCTTTCAATTAGTTTCTCACCCATAATGATTTCTTTGAGAAATTTTAATCAGGTTTTCCATCACAGAGTGCATTTGTTGCTAGTACTTGATCTCTTGGCCAGCTGAAGCTTCTGTGGTCCTTTGTCTCTTGAGCAGTTGGGTCTTTTATAAACTTTCTGGAGTAGTTATTAATCATGGAACTTTTCTACCTTTTTTGAGGTGCAAAACTGTGCACATAGTAAAATAGCAGTGTAGCGACATGAGCTAATTACCTGCAGTGTTACCAAGATAAGAGATAGCATGTTAGCAGTAATGCCTACAACAGCGTAATTACTTTCTGTTTCCGTTGTTTTGTGGTAACCATATAATTAGCTCACTGTACCAGAAGCTGTCTGCTTTTTATGGCAACCTGTACTGCTAATCACTAGAAAAGTTTGTGTAAGTGATCTGTAGCCCTTTACACTCATAGAGAAGCACCAAGTAATTTGAAGGGGCGGCTGTATGTTGGCCCCTTCCGTAGAGTTAAGGAGGGAGAAAGAAGAGCTTGACAAAGCTGTAGGAACAGGAGGACTGAAACCTTTGCTACAACTTCACAAAAATGTTTAGTAAAGTGTTAACCACTTCATACAGTTTCCTCTGGCTTAAAATATATGGGTCTGTACTTTTTCTCTTGAATCTAGTCTACATTAAAGAATTTTGCATGATTCAGTAAGAGTTGATTCCCTTAAACAATATAATTTATTCTGACTCTCTGATCTTCAAAGAGGATGCTTTCTTACAAAAGCAGAACTTCAGGAAGGAAAGGGCTCAGCAGGGCCAGATTATTCGTTATGAAAGAGAAATTCTGTGGGGCATTATGGGATGATGTCCTCTCATGAGGAATTCCTCTCCGATGGTAGGGAGCCTGTTAGTGCCTATCGCAGTTCCCCTTGTCAGTGAAAAGCGGGTCACAGTTGCACCAGTGCTTTCGGGGCTGGGGCTGCTGTACCCGCTGGGGCTCGCTGGGCAAGAAGGTGAGGCTGACACTTGCTGTGAGGAGGAGGAAGGGCAGATCCGAGCTGGCTCCCTGCAGAGCTGCGTGCTGCCTACCCAAGGTCACAGTGATAGAGTCAGTTTAGGACAATGTCACTGCAGACAACGGGGCAAAGCAAAAAACATTTGGCATTATTATACTAAATTATTTCTGCTTCATAAAAGCTGGCTTTTGTGGATACAAGTGAAATCTCCCATGTGCATAGTAGTTTAGACTAACAGGAAAGAAAAAACACAAGTGTTGTACATATTTAGAAGTTGGATTGGGAATTTTTTGCCGTTGTATTTCCCCTCTCCCCCCCAAGCCTCAATTTAAGTACAAATTCACTAAATTTGGGGGATGAAGAATGTGCTTTTTATCACCGTTCCCTCCTACTAAATTCCAATCCTGTTGTCAGTTAATTATAGATGCTACTTTTTCAGATAATATTGCATAATTCAACGGAAAACAAAAAAGCTCTGTAAAAAGTGGTTATTAAATTCAGCTTTAGATATTTGATATGGTTTCCAAGTACCTCTTTATTTATTTGAAAAAAGGAATCCTCTTGAAATGTGCTCTTTCTTCTTCCCCTCTGTGGCCTTGGAGCTGGTCCCTCTGAGCACTGCTTGTACATTAATTATTATGGTAAGTAGGGAAGATCAGGTGATAACATGAGTACTCTTAAAGCACACCGCCAAGACTTTAAGGTAGGCAGCAGTGCTACATGGTTGTAAGCTATATGCTGCCTGATTTATTTATTTTTTTAATGCGCCAGTAAAAACAAGGCATTCTTTAGCTCCCGTTTGATCCCTCATCCCAGTCCTGTCCTGGTGGAGAGCCCCCTCTCACTGCAGCTGCTATTCCTTGTGCTCCATGAATTACCCTGTTGTGTGCAAAATCAGGATCTCGGAATGAAAGCCCCCTCTGCGCTGCTAGACAGGTCGTGCCAAAAGCCACCTACGTTTAGTTCCACTGAAATCAGTGAAGTTATACGAGGCATTATTTGGGGTCCGTTATAAACCATTGCATTGCTCACTGCTTCATAAAGTGTTTAGCGTGTGTTTTTCCCCCCTGGGAGCTGCGTGCGTTTGAGCAGGAGTTCTGTGAGTGCAGGGAAGGGGGAGGCCCCCAGCAGGAGCTACTCGATCTTTTTCTTTCCTCTCAAGTGCTAGTAGTAAGCCACTCTACCTTCGCAAACAGAGGGGACCCTGTTCTGGGACAAAGGGGAAACACATGAAGACTAAGTGATTTAATTCTTAAAAGCAAAATTTCAGCAGATCATGATATATACAGGGTTCATCTTTTCCATTGGCAACATTAAGATGGTTTAACTGGATGTCACAAGTTGAAGTAGTGCAGTAACAGAATATTTTTTCCTAATGCTTCCTTATCAGCTATTGATTAGAACAGATTCCTCAGAGCTAAAAGCTATAGTTTGTTGTTGAGTGGAAATTCAGACTGTCCTAACTCGGTTACATGGATTAAGATCTCTGTTTTTCCTCCTTTTGAATTCAGTTCCAGTATAGTTCTAGCATAGCAAAATTTGTTGACGAGTGAAATAATTTAAAAGCCAATCACTGTTTTTACCCAAGTTTCTTTTTATCTTAACTCAGCGCTGGGACTCCAGATCAGGTTCTGTTCTCGCTTCCAGCCTGCTGTCCGGGATCTGGTGGTGTTGAATAGATAAAACCCCGTAAGTTCCCCCATGCTTGGCTTGAGGAGTGTCACGTACCTGTGTGGCTGCTTTTCTTTGCCGCCTTGCCTACTTTCTAGATAAAATATTATGCAAAAGCAAAGAAGAGAAGGTAAACATACTGAAGCCTCCATGAAGTGTCCGATCTCCTGAAGGCCGGGATGCCAGGCTGCAGTAATGCTGGGGGTTTTGGTATCCATTAGCTGTAGACCTTTCACTGCCATTCAGACTGGCATGGAACTGTGTTGGGATTTTATTCTGCATGTTCCCATTGATTAAGAAAATAATAATAATTTGGCAGAGCAATAGAAAAGTATCAACAGATCCATGGGTTTTAAAAGGTAAAATACTTACAAACCATTTGTAGACGGTGACTTGAATAGTGCAAATATTTGCTCTACTTGCAAGTTGGCTACTTGCATACTCCGCATAAAATCACGTGGAGCTACATAAAACATGGGAGAATGCAATAGTTTGATGTATTTTGTTGCATTTATAAACCTGACAACTTTATTTTGGACAGCAAAAAGGATGAAGCGATAAATGGCTGTCCTTTTTTCTCATTACAGCTGGTTCGGCACCAAATTCAAGAGCACTGGGTCTGGTGGACAATACATAGACCGTACTGGCCTCTGAATACTCCAGTGCTGAGTGCGTGATGGACCTGTGTTCTGTGGCATTTCTGCTTGTCCTAGTTACTGGTTACTCCAAAAAGATTTCATTACAGAAAGTTTAACTGTTTGAGGTGGGAAAGGGATTAAAGGGGTTTTGAGCCACATCTAAAATAGTTTTAAATATTTACTGCACATTTAATCAGCAAAACAAGAAAAGAGGCGTACTTCAAACAATCAAACCTGCCACCAAAAAAGTTAGTTATCTCCAGTTTATCTTTGTATTAACTTTAGAAAGATGGAGCAATGCTAGTCTGGTTTACAGTCATGGAAGACATAATTTGCTTTCCCTGTATGATACTTTAAAACAGCAGAACCTGTGGGTATTGATAGTTTAACACTGCTGAAGTACTTCATACAAGACTTGTGCCATTACAAGGGCAAAATGACTTACCCATTTAGAGGAATAATGCTGTTTTATAAGCTGATACAGCTCTTCCTTTGCCTTACCATTGCATAACTAAGAAAAAGAAAAGTACAAAGGAAAAGTAACGTTTCTCACACTTGAAGAAAAATGATCAATAAATATTGATCACAATATGGCCAATATTGATCACCAAATCAATACTGATCACAATATGATCACCTGTGGCCCTCAATGGGCCACAACAGGTAGTTACTGTTGGGAATCCTCCCTGCAGCTGCTCTCACTGGACAGCTTTCTGGGGACAGTTAGATGCCTGGAGATCAGTTAGCAGAGGACACAAACCCTCTTTGCATCAGGTGACTTTTCTTAGCAGAAAGTATTATATGAAAGTCTTCCTTACTGCCACTTGCGACTTGAGATCCTTTGCCCTCCAGCTAAACCAAGTAAATGATGTTAAATGAGGATCTATCACAGACCTGGAGGAACTTTTTGGTGATATCTGAGGTCAGTCAGGGAGGGCAATGCAAATGTTGGGGTTCAGTACTACTAGTGGAATCAATAGCATTGGCCTTGAGAAGAGCGGGATTTGATTTAGCCCTGTGCCAGAAACCACCTGTGGAGCGCCAAGTGTTTTCTTTGCTGACACATAAAGCATGTCCTAATAAAGAGGTGGAGTGGAGGAACTGCAGCGTGAGGGTTTCAGTAGTTCCTAATCTTCTGATTTGGGAGCTAAAATAGACAAGCTTCTGTACTAAAGGCAAGGTGGCTTAGAAATCTGTTGTTGTCTTAATGGTACTGGGAATGCAGGGAAAGAGCTAAGTATATAGAGTTATATAGCTACGTATATATTACTGTTACATGATACATATATGCGTGTATTAGAACAAAGGCTACACTGTAGAGTGGAAATGATACCGAAATCTTTTGAGAAATCCTGAAATTTCACTTGAGGAGCTCTCCTCTAAAAGTGAAAACCAAAGAGAAAAAAGGGTTAACCCCAAACTTTTCCTAAAAGATGTCTTAAAGAAGATTACACAAAGCACTTTCATCATTGGGAATCCTTCTAATATGCAAATGTATTTGGAATAAGTATTGGGTAAAAGTAAAGTAGTTTGATTAATGGAACCTGTCCTTTATAGTTCTCTTGCAATGCATAAGGCTCTGTGTTGTGCCTGTGTGTGTGTGCGTTTCAGCAATAGCATAAGCATGCTGGCAAAAGCCACTGCCAAGTCTCATTAATTGCAACTCCCGCAGACTTATTCAGCCATAGAACTCTTATTTGTGGTGTAGTTTTACATTAATTTGGGACTTGGGTTTCCTTTAAATTTCAAACTGCATAGAGCAAACTGTATCCTATTTAAAGGAAGGAAAAAACCAGAAAAAGGCTAGATCTTAGGAGAGAAGCAAGATGATTTGCCCCTTAAATTCATTAGGGTTACTAAATGGTCTCATTTTTGTTGACAAGTGCAGTCCAAACCCCCCAATAAGTGAGAAATTTCCTATCCAGCGTACTGTTTCAGCCAAAGCTGTGTAATTGCCCAATATCATAGGCATAAACGGCAGGAGGGCAAAGGAGTTCAGTCAAGACCCCCCAGTGTTTGTGTTTGGTATGAAACACTCCATACAAAAATAATGATTTTGGCTCCTTGAGCCTCCCCCCAGTAGTATTTTCAAAAACTTTGCCAGTTGCTGTTGTACTTTGTTCTCCAAGACTACACTGTAGAAAATGCAGCTTCACTAAAGAGTGGCCAAAGGTTAGATATTTGTGGGGAAATAAAGGAATTTTTGATATATATCAAAGATTTGTGCAAATACGTGAATTTATTTTGGATAATATTTGGTGTGTTTCCAACAAGGCTGAGCTGTCCACCACGTCTAAAATTGTCATCATTACTGCCTGGCTTTAATTTTTGCAACCATTCTCTGAATAACAACTGCTTAAGACATTTGTTAAAAGTCACTAATGTTAATTTTGCACATGAAAAAAAAAATCTAATAACCCACTTCTGTAGATTTTAACCATTAAGTTAGTATTATGGACATTTAACTGATGTTTTAATTAAGCTTTCCTATTAATTGGAAGATTTCTCAAATTAAAACCAGATCCTTTGTGGCCAGTAATTCCTTTTGCACTTTTAAATTAAAACTTGGAAGTATTAACCAATGATGGACGAGTCGTAAGTGCAGGCAAGGTAAAGCTTCACTTTTTGTGTTGGTCTCACTTGGAGATGAGCTGTTCTGGTGGAGGAAAGTTCTGGAAGTGCACTGGGGGAGAGGAAACAAAAGGGTTATGTGGCAGGAAAAAAGCATGTATTTATTGATCCTTCCGTCTGTCATATATGCATGCTGTATATCAAATCAGCAGTCTCCTAGGAATTTCAGTATCTCGAATCTGGACACCAAAGTGCCTTTAATTAAAATACTTCTCTGAATATATGTAGTTTCTATAGTTTACTGTTTATTTTCAAACTATTAAAATATGTCAGAAATGGAACTGATTGACATCGCAATACTTCAAAAGATCCATTATTTCTCAACCCAGTGCCTTAAATTCTTATTTTATTTTATGTATGAGGAAAGCAAGACGAAGTTGTTCTTAGTATCTTACGTACAGATTTGGGAACAGAACTTGACTCGGTCCCCTGAGCTAACTGCTAAAAACACACACTCCCTAAGAAAACCAAAAGCAGAAACAATTCAAACAAGTAGGAGAAAGAAAGGGGAGACTGAAGCTATGATGTGACTTTGAACTTTCTAGTCCCTCAAATTGCAGCTCAGACTGTTGTCAAACACAACTGCACAAAGGCAGGTTGAAAAGGTGTTGGGAAGGTTTGGGATCGCAGTCTGTATTTATCAGTGCTAAGGTCGTATTTGAATTTTATATGTGTGTATCATGTATATTTTATATATAGATCTAGATGACATAAATATCTTATATATGAGGAATTATATATATATAAAATTGTATATTGCTGAGATTAGGAAAATAAGAACTGTTATCTGGGGTCAGCCCGATGGCCTGTGTAGGCAGATGTCCTATTTCGAACAGTGGCCACTATCTGATGATCCAGCAAGTGTTTATCCCACTTAATGGAAAATGAAGTAATTACAAGATGATGCAGGAAATTTTTCTTACCCCATGGAGACAGTTACTGGCCTACATCCTGATGCATGTGGATTGATATCCTATGCGTATGTTTGTCTTGCTGAGAGTTACTTAAAGCTTTGAGAACAGAAAATAACTCCAAGGAACTTGAGCTGAATTCATCCCAGCTGTAACTTGATGAGGAAAAAAAATATTTTCCAGAGATTAATACCACCTTTATATATTCAAGAGGTGACTTGTGCAGGCATGTGCCCTCCAACAGACCTCTGTGCAACTTCAACTGGAGTTTTTTCAGCTTCAGTATGGAAATCTTCGCATCTTATAGAGCAACTCTGGGAGCCCTTTCTTGGGTAGACACTTCTGTAAATGCAGGTTTCGAGTCACAGCCAGAGGGTGAGGAACCCACAAGGTTAAATCCCTGTCCTGGCATGCAGAAGGGGTCACCAGTGGATTTGGGTCATCCTGGCTGCTCTCTGGGGGCAGAGAGCTGGGACTTCGCCTCCAGAAGGCTTCACCATTAGCGCACTTCCAGAAGGAAAAGTTGTTACAGCCCCTTTGTTCAAGCTGCCGTGTGCCAGGCGTAGTTTCACTGAAGCCAGCAGACTTTGGTCTGAACCTGTATGTTTCTGTTTTTCTAGGCATCAGTCATTAAAAAAGCTGAATATTATTTTTTTACTTTTTTTAATGGGCTCAGTAGCTTGGTAAAATAGGGTCATTACCACACAAGAGATCAAGCTCTTTCACCCTCTTGATCTTTTTTGATCTTGAAAAAGGTCAGAAGAGTAAAGGTCTTACTGGGATAAAAGTCTTAAGAGAAGTTCTTTTGTGGCAATTTTTAATGTTAGTATCTTTTTTTTTTTTCTCCCACCATTGTTGTACAGCTCAAGCATGGAGAAGAGCAGCATTTGTTTTTTTTGTGTAGTCATATACTTGGGAGCAGACCTGAAAGCTAAATCTTTTTTTTTTTTTTTCCTCTTTCTCCTGGCTATGTATTCCTTCCAAGGTCCCAGCTCAAGTGAGTGATATCTTTGTGGCTGCAAAACCCTAAGGGGGACCCCTGCATACACTCAGAAATACAATTGCAAAAAGCTCATTCCTTTATACAGCGGATTACTTTTAGATTTACTTCGATGTGATCTGTACAGATGCCCTTCATCTAAGGGGAGGTCTGATTCTCTTAGCTGACTTACGCAGCCACACACCAAGAGAGCCTTATTTTGTGGAAGCCAAATCTCATTAATGGCAATCTGCTGACCATCTTTTAATTAGCCAAAGAATCAGTGGCATTTCACAACCACAGCAGTGGCAATAAAGTAGCATTGTAATATAAAATAAGGTGAAGTGTCCACCAGAATTGAAAGCCTCCATTTATCTACATTAGTCTACTGACTGGATTCTCATTTTATATAGCGAATTGATGTATCTATTTTTATTATGTCACAAATACACAAAAGGCTAATCTTTTTAACTTCTGAAATATCTTCGGAGTTAGCTAACTTGGAGATTTGGAAATGGTGCAGATTTCAAAGTGTGGAACCTTATTCTACAGTCTGCATTCCTTGGGTATGATGTAAATACTAACTGATCTTTTAATGAAGCCGTGAACCTTAAGATTTATCAAAATATTCCCAATATTTAAAGTTTAAAGCCTTTTTTTGGCAGAATTTTCAGGCCGATACACTGCAGGTGTGCATTATTTAACTTAATTACAAATTTTGTGGCATATTCTTCCTATTTGTGTGTTGATTTTATCAGATGCAGGAAAAATTGTATTATTTAGGTTGTATACTGCTTGGTATAAGGACTTCTCACCCTTGTGGTTTATACAACACTGTGTTCTATGGGGATTCATAAACAATTTGTGCTGCAATCATTTTCCACTTATTTTTCTTTGTTTTATAGAATGCATTTTATGCTGCAGTTTCAGCATATGTCTGTGTGATTCAGTAAACTTACCTAGTCCAGAATCAATACTTACATTTTCCTTCCCCATAGTAGTAAAGGACATATAAAATGCATGAGACAAAGTAAGCTCTTTCTGAAGATATGGATTAAAATTGAAACTGCACTTAGAAATGTGAAAAATTCAATGAAGAGTTTTGAGTTTGGGACAGTTGTCTGTGATACAGAGGAAATATCAAAGACTGTCAAAAAGTATCAGAGCACTGTGGTAGTAGCACTAACAAATGCCACTGCCCTGCTTGTTTGCAATCAATTGCTACTGAAGAAATTGTTTATTTTTGTCTACCGTTAACTCTAGGAGTCTTTTACTGTGAGCAGCACAGAATAAAATGTACTTAGAAACAAGGGAAATTTAAGTCAGTGGCAAGTGCTCTTATTCTGAGATGGGAAACAAGAACTGCAGGAGGAACACTACCCTGTTTCATAGGTGTTTTCCATGAACCATAAACAATGAACAAACATACCATTAATGCCGTTGAGAGATAAGAGGCTAGTAATAAATCCAGTGCTAACAGCACCTGAACTGGGATACTGGGAGTATTATGGTAATTCATATTACTGCCACTGTGGCTCAGCTGTATTTACAGTATAGGTAGAATACTTACTCCTCCTGAATTTTTGGCTCATCCTAAAAATACAACAATGAAGAGAGATCTTGGCTTTGGAAAACTGTAAGGGTAATTTGTGGACGGAACACATGCATTTCCTTAGAAGACTTTGAAGGTGGTTTATATGATGAAACCTCTGAATCTTTCCTGCTTAGCATCCATTAATAAGTATTCAGAAAAAGATAGATATGGCCATGACAATCAGATATTCTGGGATACAACTCCATAATAGAAATTTTATATCATCCTTTTAAATTTTACTTCACTTCGTATCTAATCAAAAATAAGAAATTAGATGGCAAAGACATTACAATCTAAATAAGTATCATGAAATGAAAACATTTGCTAAAAGCATTGCGTTTTGAAAGTGTGTATGATACTAGACCGACAGCTGTGGTTCTTCTTGGCTGTGTCACTGCACTGGGCTTGTAAGGAAATCTTATTTTGTTCCCTTTACGGGAATTGAAAGCAAACCGAGGCTACTGGTATATGAGGAGTTTGGTTTGAATGCTAGCTAGTCCCCAGGGGTGCCTAGGCCTAGTCATAGAAAGGCAAGTGATAGAAACCACCGAGGAGACAGCACTCAGGTGTATACTGTTGCTTTACAATATCATTTGAATATAAACGTTGTTTTTAGTTTGGGTGCGGAATAAAGGCTGGCTTGTACAGAGGAGAAACTTCTTGGGAAGGGAACTAAAGCTCAGTTCAGCTGTCTCTGGACGTGACAAAGATGGTTGCTGAGTTGAAGACACGCATGCTGGTATAATCCAGGTTTTTCTCCAGTCAGCAGAGTTAGTGTTGTTCCATTAAAAATATCCCGGAATGGCAGTCATCATCTTTAATTGGATGCTGTAGTTCATGACTGTGATCAAAATCTCCTTTCCTCTCAAGTCAAATGTACACACGGACAGCTATTAATTTTGCCTGCGTCAGGCTCTCACCAATATGGCTAAAGAAGCAGAGGCTTCTTTAAGCAGAAGCTTCAAGCAGAGGCTAGTTGCTCAGGATAATTCCTTTAAACTGCCATCATAACGTCGGTTCTTTTTTTGTAAAGTTCAGGCCTAAACAGGCATGTTCTCATTAGAGTTGTCAGGTGTGTGTTGAGACACAGAGAATGGTAACGTTTGCAATGAAAACAGGATATTTCCCCGTGCGCGCACTTCTGTTCCATGTCCTACACGCCATGGCGTGGTATCGTCTTCCAGAGAGTTACCTCTGATGGACAGGATTAGGGGAAATCCTTGTTTCTTTGGTGATTTTCAAACACTATCAGACAATGATGCCAACTAAGAGTGAATTAATGAGATATTGGAGCCTGGCAAGTAGAAAGTGGCTTTAAATAACCCTGATTAGCCTTTTCTCAGTTCCTTAGAGCGCAGGCAAGGCTTGAACAACAACAAAGACCCCACACTCACACTTTTTATTAGTTTGGTGGAAAAAGAGTGTGCTTTTCAGAGGGTGTTAATTAAAAGATTTAGGCTCCATTCACACTGCCCATATCCCTTGTTTCATCTTTCCCTCCTTTTTGTGTAGTTTGTTTGCAATGTGAGAGGTAGAACTGCTGTTATGACAGATAATGTTGACTTTTAAAGAGTTCGCTCAGATCTTATCTGTGAGAAAAATATAAGCCCTAATTGAGCATACGAGTTTCACTTTTTATGCGATGGCTTCATTAGACATGAACTTTTATTTTAAGTCATTTAAAATGTCTTTCACTCTTTTCAAAACAAGTTTTCACCTCTTTTCTGTCTTTCTCAAGGGATATCTCCCCTACGTCTTTGTAGTTGCTACATTTTGCCTTTTCAATGAATAAATAAGATAAAAATCTTCAAACCCTTTAATCATAAAGTTGTACTTTTATAAACCTTAAGCATATTAAAATCATTGCAGCAACCTCTTCTAGTTAAATGAAATTCATAGTGTACAGACCATGGCATTAGCCAAAAAAATTTTCAGAATCTGAGAAATATGTATAAATGTATTTTAAGTAGCTAAACTTGAGTAAATGATTTAATCACAAAATTATCTGCTGTATTTCAGAACTATTTTTAGATAACATTTATATGTACAATCCCGTACCTTTTTCCTGAAGGAGACAGACTGATATTTATTTCTCTGATTCAGCTCAAAAGTCTGCAGTTTACCAAAGATACTCCAAACAAAACTGTGGAAACAGGAGACAATAGAAAACTCGGATTATTTTTAGTGACAGTCAAATTCTGACTCTGAATTCTAGTCGATAAAACCATAGGGATACGAGTGAATAAAAAATAGATTAGATTTCACCATAATTTCTGGCTAACAAATTTGTTTCTTTTAAAACTATATTTTAGGTATGTGTGAAGCGTCTCTAATTTTACTGTGAAACTCATCATACATATACAGAACACGACTTGGTGCTGAGAAAAATTCTTTGTGCTCACCTTTAAAATGATATTATACAAAACAAGATGTAAAAAGCTGAGTAAGGGCTCGTTCCTTCTTGGGAAGTGTATATGCTGGGTGAGAGACTGCTCTGCTGCAGTCTTTCTCTAATAGCTTTGAAATATTTTTCTTAAAATTGTTTGATCTTACCTCTCAGTATGGGGAGGCGAAGATACTGGTGGGGCATTTGGGAGGGAGAGAGGGAATCACGTTTTTTTATTAAAAGCTAATAGTTAATTATATTGCTGCATGCTTTCACTGGCAAACATCTACAGCACACTTTAAAAAAGAAAAAAAGAAAAGGAGGATTGGTGCTTGTTAATGGACTCTGCTATTTTACAGCACTGTAGTCGAGCAGCCACCTACAGTTCATCCTTATGTTAATACTAACGTTACCAATTTTAACATTATATGCCTCTTTCCGCCGGCCCCTGTTGGAACCAACAGCCTACGGCAAGTGCTGTACTGCCTTTTACTTAATTGCTTCTTAAAGCTAACAGTGAATTACATTAAGTGTAATTTCATTGTCGTTGGATCTTGGTGAGTTTGAGGTGGCACGTTTGCCATGGGAGTTCTTTTTCTCTGGTTCAGTGGCTATATCCGGGTGGGATGCATTTCTCCTGGAGTAATCCAGGAGAATCTTTCCTTTGAAGAGGAACAGATGTAGATTTACATATCTGGAGGTCTCTGGCCTCTGATGAGATTAGTTGGTGTTTTTAAACCCTACTGGAAGGTGCATATTTAATAAATGCCTAAAGCAAGCCTGTGTGAAATGGCTGGGCCCTGGGAGACTTTGAATGAGAGGAGAGGAGGAGATGTCAAGTTGCACATTGTGGTACCATCATAATCACTGCTGAAAATAGGCCAACACTTGAAATAACAAATAGATTCAGATTCTGCTGTAAAAGTAGTAAAGAAAAAATGGACAAGGGAACCCCCTTAAAAGCATATAGGTTTAAATTTCAGCTGATCAGTTTGTTTCTAATTTCCTAATAATCAGAGAGAGATGAAAATGCACAGGTTTAAAAGCTGGCAACCCTCCCTGCCCCCTGCCAAATAACCTGTGCTTTTCCAACACGTTTATCTGAGGTAACTGCATGTCCTCCAATAGAAATTAATATTTTTGCTTTACTGACAGAGTGTATTTTGAGATGGAGTGGGGAAGGGCTTGTGGTAAAACTGGAGATTAAATAAACTTCCATGAGAAAGACTAAGCTTATTTGAGAGCAGCCTTTCTTTTCTTTTAAATAGAAAATAAGTGTGAAACAGAAGTTAGAAATTCTACATCAAACGCTCCTTTTGGTGTGCTGTTCCTCTCGATGTAGCTATGGCATATATGATACCATGGTAAAACTAGTTACACATTCTTGGTTTTGCTGTTTTGGATCCAGATCCGGCAATGATTTTTGCATTGTACTCACAGCATTTGAAATTGTGCAGGGGCTCGTAAATACATGATAATTGCATCCCCCTTCCTTTCCTTTCACCGCCTTTCTGTTTGTCACAAGAAGTTTATTTTTTCTTAGAAGCCCACCATTTGTGTCACACTCTGCTGACTGTCTGTTCCAGCCCATGTTGCACAGCAGGTTGTGTAATACCGTTGCCTGAAACCTGTAACGTTCTGGGGGAGCTGATACCCAGCCACCTTCATCTCCTCCAGCATCCGCCTCTGCTGCCCCGGTGCTGCCAACAGCCCGCTTTCATGCTCTGTGCCACTACGCCCTGTCAGGGAGCTCTCCTCTCCCGCACTGTGTCCCACCGCCACCTACAATGTCATCTGCTCCCTCCTGTCATGTACAGCACGAATCCTTTCCCGCTCATGCCTACAGCATTAGTCTGCTACTGTCACCTACACCATTCCTTTGCTACACCTTTTCGCTTGCGTAACGTGCCAGTCCCCACCATCCTGCGGAGATTTGTCATCTGCATCTATCATTTGCCTCTGTATGGCCACTAAAATGTCAGTGCAGATTAAAATTTCTTGGGCTTGGGGTGTTTTATTCTTTAAGAAGGCCTCGCAAAAGCTAGATGCCATAGTGACAGGGGCAGCAGCCTTACCCAAGGTACAGGCAGGTCTCAACTAAAGCCTGTACGCGACAGTGTTAATCCCTCATGTGAAAGGGCAAAAAGCTAAAAGAATACAAGACTCTGCTGAGATTAACAGAGAAACAAACAGAGACCAGTGTAACAAAAGGAGGTGCTCAGATCTCCAGATAAGGAGCTTTCAGAGGCCTCTGAGCAAGGACCCTGTTTAACTCCCTGTGGAGCACCAGAGGCTCTGCAGGGCTCAGGGACCTAGCGGCAGGAGAGATGACACAGCAAGAGTTAAGGCAAGAAGACTATTCCCCAACTGAACTGCATTTTTCGGCTTCTAGCTAAATTTTATTGTGCGGTTAGAACTAGTTCCTGTTCTGGACCTAGTTTAATTTCATTCTGGAAAAGCATCCATCTACTCTGCAGACATACTATTATTACGTGCCAGCATCTAGTGATAATTGCCCAGATGGGTAGAAACAATGTTTTATTGTTACTTTTGTTTGGTTAAAGTTAGGAGAGGGACTGCTTGCCATCAGGCTCAGAGCAGGAAAGCAGTTTATAGTGTTTGTAAACGGTATCTTTGCCAGTGATGATGAAAGCAACATAAAATTGCTTTGGGGGGAAAATTTCTCTTGGGTTGAGGCTCAGCCCAAGGCCTATATATCACTCGTGTCCTTTTAAGCTTTATTTTTGAGGGCTAAGTGAGACTGATCGTGCACTGGTGTAGACTTTGTGCAGTGGAAAATATTTCTCTGGGGGTTTGGTACTTGGCTATTTTTCAGGCAAAACTCCCAATTGTTTTCAATGTGCAAATACCACAAAGGCCTTATTTTGAGTTCTCTCTCATTAGATTGCAAAACTGTTTCAATTATATCCTATGGATTTCACAGGCATGTAACTTCCTGAACACCCACATCGAGGAAAGAAAGGTTTCATGTTTGGATCTCTGTTTTGCTAACATACCAGCAAACAAAACCCCACAGGACCACATAGGACAGCTACAATATGAGTATTATTCTAAGAAATAGTCAACATTTGTCAGCCCTGACCACATGGTGACATCTGAATTTAGCACGCTTTCCCTGTCCTTGGAATGAAAAGATACCTAGGGAAAGCTCAGTTAGTAAATGATTGTTGACTTTGCCTTTTTCTAAACTTTCTTATTATGGACGGCTTACTAGGCAGAAAAACCCCTGTGAGATAAAAGTAAATATAAAATTAAACAAAGTAACTAGGAGAAGAAATTAAGAAGCCTCTCTTATCAGCATGGTGATACTAGATTGTCTGCTAGATAGAAAACCAGCATAAATAAATACAGGATTGGAAACCAGTGGCATTGATGGTACCTGTCAAATGGACTATGCAGCGATGGGTACACAGGGTGGTAAAACAGCCCTGCAGTATCTGGTCTCATCTATAGCCATTCTAATGATTTGTTGAAGTGCTGCCTAAGTACCTCAAGAAATCTGAACGAGTATCGTATTCAAAACATCATTCCTTTTCAGGGCGATTAGACAAGTTCCTGTTCTGGAGATGCCACCGTATTACCGGATGTTGGACTTTGGCTAGAAATCCCAGTGGCCTTAGTGCAGCTTCCTTTGTACGTAATTGGTTGCTTTCTTTCTTCTCCTCTGCAAATTGTTAAATACCATTACATACAACATATCTGTAGGCTTTCTGGACTTACGGCAAGTTTGCGTGATACCAAAACGTGTTCCCTCGTGGGTATGCCTGCATGCTGTCCCTGCGCAGTGGGCTGTGCCTGCTCAGGCTCCTGGTTCCACGTACCTCTGCTCGTATGCCTTTGGCAGTTCAATCCTGACCCAAACCACAGGAACCCCATTCTAATCTATGGCACTTCACATGAATGCTCTCGTCACTATTAATGGTTTCAATTATTTGCTATCTTTTTCCAATTTAACCCTGCTTTGAAAGCCTACTCTGCCGATCGCCATGGGACAAGGGCTGGCAGCCATACAGGGGGTACTTTCCACAAGCCTCTTACTTTTCCCAACTTTTTTACTTTTTTGCTAGCACTGGGGCTCGTTGCCCCTCCATAATCCATCTCTCTAAGAGTGCGCTAATGCTGATTACTCACTCTCTTTTTGTATATAGTCCATATTTTTGGAGAGTTATTTTGCACACTCAGGCTCTTCCATCTATTTTCAGGAGTCTAACCTTCACAGAGTCCTTTTCAGGTTCTTCAGTACTATTTTTGGCACTAATCACAACCAAAGAGGTAAAAGAGTCTGTGTTATAGATAGTCCCAGATCATTCCCTTTCCAGTATTGCTAAAAGCAATTTGGTGGACAAGCTGTTCTTCCTTTGCTCTGTCAGAAGAGCAGGGTTATTTCCCCCTCTTTATTTCAGGGCAGTATAATTTTTCCAGATTTTTATCCTGGCCCTTTTTATTCTTGCAGCTTGATTGCTCTCTTTTGATAACACTGAGAGGAAAAATAGATGCCTGTCACCATTTTCTTTTGTAGCTTTATTTCTTATGTAACAAAGAAGTAAATGTTGATACAATATTTATCTTGAAAGATTTGCTTTTTTGTAAACTTCTGAATTGCAACATTTTAAAGTTTCTAGTTAAGTTATCCTGGCCTTTTTTCTCATCTGTAGTATTTCTCGCTCTTCTTTTGTTGTGTGTAAGCAATGCTGTCTTGTTCCTCATTAGTAACACGCACCATGTATCTGCAGAATGATGTGGCTGAATTAATTTTGCCAGAGCAGCTTCTATTTTTTGATATTTCTTGTCTGTCTTTAGCTTTTTATTAGGCCACGACTATTGCATTTAATATTCTCATGTCCCATTACTAGAGAATGCTCTGCTCTCTGTATGCTGTCCTGCTGACATTTCCTCGGGATGTGCCTTAATCAAATCACTATGACTTATGGCCGCATAAGGCTTTGATTTTTCCCTGAACTTGTTTCATAAGTTGTAAATTTTTTAACTTAAGTTATCAAAAGCTTTACTTTTAAAAATGTTTTTTTTCCTTCGTGTCTTGTCCTTTCCTCACCTTTAAATTCTTTGATGGTTGTAATTAGGCTCTCCCCAGCTTTGCAGAATTTTTAAATGAAAAAGCCATGTTTGCTTGTACTGAACATGCCACAGTGCTCAGTTCCCGTGAATTTAGCATGTGCTTGTGAAATCACCACATGTGTCTGTCTAAATTAACCCTTCTTATCAGTAGCTATTCTCTGAAAATAGGTATCTAAATATGGGTTTATAGTCTTCTACCATGAAATCTCTATTAGTCTCTTTGAAAATTGTCTACAAACATAGCCTTTTGCATTCCTCACTGCAGATTACCCCCCCTTGCCCAAGTGCTGAGCTGGGCTGTGCCATGCAGTGGAGCAACGGGAGGTCCCTTACCTACCACTGCCCGGGGAGGCAGCTGAACCAACACCTGACAGCCCTGGTCAGGGCCGTGCCATCTACTGCAGGGAGAAGCATGTCTGGTCCTGCCAGCTGAAAATCTCACATACCAAAGCTTAAGGATGCTTTCTCAGAGCTGGGCTCTGGAGAAAAACACGATCTGAATTTCCATGAAAAATCAGCAGTCACAGATTTCTCCTTCCTCTCTGCTCAGTAGCCTTCAGACTGACCTGGTCTGTTGCTCAGGACCTGGTTGGGTCTATGTTTGTAAGAATTTGGGAGGAACGGTGTGATTTTATAATTATTCCGCCTGAACTTTAACTCCAGTTATATAGTCTGGTCTATTATTTTCTTGCTTACAAGGTGGTGGTGAACTTGATCTGTCTCAGTATAGTAATGAATATCATCTGCTTGTATTACATATGCGTGTTGGCTTTCTTTGTCATCAAGAATAGGACGTACAGCAAGGCACTTCTTGTGCTAAAACTGTGAATGAGTGCCAGGTCTTCCACCCAACTCTTGAAACAATTCCTCTTGCCTTTTTTTTTTTTTTTTATTTTTTAAAATTTGCCATTTTGGTTCTTAATAAAAAAATGTGAATTTCCACTTTAAAAAAAAAAGGGGGGGGCGGGGATTTGTTTCTCTCTGATTAAAAAAAAAATAAAAAGAAGGAAGGAGTAAAATAAAACCAAATAAACTTTTTATAGAGCTACAAAAATATTTTTACTACCTGTGAAACAAAAATGTGGGGAACAGTATTTTGGCTAAGCTGTTTATCCCATTTTTACTGATAAGCAACCTCTCTTCCTAGTGTCAGCTTACACTGTCATCATTTAGTGCGTGTCCATGTGTGGGCCACTGAGTTGTCTTGTTACAAATGCTTTGTTCTTGATTTTTACTTCCTACAGAAATTATTAGAAATTGAAAAATTGAACATTAATTTATGGAAACTCTTCTCAGCTGTCTCATTTTGTTCTGCTTGCATTCCTTTTTTTTTTTTTCTGTCAGTCTGCTTCCTAAAGCACCTAGTTCCTTATGTTGAGTTGTTGAGTTTTATTTTTTTTAATGTTTTGCTCTGAAAGATGTTATGGAAATTATCTGCGGTCTCTAGTTAAAAAGCCACTTGTTTTGTATTTACTAAAATCATGTACAGATAGTGACTAGTTCCGTAGCAGTCAGTGGCAAAAGTCTTGTCAGCCAGAGAATTTATAAACAGAGACTTTATAAAATAGCTCTCAAAAAGAAATACATAGAGTAACTTCAGTTGGGGAATAGCAGAGAAATGTTTGTGCTTTGTCTTCAGTTTAAGTTTATTTTGTAATTCTAGTGGGGACAGGATTGGGCCTGAAGATCATAAAATGAGATCATTGCTATTATCTATGAAATCTACAATGAATCATATTGTCAAAGATGCAAGAGCCCTTTTCTGTTCTTCCTGCTGACAACCCGTGCTGCGCGGGTCCCCACCACCAAGAGCGAGCCACCATTCCCACCTCACAGCTCGTATCTGCAGCCTCACTAACCTCTTCTGCTGTTACACTCGGGAGACCTGCCTCATGTAAATCAGGAAAAACACCTGGAAATTATATGTCAGCAGCCATCATTCAGAGTACCCTCTGAGAGCAGAATAAATAGGAGCAAATTGACCGCATGGCAAGAGAAGTGACATCAATCCTGCGGGAAGGCAGCGGTGCCATGAGGAGTGCCTGCCTGGTGGGCAGGTCTCTGGGCTCCCAAGTTTTGGAAGACACTTGAAACTTTTCAAGGCCTGTAACTAAACCAGTGCTTAAGGCTTGCGTGGTCTTTGCCCACCCCCTGCTTTACCTGTCTGGGTGGCAGGATGCTCCCCTGCAGGTGGTTGTTCTGAGGTATAGATGTGCTGTTGTGAATGCTCTCTGCAAGTGCTGCTTCTCCTTGTGGAAATTGCTTCATGGTGATAGTTCAAAGAATGAGCTCTCTCTGCTGATTTACTTTTAAGGCATATCTGTTAACAAGACATGTTTAGTGAAAATGGTAAAGCAGAAGTGTTTGGGTCTTTTAATACGGTCACCGATACTTGAATGAAATTCACTCAGATTCATTATAAGAGCGACGAATCTTTTAAGTCTTCTAAATAGGTCTTGAGCTCCATTTGCATACATCTTTATGGAAAATATGAAGTTCCATGCAATTACAAGACACATCATGGAAACCGTACTTGAATAAATGATATGTGAAAAGTGGCACTGGTTGCCATCTTTCAAAGTGTCTACAATTTTAATCCAATCCAGACGTGGATTCATGAGAGGTGATTTTGTATTCAGTTATATGAGTAAATGCAACTTAATCATATTTGCATTCAATTCATTCAAACATCCAACAATCTGCTCCTCAAAAGAAGTGAGCCCAGTGCTGACTGTTTGCAGGCTTAGAGTTAGGAAACGCTTTCTTAAATCAAAGGCAGAGATACTAAGAGTTGGAGCTACCCCAAATAGCACATGGATAACCTCTCCTCATGTTTCCCATCTTGTTTTTCATACTTGCAAACAACTTTGACTGGAGTGGTGTCCAAGAATGAACTGCAAGAATGGCATTCAAAGTCAAAATGCAGATTTTATGCAGGCCTTTTCTTTTTTCTTTTTTCTTTTTTTTCCATCGTAGAAACTCCCTCTATAAGTTTTAACCTACATGTCCTTCGTGTATTGGCTTTGGATGTAGCTTGGAAGCTTCTCTGTGTGTCTCTTCATTTGAAAGATCACAGTGGGAGGATGTGCTGGGTAAAAAGCAAATTATTTCCAAGTGCTGTGTGGACAGTAGCTCATGAATTCATTCTGCACCAGAATAACTCTTAGTGCCTATGAATCCATACCACACTTAAATGAAAGGATATGAAATCTATAGAAATAGAAAAGCAAGACGTATCTTATAGTTTATATTTTGTTTCCATGATTAGCTCCATAAACAATTATAAATGGAGATGTATAAAGAAATATAAACCTGAAGTAACTAAAATATATCAATCTGTCTACCTGTTAACGCATGGGCTATATTAATGCTATTTTATGCTAAATAGCGTCTATATAATTGAAGCCCCAAGTATCTTTAATATAACATTGATAAGAAGTTTTATTTAGTCATTCTTCTGCCACTGTTTTGTATTTCAGTGTTAGTTTGGGGTGTTTTGTCAGTGATTCCAATGGATTGTAGTTCAGACAAAGAATAGCCAAACTTTCATTCAGTCACAAAACACAGATGTTTTCCTACCACTGCCATCTCCACTCCAGTGCCGGGAGATGCTGAAGTTCTTCTGCCCATTTGGGTTGTACTGTTTTTCCAGAAAACAAGTTGTTAGGTTCCAGGAATGAATGAGTTAAAGGCAGCATTTGGATCAGTGTTGTGAAACTATATATTATCTATTGTATTTCCTTGGCCTTAAGTGGATTCTAGCATGGGATGAATTAGGTTGGCTAGATATTTTCTGCTGACTGTGATATCCCTGTTGAGCAGCTTTCCCAGTACGAATATATTTGGCCCTTCTTTTTTTTCCCCACAAGCTATATCCCTGTATAAAAACAGCTTTATCTCTAAAGAGCAAATAACACCCAGTGCTCATAACAGATGCCAAGAAATGTTTCTGTTTTGATTTTTGAAAATAAAAATTCAACTGTGTTCAATAAAATTCAGAAGCCGTTTTCCTCTGTGGAAATTAAAGGAATCCAAGGAAGTCTAGGAAGATAGCGACCTTCCTAATTAAAGCGGTAGCAACTGCAGGAATCCGGTTTTTACAACCACCTCTATCTCACTGTGCTGAGAACAAAGCAGTCCTCCATTAATATTTTATTTTCTCTTTTCTTCCACTATAACAATGCTCTATGTTCTGAGAGAGCCCTGGAAAGACATGCAGAGCTATGTTAATTATGGTTTAAATAATTGACACTCTGATTGTGTTGTACTTTCCGAATTGTATGTGGCGTGTCACTGGTTCTACATATAATTACATCTATTCACTGCCATCATTTTTCCCAGTTACATCACAGTATACAGTAGTCTACATTGCAAAATCGTATGCGGTAACTAATAACGTCTTCACCAAATGACCTTTGTTTTTAAGCACATGGAGTATGTGTAGCCGTGGAGGTCTGATTGCCATCAGAGCTAATGCATGCATCCAGGAAGATCTATTATGAAACAGTTAATGTCAGGGGAGTTGGGAGTCTGCATCAGAAGCACACTTGGAGTCTAAAGAGTGGGTATTAGGAAATTTCCAGTGTGGTCTGGTGGTAATTCCTTATTTAACATTGCATCTAGCGTTTCAGCTTCTGGGAACCCAGATATTTATTATTTGCTGTTTTATAGATTTGTGCACTAACTTCTGGGATTATTAAGTATATGCAGCCATATTATGGACAGTACCGTGCAACAGCGTAAACAAGCTTTCAAGACTCATCTTCAGGTGTTGACTGAGTCATTCTGAAAGCTTGAGTGTACGTGCATGTTTGGAGAGTGAGTAACCAGCTACTTCTTGGAGTACCTCATTAGTCGACGTGACAGCTGCACAGCCCTTTCCAGTTCCGTGTTTGTCCACTAAGCAGTACCTTGAAAATTAACTCCTATCTCTTACGATGCAGGCTTAATGAACTAAAAAATATTTGTGGCTTCTTTGAAAACCTACATCCGTAGGCGTGATTGCAGAGTGCATGCGTTTGCTCGGAAATAGCGTGAGGAACTCCCCACTAAAATGTACGCGCTTTGGAATTTGTTTCTGTCTGCTTTGCATGTTCGTTCTGCTGCTTGCAAAAAACCTTCTGTTCAACTGGAGTTGGTAAGGGAGAAGGGTTAGTGTTTGGAAAGGCTACAAGCACAAGTTATCCTCAGGTTTACAGAGATAACCACTCTGTAAGAATTGCCCCTATCTGCGTCCTTACTTCCCAGTAAAAGTGAGGTGGCTTTACCCCTCAGTGAAGGAGGAGAGATGTGCAACTTCGTATTTACTGACGAATAAGAATACGTGCAGAAGTAACTGCAGGGTAGCTGGTATTGCTTATAAATCCACACCTTAGCTCCTTAGCTTACATTGCAGTAACTTGTCCATAGAACCAAACCTTTAATGTTTTTATGATTCACATCCTAGTAACGATTAGCTGAGAATGGTAACGTAGGATCAGTAGATACTGATTTTTGGACCAGCAATGACTTTCAGGGGTCTGTTCGAAATAATTGTAAAGGCCTTAGTAAGGTCAGCAAGTACTTCAGAGTCTTCTGGAATGTGGAGCCTTTGACAGTGAGTGCTTGTTCAATTACGGTGAATGGGTGAAGGAATGGTATTGAGTCAGTGTCAGATACGCCTTCAGAAAAATAGGGAACTGTTGGGTATTCCTAACAAAATACATTTTTAAAAATTAAAAAAAAAAAATAATTTTAAACCGCTACAGCTTGCGTCATACGTAACAAACACGATGGTAAAGTCCTGGAAGTATGGAAGGATGGAAATATTAGTAGCAGAAATAGTGATTATTGTGTTTTTAAAATGACCAAATACCACTTCTTCCCATTTAGCCTGGAAGCTTATTCAAAATGTAGCGAAATCGGGAATTGTAACCATTTATGTGAAGCAATAACACATTGAATGCTATAGGGATAAAAAAAAGTTTTCTGTGACAGAAAACACTGGAAGCAGCTATCTCAAAGTACTTTGGAAGGTGTATCTCATGTGATATGGGCTAGATACATGATACATCCCAGAAACCTGAACATTTTACCAGATGGGAGAAGAGGGATGGAAAAGAAAGGCATTCTCTAGAAATGTCAGATGGGATTTTCACAAGTATTTAGCAATTGTCTGTGTCTGGCCCAGCTCAGAAAGCTGTCCCTGTTTAGGACATCACTTGAACATGTGGTTCTATGTGCTGATGCTGATGGAGCATAAGTGTTCCACGAAGCTGAGCATCCCGCATATGGATGGGTTTAGGAATGTGCGGAAATGCTTTGTCTGAATTAAGGACCCTGTTTAGAGGTTTCCAAGCATTGGCAGAGGTTGAAAAGGTTCATCTTGAAAAGAAGGAATGTAACTTTTTACACCGATTTTTGTGTGTGTGTGTTTTTACAGTAATGCTAGTCATATTAGCGATTGTTGAATATTTAAAAAGTACAGAGTGTTAGAGGTCAGGAGCTTTTTCTCTGAAAATGCTTTGTGTAGGTTTACGCTTAGGGAAGCAATGAATGCTTTTAATCAACACGGACAATTGTGTGGGGAGGCACAAGAGAAATGATGCTGGGTTGAAAACGTAAAGAATTTTTTTTGTATTTTAGCGGTTTAGTACACATGTTTAACAATTTTAGGATGAGAACTTGACAGAGCTTTCTCATGTCAAAAATCAATGTAAAACTCCACTGTAAATTGAAAAAAAAAAAAAAATCTTGCTTGCAGATCAGGAATCAGTCTTGTTTTCATCTTGTTTTCCCTTATTCCTTGGTGTCATTACCAAAACATGTATTTCAGTGCATTAGAAAATGTAATTTGAGTCAACTGATACCTGAATCAGTTCTGGGATATATGTAATTTCCTGTGATGTTGAACAGAGAGAATTGATTTCAAATGCATATTTTTGGATTAAGGTGAAGGGATCAAATAGGAACCTAACTCTTATGTCTGATGATTGAATTTGACCTGCCGTACTATCAGAGCAGAATCCTGTAGGATCGTACCTGTGACATATAAATGCCATGTCTGTATATTAATTTTGTCCCGTTAAGGAGAGCTGGGTAGGAAAGTGATGAATCAGTAATAATCGATATTTATGACACACGTAAAGGCATTACCAGAAATTTGTGAGAAGCTGTTTCCCTATATGCTTTCCCATACTTTGTACTTATGGGTAATAACTGTTAGTACCTAATTGAAGCATTGCACGGAAGATGGAAGGAGCTTCTTGCTCACTGACTGCTCACGTGCAGAAAACTCCTGATGTGCTTCGTGTCCTGGCTGACTTTCCTGCGGAACTGGCCTGAGTTGTCAAGTCATTGCAATATATCATGGTTCTTGCTGCTGTCGTACTCTGCGATTGATGCTTGCCAGTGATTGTTTGAAAAGATGATCACAGAATCTATGAAATATTCTATATGGCTTAATTTTTGTTTGACTAAGATAGTTAGTATTTGCTGGAGTTTGAGACCTGTGTTCGAGACCTACACCTGAGCCAGTCTAACTCATGCTCTAGGTTGGGGTTTGCTGTGCAATGGAGGTTGAAGACCACTGCAACATTTTCGTTCAGGTGAATTCAGGTCAGTAATTCATGTGGTTAGAACTTATAAATTTCAAAGCTTGTGTTTTTTCTTTTAAATCTGCTTCCCCAAGGAAATCATATACTTTTTGGTCTGCATGTTTCCCACTAATAATTTTTGAACCATTTTGCTCATTACATTTGGCAGAAAAGTCTGTAATACTAAGTTTCATGAAAATAGGTGGCCTAGCAGCAGGAAAAGATCATACTAATGCCTTTGCTCCAGAAGGTAACAGTGTCAGTGTATGTCTTCTAGGCAACAGAGATTTTGCAGCAAAAATGACGGAAATAAGAGCTAGTGGGCAGAAATGTACATGCTGTGGAAATCAGTTTACAAAATATTCCATAAACAGCAAAACTTGTTTCATGAAAAATCTGAACTTGTTAGGCAGAAACATGCTACGTGCTACCTTTCTGTAGGACCTGAGAAAGTTATACGTGTTAGTATCTAATTCTGATAGGTATTTCTGTATTGAAGTTATAATTCAAAATAGTTCATAGCTAATAGTCTGGACACGTGAACATGTTGTTCTCTACCACTAGTGTACACGCGTGTATTTACATATGCATTTATGTCTTATATTGTAATGTTTGTCTATTTTACATGTTTCACGTAGAAATATTTTATGAGCACGGTTTCTTATTTGCTGCAGGTCTCAAGTCTGTAAATGTATTATAAATATTGTCCATCTGGATTCAATATTGTTGTCCTTTAGGGGAACAAACTTCCCATTCTCCTTTCCACTCTTCCTGCATCCTCTGCAGCCTAGATAACACCAGTCACGACTCAGAAAGTATAAGAGCAGCAAAGTACTCTCCAGAATTATCAGTTATCACAAATGTTCTTTGATGTGTCTTTAGTACTCAGTGTTTTCAGAAGAGACTAATGACATAGTGGTACCCTAGGCTGTGGATACTTGGAAGAAGCATTGTCTTTAGTTAGTGCATAAACTCCATTCTGTGAAAATCAGGCTTATATCAAGGATAGGTCTTTGGGTTGCAGAATCAATGTGGCTGAGTAGTTGCTGTTAAAAATTGTAGAATGTGTCTATAATCTGATTGTGAAATAGTAATTTTATTCATATTCCAGCATCCACTGTGGATGTTTCACACCCCTATGTTGATATCACTTAATACTTTAAAGCAAATTTTCCACACAAATCTTCCCATACGGTTATAATCAGGGGAACACTGGATTTCCTGTGTTTAGCTCTCCCCTTCTTTAAAAGTCGTAAGTTTTATTAAAGTTCAAATGAGTAACTGATAAGCTCTCATTTGCTAGAGTCTTAAATGGAAAACCACCTAGACCAGCTTGGTATCTTCGCAAGTCCTGAAAATGTTTCTTTCTGTTCACCCAAATGTACTCTTCAGCTTTTATTGTGAACATGCAAACATTTTCTAGTTATATTGTTTTAATGGAGAAGCAGCCATGAGTGATGTAATTCTACATTGTCATTTTCGTTTTCTATGCAGCTGTTGCAAAATTAAAAAGCTGTAAAGTTACAAATGGCTTCATATGAAGCAATACACAGCATGGAATTTCCTGCTGGTGGTTAAAATAATACAATTACTTTTAACAGATGAAAACAGTTAAGGGTCTAAGTAGGTCCCTATTTAAAAAAAGAAAACCCCTTTCTTCTGAAAGTATCCTTTTAAAACATTTGCTTGAAAACAAGGGAAAAACAATCTCAGCATAGAATATTTTTATTCTTTTGGGGTTTGGCATACGACACAGATAAAGAAGAGTAATCACAGTGGCAGGTAAGAAACCAGTAAGAGAAAAGCTTTATTTGAGCACAATTCACCAGACGTACATCTTAGTTTATTCTTGTACCCATCTGCAGAGTCAAACAGCCATATGCTTAGAGACATCATTGTCTTTTCTGTGTTTTTCTCCCCTGCACCAAAAAGAAAAGTCATTAGGTTTGACAAGACTGGTACATTTCGTAGTAATTGCAAGGGAGCACAAAACAAAACCGGGCCAGTTCCACAATCTCTGGGAACGTCCTAATGCACCAAAGAATGTCTCTACATTCTGTTAGAGGAAAACTGATTAATTGGTTCTTTGTAACTCCAAATTGAAATCACAGTGTAACCTGGTTGTGCTCAGCACAGGAAGCCTTTGGGGATGCCAAAGTTTGGACAGGAGTCTGGGACATAGAGGAGTCCCAGAACTATTGTGTTCAGTGAGCTGTGAAAAGTCATTCAGAAGAGAAACACTCAGCATCCTTTATTTATTTGCATTGAAATATTTATCTGTGATGTGAGGCATTCATAATAGATTGTCAATCTCTTGTGCCTTGTGATGAATCTGGGTGTCTTGCATTGAATTCTAAGTATTTCCTTCTGTGAATAATTCCATAATTGTCACATTTCCAACCTGTGAATGTTCCCTGACCTTTGGATCCATATTATCTTTCTTTTTTCTTTCTCTAGGAAGGGAAATATCAAACCTTTAATTTTCTGTTTAAAAAAACAACTCACCCACCTAAATTATTAATTTTTGAACTTGGAGATTAAAACTCAATCAACCTGAAAATTCATGTCTTGCTGCTCTTTCCTGATAATTGAAGGAAATTATTTATGTAGCATAGATTAATATTGTTTCATGTTCTACCTGACATTCCAGATTAAAGTATGACTTTGAAATAGAGATGGGTTGGGACTGAAATACCCTATACAACCACACCAGTACTTGGGAAGCAATGTGTTAGGTTCTTAGTACCAAAGCTCACAAAGGAAGTCAATTTTCACTTCCATCTTGTTACGTGCTGGGTGGAATGGAGAGAGAAATGATCTTGGGAGACAAAAAAAACATAGAGAAAGAGAACAAGGGCATGATAACAATGAGCACTGTGTCTCCTCAATCCTTAGCGCTGACTTACAGGGGGAGGGTTACCGCGGGAGCCCTGTTTTCAGTAGAAAGACGTGGAAGTCTCTTTTCAAGCTGCATCTAACACCATCGTAGCTCCCTTTGAGCTATACACAGATATAGAGAAGGCTCTGTGTTTTTTCACTGTTCTGGGACAAGCAAACTCCCAAACAACATCTAGAGTAACATTTAGCATTTCTGGCATAACTACGGGCCGCTGCCTGTAGAGTAGGAAGCTATGCTGGCCCACCAGCACAGGAGGGTTTCTGCTGGGTTTTTTTGAGAGCGCTTCTCCCTGCCTTTTCTCTTTTGCTTTCTCTTCCTTTCTTTTCCTTTCACCTCTGATTGAAAAAGGAGCTTGGAGACAAGAGAATAGAAGGCAGTTTAAAGGAGGTTGAATGGTGCTAACCCAGAACAGAAAGGGTGGAGGTGTATCTGTTCTCTGCTGGCATGCAGCCATCATGGTTATCAGCTTAATAGCATAACTTAACAGGAAGAATTACACTCGTGACCTTCTGCTCCAACAGCACAAGCTTCTATCACTTGAGCTAAAGGAGAATCTCCATTAGTAGTTGCTCATTGTCACAGGGCACGTATCCCTCTCTTGGGCCAACCACTTATAATGACAAGATATCATAAACACTTGAACAGCTCTGATTTTGTCCAGTAGAGGGAAGCGGATAGACACAAACACTAACTCAATATGTTAGAGAGAGATATCATCAACATATTAACCGCATCATGCATGATTGGCAAAAGGCGTAATGATTGCGGGAGAACCTTGCGTTTCTCACCGCTGCCAAAACCTCCATATTGACTAAGGATCATTTCCACTAGAATTGCTGCTTCTTGCACTGTCACTGTAATTCTTTGGATTACAGAGCTGCCAGAAAAGAGTAATCTGGATCACCAACCAATTTACCTTGTTGCTGAAAATAACACATTGCTGTGTTATGAGCAGCGCTCATTAAGTTCATTTTTTTTCAAATCAGGCTCTTGAAGGAAGCGGGCTATTGAAAAATACCTTTTAGTGAGAGCTAGCAATAAGTTGCATTTCAAAAATAGGTGCCTTTTTCCTTGGAAATAGGAATGGAATAGGAAATTGGGTACTGCCACAGAACTCCTCCGAAGTGAGAACTCCAAAGGATTTGGATGCTGGATTTCTACTTTAGCGTTGATCAATATTTCTTGGGTGACAGGATAAAAGCAAAATATTTCAGAAGTAGCTCTTTTCTAGGCTGCTGTTTACTTGCTTACACTAGCCCAGAGGCTGTTCCCTGGGGAAAAAGTCAGTTACTGAACTTAGAATTGCCCCTTGTCAGCTTTAGCTGTGCAGGTACTACCTATCCAGTAGGGAGAAGAAGAAAAGTGTTTGTCTGTTTTGGAGTCATGTGTTTGGATTATGAATCCTTTTTTAAGAGTGTCTTAAAGGCAAAGGTTTAATAGCGATAATCATGCTGCTGTACCATGGAAACATGACCAACCATATCAAATATTCCCAAGCATGCCGACAGGCAATCGTCAGCCCAAGCTTTCCTTGGAAAGCTTCCCCTGTCCCTTGAAGCAGTTCTCTCTCTTTTAATGCCGAATGATTGTCCACAAGGTCCACCAGCTACTTTCCATTGGGTTAGTTGGAGTGTCCAAATTTTAAAGGATGCCAACTGGCTTGCAACCAGCCATTTATAGAGCCGCTCCTGTTCCAGAGACATTTTTTCCCCACCAACTTTGGCTACTTCTCGTCTTCATCCCTTTCTGTACAGAACTCGAAGTCCCTGTAGAGGTTTCATAACATCCTGAAGCCTTCATCAAATGGTATTCTGTTAGGCTGTCAAAAAGGATTAGGAGGGATCTATTCTTCTTCTTATTCTCATTCTTTAATGACAAGTTACATTGCCAGCCTGTCCACTAAATCACATTAGGCAAGGACTAATTTACCTCTTCATACCAAAGTAGAGAGAAAGCAGAAAAAAAAAATTTCCCACTTAGGACCTGTGTTGAGAATTCAGATAACTCCTGTGCTACTGTAATTTTATTTTAAAAGTTAGCATTTTATTAGCATGAAAATGTGTATTACCCCCAATTGGTTTTTTTTTATTTGGTTTTGGAAGTATAGGTACACCCATTTTAAAGTAATTGTGAAGCTTTAAAACAATCCACATTTGAGAATTTCATGAAAATCATGAAGGGTTAAGGTTTTGACACATGTATTTTCATAGAGAAATTTCCAACTAGTTCCATGAGAATCTTACATTCCTTGTCAGGGATCGTCTCATCCTCTCAAAAGGAGTTTGAGTTTAGCTGAGAACTAAAGGTGCTGTGTTTGCCAGCACTATTTTCGCCTTTACACAAATGCGTGGATCTCACATTGCAGCCAGTATCAGGGGTGTAAACATGAAGACTGATAGATACATTCTCTAAGATGGAGTCCTTAGAGAAGGAAGAAATGTGTATTGTAACGTTAGAAACTTGATTCTAAACCCAGTGCTTTTTGAGTGTGGGCTACTTCCCCGTGTCTAGGGGCATGACTAGCCTTCAAAGAAGAAAAGGGAGATGCCTCGAAAAGAGGGAGGGGGGAAAAGAAAAAGCATATTCACAACTGGCTTGATTCTCCAAAAATTCACTTTCTGTGCCTCTCAGTTCCATGGTTGGAGTGCTGGCAAAGTGACACGCTTAATGCAGCTCTTTGTATTTTGCCATTATGATGATATATGTAGTGATGGGAGAGATTAGGTTAATTGCAAGAATGTGATTGGCAAATGTAACCGAGTAGCAGGCAGTTGTGATTGCACTATCCAAATACCGAGCTGAGCGCGCTGAATGAGTGCTAATGCTGTGCTGCATCCTGCAAGACCAGAATGAATGCCACACATTTCCAAGTACAAGAAATTCTGCATAAATAGGACATTCAATTATTTATGAATAGACTCTGAGTCAGTGATTAATTAGCATTTTAAATATGGTTGATTAACACATTAACCCTATTTTATGAAAACTCTTTTAAAAGATACATATTACATGTGCTTCCATTTGATTTTCACATTTCTGATGTCTTTCATCTGTTAGATTACTGTGTCCTATAAGACTTTCTAGAACGTTTAATTATTTACTTTACAAATGCAGGATGTTATAATGATATTTGTAAAGAAAAAGCTAGGATAATGAATATACAATACAGTATTAGCAGCTTCCCCAACTGTTGACAGGAGGTTAGGGGGGTATGGGTGGAGGAAGAAAGAAAATCAAAACAAGATAATAATGTTGCACTAGATGTATACAAGTGAATATGCAATAAGCATTGGGAATAGTGTACAAAAGCAATAACATAATTTAGCATTCTGTATGAAAGAACTATCTGAGGTGCTTTTGTCTGTATTGAAGGTAATGTTTGGAAGCCTTCACTGGAAAACAGAATATAACCTAGAAACGGTTTGCATTAGCAGTTACAGAAGAAAACATTTACTTGTTTAATAATCAGTTATTTATTTCTATTATTAATTATTCATCCATCTCTCAGCGATTACTAGCATACTAGCTGCTATTGTACCAAGGGCTGGGATTTACCTGCCAGACCTAACGATGAAGAGAAGTTTCTGATATATGAACATATTTGTATCTTATAAATAGAAGAGAAAGGAGGGAAAGCCCCCCGCCCCCCATCAGTAGCTCAGTTTATTTTAAACTGTTTCTGTGTAGATTGATGAAGTTCCAGTTGCCTAATAACCTGAGATATCTCTTTCCTGTATATTCAGCCAGCCATCTACATACTGTTCTCATGTAATAAAGTGAAATTATGCTGGGAGTGAAACTGTCAGAACTGGCCTTTTTTCGGAGGTCTCATCTCGTGACATACTGAACGCTGAAGGCATTCAGCCTTCAGAGCACTCGGCATCTCATAAAGGTCTGTATTTAAAGTACGCACCTGCTCCTCTGCAGTAAATACAACAATCAGTATTGTTACATGAAGGCATATGCTTGAATATTTTGTGTAATTGGCTCCGTCCCCATTTCTACAAAAGGGTATTGCAGTTGGTAGTGTTAGAGTTGACTATTTCCCCCCTACATTGTGAAGGGAAAAAAAGCCCTGCAAAGATCACTTCAAACCGTGCTTGGAATTTTCCAAAGTTAAGCTGTGTATAAAACAAAAGGGGGGGAAATGCATCATACTGAAAATCAGTCAACTAGCTCTTCAGCTGAAAAATGGTTTATTAGCAGGGAAATCGTTCAGGTACAATATAGATTTATGGACCAAGGTAATTGGAAAAGGACATAATTGACGATTCTTACCTATCTTAATCAGTGAGATTATTTGTGCAGTGTGAGAAGCACTTTGTCTGCAGTATACTTGTATACTTCTTGTATACAGAAGCAAGCTAACTTTGTGCCGCTACTCAAGTCTAAGGGTCTGATTCTTCTCCAGAAGAATGTTTCAGTAACGTTATTTTGCCATCAGAAATATCCCTAACCTTCATAGTATTGTCTTTCCTATCTGAAAAGACAGGTACTTAAATTTTTAATTTGCTTGCTTCTGCTTTAGGCCTGGAAATACAGGCTAAACTATTTAATTTTTTGACTATAAGATTACGTCCATGGAGGTAGCCACATCAAAGTCAAGGCCAGTATCTATAAAAGATGGGAACTGGAGTATCTGGACAAGGTGCATGCGTTCCGTTAGGGGACTATATGCAAGGGTATGTGATTACGATCTATCAGGAGACTTGTGAAGTGAAGTCATTATGATGATATCATTGCTGGTAGCTGTTACTTTACATTACTAGTGGCCATTACTGTAATCTAAATGGACATTGGGAGGAGATTATGGTGAAAGGTGCTAATGGCTTGCACATTAGAGGTCATTAACACATAAGCACCCAGGATGAAAGTCTATGTACAAAGAGTTAAATAAATTGTGCAGCAGCTTCCCCCAGGGAGTCATTAAAGGTATTATGCAAGTTTAAGTACTCTTCTTTATCTGGGTTATTAGACCTTTCAAACTAGGAGGTCTAAAGGAAGAGCTTCTGAGCAGTGGTTTTCCCAGGTGTAAAATCAGGCCTGTGGGCTGGAACTGAGGGGTGGTGCGAGAGAGTGGAAGACAATGTCTAGTTTAAGCAGGCAAATCTGCCAGATTTCTCAAATGCTGGAGAAAAAACTATGAAGTATGTGCAGTTTTTGTGTTCAAGGGAAGAAGGTGCACCTTTTAGGGCTTTACTTTGGGATACAATCAAATTAGCCTCCTCATAATGAGCTGAAAGGTTTGTTGTGTTATTGCAATGTTTTGTTTCACTGTCTGTTTTTTTTAAAGAAAAATCTAGTAGGGTAGCAATATGCAGAGTGCAAGTATTCTAGCAATGTGAGTATCTGCTATCATAAAGATTTTCCAATACTATTAATGTAAAGCATTAGGCATTGCCAAAATCCTACTGTTTTCACTCCCTGGCTTGAATAAATAATGGAAGACAGAAATAAGTAGAAAAGGGAAATAAATTCTTCCTCTCAGCTGAGGCTCTCTTTGCAGAGATGTGCATTTTCTTCCTCCAGTATGCCTCCAGAGGTGATGGTAAAAGTAATTCAGAAACTTCAGCTAGCACACGAGGCAGCAGCCCAGCTCTACTGTGGGAAGGATCTCTGCTTGTTACGGTAACTCTCTATAGGTTGGAGTTTATTTTCAGGCCTTTCCATTCATGGCCAACCAAGATATACATGCAACAACTGCGGCATGTCTTACAGTATCTAATCAAACTAAAGTAAACCAAGAGTAAGGGATTTTGTATTAATGAGCCTCTCTTGAATTATCTGATTTAAGGTACGTGGCTGAGTCAAATCTATTTGCAGAAAGTTTTGCAAGACTTAGGTTTGTGCTAAAATCTTTCTGCCAGAAGAAGATGTCATTACTAAAGATAAGCCATTATAACCAAAATAGAAACCAAAGAGTGCAAGGTGGTAGAGTGGTGAAACAGAGCGCTGTAGTTCAGGATACGAAATAGATTCCATTAGGGCTAATTCTGCATGAATCTTGAGTTACGGTTAAACTTACTTTCAAATACCTCCCATAAATATCCAGCAATCTTTGTCCCAAGTCCTCCGTACAAGTCTCAGGATATGTAGCCAGAGATTGACCACCTCCAGTCTCGCCGAAGGGACTGGGTTTCCCTCCCAAACGTAGGATGAGTCCACAAGCTGGTTTACTCTAAGTCTTATGCTGAAATGGAGTCAGGATGTTACTGAAGTGCACACATTGGCCCAGAAAGGTTTCTCTCCCAGTTTAGGCATAAGTTTACATGCTTTAGTGCAACGATGTGATTAAGGCATGGACAGGAGAGGAAGAGGGCAGTATGAGAATATGTCCACAGATGTTTTACTGAGGGTTCATAGTAGCAAAAAGAGAAATAATTTGGGTTTTTTTTTTCCTATAACGTCTTTAGTCTTCAAACGCTGCAAATCCTATAATTAATTGACAGGTAGAAAATAGCCTGTACAGAAGTTAATTCACTAGGGACTACAATTGCTGTGCCTGTGCCCTCAGTGCCTGTTACAGTCCTGATCCAAAGTCAGTTGAAGCCAATCGATCAGGCCCTAATTGCACACTGATTAGTATCGCTGTGCTTGGCAGCATAGTAAATCTTTAAGAATTAGGAGTCACTGTGTTTTTTGGAGTAGTTCTTTTCACCATTATGTGTGACTGATAACTTGCAGTGGGATTTAAACACAAACATCATATTATTGGGAGACAACACTGTGTAATTGTTGCCAAGATAATAGATGAAATAGCTCAACTTCCATTGGAAAAGTTTCAAAGGTTGAAAAGTTTCAGACAGGCATTTTTTGCAGGTGTAATGAAAGGATCAGCATGTATTTCCCCCAAAGGCTTTCATTTTTCATTTTTATCCTTAAGAGAAGCCAGTGGCACTTCCTGGATATTGTCATTGACTGAGGCACAAAAGAAGGAGAAAAAAGAAACAATTGATAAAAAAAAAAAAAAAAAAGAAAGAAAAAGTGAATCAAAACATGACTTCTTGTTTTCAAGAAGAAGGGCCAACTTTTACTTTATAGTAACAGCTTTGAGATCAGCAGCTGTGGGATTACATGGCAGAGGTTTGTAAAAAAAATCAATAACTGCTGCTGTTTGGAGAGAGGGAAAGAAAGGACAGCTAACTAGACCAGATTGTAACAGTTCTGCAAGCAGTCACAATGCTCACCTTACAACAGCGCAGCCCTGCAAATTATTAAATAATAAATCACAAAGTCGAACAGTCTTGGGTGGACAGAATGCGTTTGACTGTAAAGCAGACAGAGGCCTATGAATTATTCACATCTCAAGCAAAGATAAAACAAGCAGAGAAGAAATGAGAAGAATTCTTCCAAACAGGTTCTCCTGTACTGAAATATACCTTTTGATTACTGATACATATTTGGGGATTCAACCGGTCAAAGTCATGCCAGAACTAAGAAGAAGGAGACAACTGCAACCTAGGTTTAGTGCTATGGGAAAATCCTGGCATTAATAAGTAACTTCAGAAGTAATGTGCCTGTGAAATATCATTTTGCAACATTAGTATGTTAGCAATTAAGGGGGAAAAAATGGGTCTTGGAAAATAATTGTCATAGACGTGTCAAGATCTCAAGTATATATCTTTAATTTAGTGAGTTAAAACTTTGTAAGAGCTTATTTTAATCAGAACGGCAAGCTAAAAGCTGAAAATCTGCTTATGAAAATGGAGGGAATCTTATGTTTTGATAATTTCAAGCATCTGACTTAGCTGAAATGGGAGGAAAAGTGTTAAAGCTGATCTTCAATATAAAGATGAGAAAGAAAAGCAGAATTCTCCTTTCTGGACTGTGGGTTTTTATTACTGGTTTATAACATTTAGGTTATTTGAACATAGCTAATGTCTGTGACTTAGAGAGGAAACAAAATCAATCAAAACACTCATTTTCCTTTGAAGTGGTGTGGTTTTTTTTTTTTTTTCTTCTTTTTCCCCTAGCAGAATTTCAGGCTTACTACACTGATGCGCCAATATAGTGCAAGAAAATATGTCTGGACAAATCCTGCCGACACCCACTGAGGCCAGTGCATAAGACTCTTGGGGCTGTATTGATGATGTGACCCCAGTATCTGATCCATTCCATATTGCTAAAGAGATAAATGGTTTAAAAGGGCTTTTCCCCACCAGGTCTGCATGGTTTAGAAGATGATCTTTGTTTAAAACTCACTCTCTCAAGATTGGATTTATACATACAGACAGCAGTAATGCCTCCTTTATGATGAGTGATATGGTTTCATGAAGGATGGAAACCTACTGCTGATGAGCCTGATGCTGTCTGAAGCTATAGAGAACCACCTGTCCTTCATTCTTTGCTTCTTGAAGACCAAGTCTGTGAATAAACTTACTTGTGTGAACCTTTCCCATGACTGGCACTTTGTGTTAGTACATTTGGGAGCAGTGGCAAAGCTGGTGTGGCTCATCTTTCAAGCTGTTTGCATATTACTGAAAGCTTTATTTCTGTAATAAGAGAGTGTGATGAAGAGAAAAAGGGAGGAGGACCTAACTCAAGGGAAGACGTAACTAATCCTACTGGAGGCCCCTGTACGAGGGCACTGGGGTCCCACCGACTGGTTGGAAACGTGCATATTCCAGTAACTGGAAGCAAATGCTCTCACTTTTCCGAGCACCAGCTCTTCCAGTGTCTGGGCCTGTGAGAGATTCCCATAAACGTGTGGCCTGATAAGGAACAGAGTTGCTTTGCTGGCGTAGCTGCCGCAAACTGCAAGCGCAGACGAGAAGCAGCACACACCAGCTCCCAAGGACGGGAAGTCTGGTCCAGGGTACGAAGGTGGGGCCTCCCTCCCCACACCTCCTCCAGAGTCAGTCCCCTCGTGCCTGTTTTTTCCCAGCCCACAGTTGGTCCTTTCATCTGAAATATGTAGAATTGTTCAGGTCAGCCTTCCCAGCCCGCCGATTTCCTGCTCTCCAGGCAAATCAATATCGACCTGCCCATGCCCCGACAAAGGCTGTGTCCAAACCTCGCTCCTTGCCTTCCAGACCCGTAGCTCCCCCAGCTTTTCTCTGTAGTCAGCTCTGAACCTCCTCATCTCGCTCCCAGCTGCCCTTACTTATGAATCCTGTGTCCTCTTGTGCCAGCGTGTGGTTCCCCCTGAGCTAGAGGGTTACCAAGCCAGCTACGAGTTGATTTTCACAGAGGTGAAAGTCACAGGGGTACAGTAAGACGAGGGAACAAGGTGTGAAATGTTGTAATTCAAAAGAGTTTTGGGAGGGATGCAAATCATCAGAGATAGTACAGGGGTAAAAGTGATACACAGCAGAGCTTCAAAGGTGCAGACAAGAGCCTTCAACTTGATAAAAACAAATCTAAAACAGCAAATAAAAGCAACTTAAAAGGTAAATGGCCAATATAGCCAGCTGTGAGAAGGCGTTACTCCAGTGCTCTCTGTAGCCTGCAGGAGAGGGGTGAGTTGAAACGAGAAACTTTAGTGATTGAGATGAAGGGAGACCTGAAGAGCTGGCAACTTCTCTTAGGTATTTTGACCAGTGTGGGACACACCACATCCGACTGAAGGGTGCTGGTGCATCTGTGAAGCAACCGAAAATTCACTCTGGTACGCGAAAGCTCAGCAGGTGTTTACTGGTTTCTGCTAGCCAGCGGCCAGGAAGTTAGGCATCACGTAGCTGCTTCGTTATGCGTTTAATGTACGTGCTCAACTATTAGAAATGAGCTTGTAGGGTTCGTATTGAAACTTCAGTTCTTATAAGTTATAGATTCCTGAAGAACAGATGGTCAATGGAAAGCGTAAGATTAACCAGAGGATATACTGCACTAGTATTGCCTAAATATTTCAGGTGGACGGACTGACAACTTCAGTAACAACTAGAGTTAATCAAGTTCCTGTATCTGAGGCAGCATAAATAGAACTTACCAGCTTTTTATTCAGAGCCTGCCATGGCAGCAGGAAGTTTCAACCTTGCTTTCAATTACTTAATTAAATTTGCCAAGAATCAGAATGCAGAATTGGAAAATTTACGTGGAAGTTGGCAATAACAGTGTGGGTTTTTTTCCTCTCAACAGTACTTGGGAGAGACAGATGCTCCTTTTCTTTTGCAGAAGTCAAAGAAAAAATTAGATCCTAAAAGGGCCTTCCATTTAGATGTGCCAGGGATATTGACGTATAGGTCAGGCTTGTGCAAACCAGACAAGAATAATTTGGGCTGGTTTGCCTTATATGTTCAATGTTAAGGCATATTAAAAAAACATCTTCTAGAATATACTGTATGTAGTATTGAGATTTTGGCAGCAGAAGGTTGGTTTAACTGTTGCGCTTTTTTTCATCAAACAATAAAGAACTTGACCAAAGATATTTTATACTTAAAAAAATTTTTAAAAAGGTTTTCATTGTAGCATCAGGCCTCTTTGCTACGCGTGTGCGCCTTTGTTTAGGAGTATATATTGCTGTTGCTTCCCTTGCCTCCTGCTTTAATTGTATGTTGCCAGTAGATATTTTCTGTCTTTGGGGCATTATGCAGAGAAGGTACCGGCAATGTAAGCCGTGGTTATGCTGAAGCAGGAACTTGCCTGATAAAGAAAAGATGAAACTTGTTTTAAAATGTTTGATTTTATCCTTACAAAAAAAAAAAAGAAAAACTGAGCACCTGCATAACGTGCTCTGGTGAGTACTATCAATTAAAGAGTTGTGAAGGGGATATTAGAAGATTATTTATAATACTGTTATATAATGGCTTAGATGGACTGCACTGGAGAAATTAACGTGACAGAGGGATGGAAATCATATTAGAATTTGGACTTACTTGAAAGCTAATGAAATTATATTAAAAAAATACCATTCAGAATAAACACTAATGACATGCCTTTTTATTGATGTTTAATTCAGAAAAGAAGTTAATGCATGCCTTGAAAAGCAAAGGAGGAGGACTGCTTTATGCTTAATAATTTGCTTAAACTGAATTTCATACAGAAAATTAATTTGCTCTTAACAACTAGATGACTTTCTAGAAGGGAAAAAAGTTATAATATTAGCTTTTTTTTCTGAATACCAGTGCTCTTCAGTATGTTTGAAATACTAGGAACTGGTTGGATGAATATAGTTAGAAACTTTTGGGGTGAACCCAATATTTTTCCCCCCTTGGTTTGGGAAATGTGGTCTCCTTCTGACCATCCTAAGAAGGGCAAAGTCCATTCAAGCTGTGCGTGGCCATGGTGTTGAAAGGGCTGGCAGAGATCCCACAACCCTCCTAAAGCACAAAACACAGATCTCTTGTAATCCCCAAAGTCCAGTGTTCCCTATAGGGTACTCTCCAAATCTGTGCCACTTAATAAATGACAGGCTTTTAGAGCGCTAATTTAGCCACAATCTGTGATTAGATTCTGGTGCTAAATCAAGTCAAGTATTCTTTGATGATTTTATACATATGTACATGCATATATATATATATAAAAAAATATATATATATACACACACGTATTGCTCATGCATCCATGTGAAGCTCTCCTGCAACATGGCTACCTGCTTCACTGCAAGGAGGAGGGAATTGGATAATTATGATAAATTCTCCAGCTTAATCTGGTAGCTGTAAGTAAATTTGAAAGATCTGAACTAAGATATAGGAATGAAGAATAAATAAATGAAAGAGGAAAATAAAGTAAATCTCTGCCAGCTAAGGATGTCCAGTTGTTACTACTTTGGAAACAGTATTATTTTCTTTTGGCAAATAAAGGTATGTGTTCTTCACAGGAAGCAGAGGTACTTTGCTTTGCCAACAGCTCTAACGCTGCTTTCTCCAAAGCAAAGGCCCCCCGCCTCTGTAGCGAGGAGGCTGCACACGCAGCTGCCTCAGCCCGGGCACTTACCCGCTTGCTCCCACAACTCACAGTGATTACTGAAGGATTCTTTTTAAAACTAAAAGTATTGTTTAAGGTCAAGCCAGGCATTTTGCTCGATTCAAAGCAAAGCATTTTACTTCTTTTGGGGAGTTACGTAGCTCTTGTTTAGTCTTTCCTTTTAATTTAGATCTATGCTTAAATGAGAACAAGTTACCTTGGAACTGTCAAATTTTTATTTCAAAGTGTCAGCTATTTTAACATTTGTTAAGTATGCTTTCTTCCCTTGCTTACCTGTGGGATCATACCATTGGCTGCGTTTTACTCAACTTCATTAGTAATTTTGTTTTCTCCAAAACTTGATTTTTTTCTTTTTTTATTTATTAATTTTTAAATTATTAATTTTTAAAAAAATATAATAATTAATATTTTTTATTAATTTTTAAAGTTGTCCACTGTAAGCTGTTAAAACTGAATTTCTGATATGAAAAGCAAAGTGTCTAGCAACACCAAACTATATAATATAGAGCATTTTTAAAATGGGAAATATTTTGTGATAACGCACCTGAAAGCGTTCCGTCAGCGGCAGGGTTGCCAGGTAATCTCTTGCAGTTGAGACTAATGAAACAGTTTATCTTGTGGTCTATAGTTAATAAGTGTGGTTGGTTTTCTGAGCACTGAATCATTCTAGAGATCTGAAGCATTTTCCATTCAAATAATTTTCTTCCATGGCTTTTTCCAAAACACTGTCTTGTTGAAAGACACTTCCCAATCGACTTCAGTGCTTTGGACCAGACTCATAATGTGGTGCTAAGTGCCAGTTCCTTCTTCAAACAGTGTGCTGAGGGATAGTCTTTTTGAATCCATTGTCTTTAATTCTCAATTTGTCTTTAATTATCAAAATGAACCAAAATATAGATGCTTTCCATTCATGACTCCTATTTGAGAGAACTGCTAAGTAATTTGACATGAAAGCGGTTACAGAAACTGGCTCACGTATTTATTTGAATCATCTGCCTTCAAGGAGCTATCAAACAAGTTCGTAGCTGTGTTACAATGAGCCCCATTTCTAATTAGTGAAACTAACCTGACACACGCTTCCTCTTACTGGCTTTTAAGCCATTTTCTTTTGAATCTTTTGGAAGCGCTGGGGAGCGGGCCTGCAAGAACTAATAATGTTATTGCAGTGTGTCATCCTGGAGTCATTTAAATGATGTGTGTGTTCCAACACTAACCTTTGAGGTTATTATTAAGTCCTGCCACAGCAGGAGCAAAAGTCAAGAAGCAATTATATGCATGATTAGTTTGTCAGTTTTCCAGAAGTTCTTTGGGCCACTGTTCATCCTGGCTGGGTCGTGGTGATGAGGATTTAGCACTAAGTTTTGGGCTGATAGTGCTTGTTGCTGTTGGGCTGGGCTCCCCCCAGTTGTCGGTGCTCGGAGAACAAAGATAACAGAGTCATGGAAAGCAAAATGCACTCTAAGCCTCGCTTGACAAATCTGAAAAGGGGTAATTGCATTATTTCATGGAAGGTTAAATTGAACACCTGTAAGTTCTCACTCAGGAGAGGGTCTCAAAACATGACTTATGAAAAGTAGTTTCTCTTCAGCCTAATACAGGGGCTGGACAAACTTTAAGCAGGTTTAATTGAGCTATGCTAACCTGGGTCCTTCTGGCTTTTTACTTCTGCTCACATCCTCCAAATAGCTGCTCTGTGCTGTTCTGAAAATACAAACGTGATTTACAGTGGCCTTGGAAAGATGTTAAATTTGGCCTCTCATGTCCTGTACTGTGTGATCTTTGCACAGCAGACAGTGAGGGAAAACAATTAAACCATAAAGCATAATAATGCTAACTCTCCCCTGCTCCTGCATACACAGAATATAGAGACTATACAAAAGAAATACAGAGCCTTTCCTGGATGGCGCTGAGCATTTTCTGCATGCGCATTCTTTTGCCATTTCATGGGTTTATTTTCTGGTGTTGGTAGAAGGCCCCATTAAAAACCACATCATGAAATGAAGTTTCTCTGGGCTTTCCCAACCACAAAGTTTTGCATCAGTGACAATGAAATGAATTGCCTGCTTTGCTCAGAAAGGAACCTCTCCCTCTCCTGTCTGGAAGCAAGGCAGGCCCAACTCATAAACAGTTTTCCCAAATTTTTTATTTTTTCCAAAAAACGTAGACAAACTGGACCTTCCGACATCTCAAAAGAGAAAATACCTTGTTCTAATGCTGATGTTCAAAACGTGTCCTTAGACATCATTGCCTTAATGTAGAATTGGAATATTTGAATGCATACAAGACACCAGAATAGACGCGCGTATCTTTGTGGAGATCAGAGCGGCCAGGCCGAGCGGGCCATCGGGGTGTTTCATGAAGTATGGGGAGCACGTGACAATATAAGCTATCTCTCCTGGGTTGCTCAGAGTTTACAAGGTTTATTGACAATATTTATGGAACTGGAACTGCTCACTGCTGAAAAGGGAGAAGGTAGGTTAACAGTGTGCAAGTAGATATGTCTTTATGATGATGATAAATTATTGCATGTAGGTTACAATGAAGATATTGTAACGTCCATCCTAATGGTTAGTGTAATGTTACTTATAAAAAAAAAATCAATGGATGTGTTTTAAAAAACTCAAGACGTGATTTTTTTTTTTTTTGGAAAGCCACTAAAACTGGCCAAACTTGCTGAGTTGAAGCATACGTCAACAAACAAATGTTCCTGAATCCAACTATTGTTTTTTTCTCTGAAAAATGGATGGTTTCATTACAGAATTTGTTGGGTCACCTTAAAAAAAATTCCCAGTTGATCCATAACGCTGCAACTGATGGATTTACAACAAAATCCATATCCGTTATTTTACGTACATTTTGTTGCTTAAAAAGAATATCTTAATATAACAGCTGATACTTTTTAAATCCACATTGAAACAACTGTTGGATTTTTATACTGTTGTAAAACTCTTTGTAGGGTATTCATAGAAAATGTTTTATTAATTGCCATATGTTTATTGATTTCTCTTTCATGTTGGTTCTTTTGTTCTTTCTTTGTAGTGGCAAAAGATCTTTCTGCATCATCATTTGCAAGTTATCTAAAATGTCAAAGGTGTTCTTTTGAAGTTTATTATAGATCACATGCTGTACAGGCCTTGACTTTGGCATATTTACAAAAAAAGTACATACTTTGAAAGCTCAGAAGGAGATTGGGGCTGCATTAGTTAAAAAAGGAAGAATATTTCCCT
>VYZM01007099.1:12053-135301 GCA_013398915.1 Dromas ardeola | reverse complement strand
TTTTTTTTTTTTAATTTAAGAGGAATGTAAACAATTCCCTGTGTTAGAAAAACTGATGTGTCAGGTAATTGTTGTTTTCTTTTGCCTATCTCGCTGTATCTCACGTTAGTATCGTAAAACAGATTGTATGCAATCTAGGCTTAATCCTGCTGGCAGGCATGTTACATTAACACTCCATCAGTAGACTGGAGAAACTAAGAGGGGGGAGAGAGGCAGCGTTTACTGTGGTAGGACCATTCCTTTTTTCCAGTTGAGAATCTAAAAAATTTGGCACTGTGATCTAACCGAATGAACAAGGGCATGTGAAGTCATTTTGTACAGCAGCAACGTCTAATGAGATGGCGTTTCTGAGATGTGTAGGGTTTTTCCTGCATTTCCTCCGTTCTGGCTGCTTACAAAGAGCTCCAAGCATTTGGATGTGGGAGTGGAACAAGTGGCCTAATAAAAAATAAAAAGTTAATAGTGCTATTCACTGAGTTTTAAGCTAGCTATTGATGTCTAAGTCAGCAGATCTTTTCCTTTTGAAACCAGAAAGTAAGTGGGTTTTTTTTTTTTAAGCATAACCAGGAAAAACCTGTGCTTTGATCTAAAGGTGGTTCAAATGAGATCCACACAGAGTTAATGCCCAAGCATGTCAAATTTCTTTTTTCCTTAGGAGAGAACCAAGCTCTGCTACTTTGGTTGTCTGAAAATCTCCCCATGAAAGGCTTCTTGAGTAAATGGGCTGTGTTAAAACATGGATAGTTGCTGTCTGCTACCCCTAGTATGTGTGAAGAACAAGGTCCCCGAGTAGAGTGTGTGATTTAGTTGGTTGTGTATTTTTTTTCCTTCTTTTCTGATAATTAATATTTAGAAGCCTAATAAACTGCAAGTGGAGATTGTGCAGTTTGGGGTATGTGCAGAGCGGTCATTGCAGGGGACCCAAGGAGGAGGTTGGTTAATGTGGGATGCTGAGATGCAGGAACATGGGTACAGCAGCAGCAGGATTCCCTCATCGTTTACATTAAATGAGATCAAAGGAGTTACTCCCAATTTGCCCTAACTTGAGTTCAGTTAATCCATACATGCTTAAGGGGAGATATCTTTTACATGGAAAAGGAGGAAGCGATGGCATCATGAGAACTTTTCCAGATCACCGAAAACCAAGTCATTTTGTTGCTTTGTAACTCATCCTGTGGAAAGGCTCTGTTGAGACACTGTCCTGGGTTTCAACAGCAGGGAATGCTGTATTGTGAGTTACTGCCTTCTCAGGTGAGGGAATTGTTTTAACAAAAAAAAAGAAAATTTAGAGTCCTTCTTGATGGTTTTCAATCATTAAAAAAAAAACCCTAGTGTTTTTAAGAGCATGCAGGATCTACAGATGCTGTTTCTGGCAAAAATTTCTATGGGGCTATTTATTTTGTATTACTTAACCTTTTAACCCTGATTTTCATTTGGCTTTTCTTTTCTTTTCTTTTTTTGGTAAATGTTGATAATTGTCAAGCTAACTTCCCAAATTCCTGAGTGGCAGTATTTCAGTGATGGGTCAGCTTTCTATAAATAATGTTTGTAAGATGATTGCACTGAAAGACCATACGTATATTTCTGAAAAGAAATCAGTGAAAATGGTGCTAAAAATCAAAGACAATTAATAGGATGATTAAGACTGATAGATTTTATGGCTGCCTATAAAGATGAAATATAAAACAAAATTACTAGCTTTTTGAATTTAAAAAGAGCTCTGGTAGGTGAAGATGAAGCAAAATTGAAACATCTGCTACTTGCAGGTAAGGTTAAAATAATCAACATTTCACCCTCCCATTGAAACAAAAAATTACCTTCACCAGTTGTCATTCTGGCACTCCAAATCTGCCACTTTGTGTTCCCTGTTAAAGCATTTTCTTTCCAGGGGAGGGTGGAAATATACACTCTTAAATGATAGGTAAAAAAGCAGATGATGCAACTGCACTTAGGATGAATAAATGCACTTTTGCATCGAGGTGCATCTGTGGGCTTAAGAAGCAGAATTTTCTCCTGAAATAAGAGAAAGCGTTTCTGAAATCTCTGTGGGCGAAATTCACTCCCGGAGGCAGGACAAGGCCCATGTGTGATGTTCATCCCTTGTGACCCTGTCTGGGGATGCTCATATGCCTGGATTTGTGCTTATGTTTCAAGAAGGGTTGAATATTGGCCTCACCAAATAAAATACAGCTCAAGTCTGTCCATATACAGTTCTGTGTCGAGGTTCAGGTACCTGAATCTCAAGGGAAGCAAAGTAATTTCTAGCTTTTGAAAACAGAAACATAATAAAAGTTTGACCTATTTAAAAAATACTGAATGAAAATAAAAACCATTGTCATGTATTAAATGCCATTAGAGTATGGAATGAGGGAATTAAGGGGCTGGGGAGTTTTGATTCTTTCCAACATTGATTTTTTCCAATCATTTTACTTGGATTTCAGAAGGCAAATGCAGATGGGAAGCAGGTGACGTTTGGGGGAGAATGCAGGGGAGCGTGACTGTGGGGTTCCCCATTTCTGATCCCTACAAAAGTGAGTTTTGCACGGAGAGGACAACAATAGCAAAGGGTCCCGCGCCGTCCACCTTCATGGGGCTGTCGTTTTGATCTGCCCGTCCGCCTTGTGTAATGCTCATCATCTCCAGGCACTTTATGCCTCAGCCACACAGAAAACCCCATCTGCTCCATTTAATGATTTCTGTTTGATGAATTTTTCTGTATTCATAAAGGGAGATGCTCTCACAAGGGACAGCCTCAAGCACACCCACCCCTACAATCTTTATCAAGCTCCCAGCCATAATCATTCAGGCGCTGCTCCTAATATAGCACAAGCCCTGCAGAATCAGGGGTTCGCTGGCAGCCGGCTTCTGAATCCTTCATAAACTGTAATTCTGATGCTGCAGGTTTAATTAAGTACGTGGCAGTTAATCAGCCACTGAAAACAGGGGTCTCCACTGGGGAATTACCTGAGTGAAAACAGACCAAACATGAAGGGGCTCCCTTGAAACTCTAGCACTTGTGCTTCGATGGTGAAATGGAAAGAAAGTTATCAAATAAAATCTGTTTGCTTGTGGCTGTACTGTGACAGCTTTGTTAGTCCTAACAGATGACAAGGATTATTCAATCAATATAGATTTACCCTGAGAGTTTTGCTGTTTTCAGGCACCTCCAGGAAAATGACAGCCATTAAATATGTACAAAGGCCAGTCCGGGGCCTATGGCCTCTAGCTTTAAGCTGCTGCCTTTTCTGAGTTATGTCAGGATCAATTTTTTCTAATAGATATCACTTATCCTACATGATAATCAGCCTATCATAGTCCATTGATTACATGACAGCCTGATTTAGGTCTGGTCTAGAAGATAAGAAACACAGGGAAATCTCTTGCCTGGACTGTCAGGGAATTAAAATCCTCTTTCGGAACTTTTCCCTGAAGTTACTTTGTACACACAGAAGCCAAGGGAGCTGTTTTGCACAGTTCCCCTCTCTGATACTTCATCCGCACTCCCGTGTAGCACCCTGGAATTGCAGAGAGCCGTAGCTGAAGACTTGGGTCCATTACGTTTGTGTCACCTGCGTTACGGAAAGGTAGTCTGAGGCTGGTCCTGTTAATTAGCAGTGATTGTTGATCCAGTACGAGCTGTTGTTTCACTTCAAAGGCTCTGCTAGACTTGATCACATCGTATTTAGGAAGATCCATACTTTGGGATCTGAATCAGGTGAGTGCTAGATGTGATCAAACAGAAACTTGCAGAACTACAAAGACAACTGCTGTTACAAGCAAAGCATGAGATGACGTCTTATTTTTATATGACTACAAATATCATATTTTTATTTCTATTAACAATGTTTTCTTGCGATACCCTGCTGTTAATGCTGCTGTGCTTATTGAGGTGCTGGGGTTGAGGTTCCCTGTTTTGCATGGTATTCAAGAAGGCTCAAGGAAGGCCTTTGTGTCTGAAATGTCTAGAAAGCCGTTCCAGTGCTCTTTGCTGAATGAGACCAAGGTTGCTGGAGTCATACTGGTGAAAGCCAAGGAAATGTCCTCCTTAGCTTGTACTAGAGACTGTTGTAAGGGATCCTATAAAATGTCATCTAGGTATTTATACACAAGCTTTTACTTCTCATCAAGGTTGGAATTAATCTTGTGAACCTTTTTCTATAGAACAGTCTCCTCTCTTTAGGTCTGTGGATCCTACTGGAAGTCTTACAAAGACCTGGCAGAATTCTTCATGTAGATATGCCATAGATTTGACTAAACATATGGTGGTGTGTTTCTTTGTTTTGTTCTGCAAATTGCAGATGGACATCTGAAACCACACCAAGTGGCCTAACATTGCCTTTTCAAATAAGTAATTGCTACGGTTGCCACATGGCAGGATACGAGTCCTAGATGAGAGGCAAAGTGTCTATACATAATCTCTTTAAAAACATGTTTTACTCTGTGAAATTTACTGACAAAGATGTACCATAAAAAAGTTTCAGCTATGAACATACATGGATTTGGAGGTTTTCTTGGTCAAATATACAATTCCATCATCTAGTAATACTTTGTTTCTAGCTGGCATAAAGAGGAATATGTAGAAGAGCACTTAATATAAACAGTAGGAGACACAAACTACAAATACAGTGGTTTAGGTCCTGCCTTTTCTGTTTCATTTGGAACGTGATATGCCACAGTTGTCCTTCAGTGTATTATAAAATCTTGATTTTCCTATGTAGGGCTTTGTATTCTTGACTTTTCAAAGGCAACCACAAAAGCAGTACCATGTGCATTTCAGATATTTCTGGCTACCAAGTCTTGAGATGTAGTGAGATGGCATACCAATCTTCTACTTCCTGACCATGTCAAAAAAAAAAAGAGAGAGAGAAAAAATAGACTTGTCTACTCTGCTTATATTTCAGTATGCTTCTGTTAAGGTTTCAAACTCATAGCTCATTCAGATTCCAAACTGACAGTATGGTAATTTTCAGAGCAAAATAAAAAGTTTTATATCCAGATGTGTAGTTGGAATAGCTACCAGATCCATTTGTCATTATTGCTTTTTGCATAGAGTCTGGTCTTATGATTCCTTCATCTTTCAATCTGTGCTTCTAACCCAGAGTGTAATAATTCTCAGTCTTTACTGACAATTTTATTATGACTATAGATCAAATATATATGGGAGTTTTGGGGTTTTTTTAAGTAGTTTGTTTTCACCACAAAACAATTTGTAAACATAGCAGAGCTCTGATTTCAAAAAAGAAGAGGGTGAGAAATTGATTTTACTATGTTAAAGAGCATACTGGTGTTCACTGGGGAACCTCTGGTTTCTCTTTCAAGGCCCAGTTAACTTTATTTTCTGTAGCTTTTACCATCTTTTGTTATGTGTTTATTTTGAAATTTAAAAAAAGATCAAGTGTTATAGATCACGTCAGTGTATGGGAGTAGATAAAACTGTACTACATTAAACTCTATTAATATATAAGTAGAAATACTAAAGAAAATGATGCTACTATATGTTCCAACTATCAAACAAATCAAATCTATGTTTCATGTGAGAAAAATACAATGAAGTCCAAATATTATGGGGGAAAAAAGGCATTTTTGTTTCACTAAGGTGTACATGTTAAATAATCAAAGGATTCAACATGACAATATGGTTATAGATAGTTATCTTAAGTGCCTTCTGTGGTGAGAAACCGAAATTAAGAACTTGAACAAAACATGATACATGAAAGTGCAGGTTCTACAAACACTGGGTTGCTTATTAAAACTACTTTGATCCCTCGTTTCTTTGATATCCTAGGTCTTATAAAGAATTCACTTTCAGGGGTAAATATAGGTAGTTCAGAGAGACTTTATGACATACTGTACATACTGCTCTTCCAGAGACACTTTTTAATTACTTAAGGAAAAAAAAAATCCAGCAGGAGAAAAATGCTGATAGAGTCACTATCAACAGATGTTCGTTTCTAACTGCTGATTATTTTGGTGTAACCGATTTGAATAACGCTCTTCTCAGAAGTGGGTCAGGTTTGGGAATCTGAACAGATTTGCTAAGGTTCCAGAGCAGCAGGATGAGACATGGGTTCACGCAGCAGACGGGGTATACGCTTCTCCCTAAAGGGATCACATATTTGCTTGCTTCTCTGAATATTACCCAGGCACCCGCCGGAAAAACTGGATTTTTGCTGCTGTTCACTACCTTGGTTCCCTGAGCAGGACTGCAGGGAATTCTCAGAGAAGAGAAGAATCAATATTAATAACGTTTATTCTCTTTTTCAAATCACTTTGAGACCTTGCTTTCTAGTCACTGAGGCCTGCATGAGACTGCTGATAGTTCCGATGAAAATAAGTAACGCTATTTTCAAATATGTTGCTCCAGTTTTAACCTTTTTTCTTTAAAACTACTGCCAGCAAATCCAGGGCGATATTATAGATCCTGCACAGATTCTTTGTGTTTCAGAAACGTGGGTTCAGACCGTGACTTTTCTGTTGAGGCTTTTCTCTGTAACGGGCAGATGCTAAACCTGGTGCTGGGATGTGAGGCTGAGTGGTGGGAAGCTCAAGTTCAGGTAATAGACCATGGTTTCTTTGTAATAGGTAACTGCACTGTATGCCAGACCTTCATTTTATAAACTTCTAGCAGCCCAAAAGGTTCGACATACATTTTTAGGCCCAGGAATGTAAAGGGATTGCTTCTAATAAACCCCATTTCCCCAATTTTTGAATGCTATGTGGACAAACAGGGTATGGCTAACGTGTCGGGGATCTAGTGATTATCAGGTAACATCAAATTCCAATTTGAAATGAACCAGTGAAATATAATCTTGATAATGCCCTGGGTGTTTAGGGAAAAAGGGTTCTTGTGTCATTTTGGTCAAATGTGCCCTAAACGCAAATTAAATGCATGTGGCCTGAAGCTGGGTGCTGGACATGCGCTGCAGGCAGAGCAAGGCTCTGGTGCAGAGCACGCCCATATTTTGACCGGCATGTTTTCGGCTTTGAAATACGGCTGGGGGGCTCACTGGGAGTTTGGGTCAAAAGAAAAGTACCAATCAAATGAAAATAAGAAATCTCTACAATGTACGCAAGTGAAAATCCTTGAGCAGTTTTATTAGATGAGTTGTGTTTCTTTTATGACTTCTCTTTGGTATCAACAAGGCAACTGAAAACTAAAAACTTAAAGCAACTTCAGATTCCAGGCAAAAAGATTTTTTTAATGATAGAAATGGACTCTCACTGTCAGACAGACTGTTACCGTCAGAAAATTGCCACGTTACCAGAGCTGGTTCATTCTGAGAATGGGACCATTGCACTTCTGAATGCTTTTTTCCTCCTCTCAATATAGAGAAGTTATTAAACTAGTCTTTTTCTACGAGAATTTACAGTTAGGATAAATTAGTATTTTTTTAATTTAAAAAGTTTAATGAACAGTCTGGAGGCATTTTAATGTTTCCAAAACCCAAATGGATCCTTTAGTACGGGTTCACCTGTGATTTCTTTACAAGGCAGAGCTCCGGTTCCTTTGCTGTAAATGCCATTTTACATCTTTGAGCTGAAAAGAAGTCTCTGGCAGCAGCAGAACACGTATGACACCCAATTAAGCAGCTCTAATGCAATCCATCCGTGTGCACCAATTACACACAGAGGTGTTTGGTGGGAGTGCAAATCTCCACACAAGCGTTTGGCAAGCCAGGTGTCTGTGTATCAAATACCAGCTCTCAGAGATGGCAGCATCTTTGCGAAATGCCCACGCGTGCAAGTGCATCTCTGTAGAGGACAAAATAACCCTTAGCCTTAATCCATATTTGAAAAATAATGTGGAAATTTCCCCTCTTTCCTGGGTTTCCTCATGTTCCTGTTAACTAGATCATGCTGCCTTTCATTAATGAATTACTTGTCCAATAAGCGGCTGCACTTTAATTGATCTATTAATGTAAAGGATAGCTATGACTCAGCTTAGTAATATTTTGATATCTATGGTAAGATACTTGTCAAAGTTTTGTGAATCTGCACATCACTTCTGTGATCAGCCCATATTATCTAGTACGATTTCTATCATAATTTAAGTTTATAATTTCCATATTCAAGGTCTTTAAAACTAGTTAATGGAGCTCCTTTTGGAGATGATTTATAGATTTATATCTAGATCTATGTAAATTTTTGTCATAATTCTTAGAATAATACTATTAAACAGACGTCTGTGTCACCTCCTTAAATCCTCCGATGTTTTGGTGGATAGCAGATGATGGACAGCTAGAAAAAAAGAGAGTTTTGAACCTAGAAAAAGATTTTATTTTTTTTAATTATAGACTCTACTTTCTGTCTTCAATATCCCATTGTGATCAAGAATTTAAGATCTCCCTTTGAAAGACTTTTCTATTAATAAACCATTTCAGACATGTTTAACCACCTCACATATAATAGAATTCCTTCAGACACAGAAGACATAAAAGTAATGTAATTTTCTGTGAGTTGTTATATCATCCTTTGAGTATGCAAGCTCCACATTAATTGATACTTGAAAACACACGTAATTTGTCATTTCAAGATAGAGGGGAAGCAAAACAACCCTCCTGTAAATGCAGTCCTGTTTGGGGTAGGTCTTTGGAGTGTGCTTCACTCTTTTTTTTTCCCTCTTTTATTAAAGTGACTTAGATCAAACATTCAAGCACCGTCTGTAACTAATATTGTTTCCTGGCCTAAACAGATAATTGCCCTTCTGGATGTATAAAAGATGTCTCACGGAGCAAAGTGAAATATCATTAATAAAGGAGAATGATTTACTCACGAATTCTTCAAGAAGTAAGATTAATAAGCCATCCCCTGGTGTTAGATATAATCTTCAGATCTCTCTTCACTGCATGAGTTATTTTTGCAACAACTGCACTATTCAATCATTAATCATTACACTCAGTGAGCAGTTTATCTGTGCTAATGTGCATGCTATACACAAACAACAACTCTCTTTTACATTTGATGAAGGAGGAGGAGGAAAAGGTAGGCTCTACAGTGTGATGTGAATGAAATAAAATGAGGCTGCCATATGATACATACGTTTTCATTCCAGATATAGCAACTTCAGTTAGAAGCTATCTCTTTCCTAATGAAAGCAAGATTGCATTGCAATGTGGAGTAATGGTTGTAAGGGAGAAACTGTGTGTGTGGGCCTTAAAAATACATCTGCTGTCTTACCTATTCTTGTGTGAGTAGAGAAACGGAGACACAGCTTTGGGTTTTACCAGTGTGATGATAAGGTAACCTGTGTTACCCAAAGCAGTTTAGCTACGCTAGCACAGAACTCCGGGGGCTAATTTACCTTGAATTTAAAGCTATTTTAACGTGGTGCAAGCCTGAGCATAGGCCACTCCAGAGATGAACCGGAGAGGGGGTGAGAGGACTGCTTTGCTTAGCAGTTGTTGGCTGATTTTAGAGCCTGCACGAACCCCGTGGGTGTTGGCAATGTGTGTGAGGTGGGGTGCATACAGTAGGTCCCCCTTTGGTTTTATTACTAAAAATGATACGGTAGTAAACCGAGCATTTTACATACCAGAGGGTTTTGTCATAAGTAATAGAGCTCAACTCCATTGGCAGTGACAGAATAACGCATACCACCCAGTCCAGTTTGGAGTTTGTCTTCCAGCAAATTCTTCTGACTTTCACTTCATCTTTAGAAAACTGATTTGCCAGACAACTAGTGAACTAAAGTGGTAAAGCTGTCATCAGAGAGGAGACTCATGAGTTCAGGATGTAATACTTCTGAGAGACCTGGACCCATAATTATAATAAAATAATAAAGATTATTAGCTTCATACGGTCTGACATAAATGTAAAATTCATCTCTTATTTCAAAATCCAGTTGGTTTTCCTATGCAGATATCCACCCCTACCCCCAGATACACAAATCAGTTCTGTTTAATTTGATTCTTCTGAGGACAAGCAATAAAGATTTCGAATATTTTGCTATTTTTCTTATTGTGGATGCTAATAGCCATCCAACAATTCAGTTGCGGCTGTATGCTTGTAGAGATGAATAAAGTGCTCACGATTAGGAGTTCATTGTCTGTTCCCCCACTGTTCTCTAACAAAAAAGCAACTGAGGGAGAATGGGGCGGGGAAGCCCGAATCCCATCGCTAGAGGAAGCCGGCTGTTCTGCAGGTAATCCTGCATCTGCGCTGAGTGGAGCGGAGCGTGGTATGAGGTGAGATGAATCCTGCACTGGCAAGGCCAGCAGATGGAGAAAAAACAGTGGGGGAAATGTCAAGTTTCGTTTGGCTCTTCCCTGCCCTTGCATAAGCCTTTTGGTGAGCGAAAGAGCTCAAGATTTCTGTAATGGAGAAAGATGGTCTGGTGGTGACCTTAAGAGATGGAGAGAAAGTGAAAACACATGGTTTTAAGTGATTGTTAGCATTTTAGAGAGATAGTATGAAACAAGGAGGGGGAAAATTAAACATAGGAAATAGCTGTTGCATTTCCACATTACATTATTTTGAAGCAATTGAAAATGTTCCATTGATTTTGTTTTTTTTCCAGTGGAGAACTTGGTGTTCAAAAACATTTTTATTCAAGCCAATAATTTATATATAGCGAACCTTTCTAATGACTGGATATTTTTTAGTAACTGGAAAGGAAATTTTGTAATAATTGTTGCCTTAAGCGCCAGGCTCGCCTTCCATAAGAATCTCTAAGTGCTTTATAAATATTAATTAATGTAGTAGTAGAGTAGCATTCTCATTGTGCAGTTAAAGCAAAGCACGGTGTGTAAGTGAACCTGAACTGGCTCTGGGGAAAACCCTCTTTTATATGCTAAGGTCCCACAGATGAGGAATTTTAAGCTATTTTTTATCCATTGGCTTTTTGGAGAGGGCATGCCCAGTCCTCCCGTTGGTTTGGAGAGCTGCTCGGTCACCCTGTGTGTCCTTCAGAGCACGCAACTGGTGCTTTGTGGTGTGGCAGGAGGGCTCTGTGAGCCAAAAACCTCTGCAAAACTTCTGTTCTCTGCTGGGCACTTCTGGTCCTGGCTGTCACTACAGGGACAGGGTAGGAATCAAGGCGGCTGCTGTTGTGAGCCGAATAATACGTACCTATTTCAGCCATTTTTATTTCTTCTCCTAATTAAATTAATGAGAGAATATTCTCCTTGATTACTTAATTTGAGAGGATTCCTGAAGGTTTTTCTTACTGGCTAAATGCCCGTGGAAGCTTTAACTGAACATGCTTGATTATTCTGGAAAGACCTGACTCTCTCCTGGTGAGGTACCTGACCCCAATAGCAAGGTACTTAGCCAAGTGAAAAATGGTCACAGCATCTTCCTTTTCAGTAGGAGTCATGGTACGGGCTTCTCCCTTCTGGTGGATGTAATTGTCATATGTGATTGTCCGGCTTCTACCAACGCCCACTCAAAAAGTGTGGTAATTAAATGCGCACTGCAGCTATTGAATGACTTCCCAGTTACAGAGAAACGTGCCCTAGTTTGGATCAAGGGCCGCATTCAGATCCATAAGGTTTATGGCAGGTTCCCACAGTACTACCAAATCCCTGTTTGTGAACGAGGGAATCCTAGTTTGGTTCATATTTACAAACCACACTGTCATTACCACTGATGCAGTATCAGCTACGATAATTATCACTGTGCCTTCAGCTTCAACAGAGCAGACATTTGTCTGATCCGCGTGGAGGGTTGCCAAGTTGGCTTGTGGTATACTTGCTGAAATTAGATGGCTTTTTTCAGCTTGGATTGCACCAACACCCACTCATGTTAACTGTGAAGGAATTAGTGTGGTTAAAATGACATTTCTGATGTTGTCTTATGAAATTTGAGTTCTGAATTATGAATTACAGTAATAGGACTTCTGTTCCATTTAGTGACTGGGTGGAATGTAACGTTAAGATATTTTGACCTTTTTTGGCAATTGCGACTGGGAGAAGGTGGTAGCTGTAGATAAAATTAGAGGATACTCTCATGTTAACAAACTGAAAGTTGCAAAGTTTGGTTTTACAAAGTAAACTTTCACTGTTCCAAGTTGCCTGGTGGTCTACTCTGGGTGTGGTTTTTTTCCAATATGGTACCTAAAAATCCTTGCCTTTAATTGGCCTCAGGAAAGCCCTCTTCACAAAGAATTTTTGCTGTGGTTTAATTTTTATTCAGTTGGAGAAAATAGAATCTATCAGATATTCAGAAGAGCACTTTAATAAGATTAGTTCATGCACATGTGTGTCAATAGTAAGGTTTTTGACATTTTTTAGCACTGTCCTCTTTTCTTCTGACTGCAGACCCATGGGTGTTTTTACCAGTGGTTTTACTGGGAGGAGGATTAAGCCAATGCTTCTGAAAATCCCAACTGGGACGTTTTTCCATGTAATAGCCCGGGACTGAGCCACATGGAGAAATCACAGAGTCCGTTTTCTCTGTATAATTGAGAATACCTCTCAGGAGCCAGAGATACAGATAGGAGGGGAAAAAAAAAATCCTGGTTGTGTGCAATTTAGTGAAATGGATTTGTTGGTCACTAATTCTGGAAAGATAGCTTTATTTTTCAAGTCAGAATACAGATATTAGGTGCTGCCTCTACCAACCCAATCGCTGAAGCAGGGCTTACAGCTCCCTGCTACGGCGCTGAATCTCCGGTAGGGTAAATACATGAGCTGACTTGACCTCATGAGTTCCTTTTATGGTTCATTTTCATCACTGTCCTTTATGCTGGTCTCTGTGGGATCGTGGAGCGGATCCAGCCTAAGCAGCAGAGGAAGGGCAGGATCTCCCTTGTGGGGCTGTTACGGCTGCAGCCGAGCAAAGCCCCTTAATGATACAGATAGATTCGCCTGGGCTTACAGAGGGAGAAAAATTGACCCTGCAAATAAAGAGCGATGACTGGTATAGCTCACAGGAATACACAGAGCAACTTAATTATGTTGAGCACAAGTTCAGGCAGTATCTGTAGGTAACGTATGTGACTTCAGAGCGGGAGGTTCAGAAAAGTGGGTTTTATATTTTCATAGACTGTAAACTTGCAGAGGATAGCAGGCATTAATCTGGTTAACACGAAAAGCAAATACATCAGTTATCCCATGGAAAATAGAGTTGTGTCCTATAGTTGACATCAATCACTGGAATGGATCAATGTTTTTCAATAAGAAAATGAACAAAGATATCATTTCTTGCCAAAAGGATGTTTCTGCTGGAAATGGTGGTTACTGGCAACTTTTTTGTTTTCGTTGAAAACCCCAAGACTGAAAATTCTTGATTTCCAGCCTGTCAGTTAAAACACAAAAACTTTTATGGACAAACTTTTGTGAAAGCATTGTTCTCATTTATATCTTTTGTGAGAACAGAAACCATTTCCTGCTGGACTTAGAGTTTTTACCTGCATTTTACTTCCAGGTAGGTTATGCCCTGTGGTTCCTGAGAGCGCTGTGACATGGGTGGCTGTTCAGGACGTGCCGTCCTGGCAATGCTGTCTCACATTGCCAACACGACTGCTTTGAAAGTGCAGGAGGACAAATTCAGATTCGGTTGTGTGAAGCTTCAGTGAGTAACTTCACTGTTGTTTCTCCAGATTCATGAAGTGTAACGGGCCATGAATCAGTAATTTTCATTCACAAAAGAACTTGTTGTATATATTTAGGTCTTCCTAACAGTGCTGTAAGAAGCAATGCCTATTAAGCTTTCTAAACTAGTTAAACTAGGTCAGAGTGAGGGAAAACCGTACCAACATTATGATTAAAAGGCACCAGTATAATGATCCTAGATAGCATTGTCGTCTTTGTTCCCATGAGTCACGGCCTAACAATATGGTTATTTTAGCTCTCTGACTTCTTAAAAAAAAAGCTTTGTCCGCATCTTTACAAAAAAATTATCAGCCCTCTCTTCCCCCTTTCCTACTAGATTATATGCTGTTGCTGGTTTGCTGGAAAATAATTGTGCACGTTTTAATTTTATTCGGTCTCTTTTGCCCCTTATTTGAATTACTAATGTCCCTTCCGTTTCCTTCTAAGGGTCTGTGTGTCGACTGGTAAGGACTGCATCCTTACCAAATGCAAAATAGTAGCTCCCCTGAAATGTTGCCAAGAAAATGTTTTCCAGGTTGTTTTTTTTTTTTTTCACTGGGTTGATTTTTTTTTCCCCCCCTTTACTGGTGGAGGAAGAGAGTAAATGAAGCACCCAGGATTTTATGATTGGCCCTAATCAGTTTTCATAACAATGAAAGAGTCCCTGTTGCATGAATATTAAATTTTGATGAAGCTTTTTTTTTTGAGGCTGTAGATTTAAGACAGCTTGGTTACCAGAACTCCTCCACTCTGTGTCAGCTCTCTGTGAGATACTGAATATTATAATTTCTATATTTGCTGCTCAGATGTCATTTAATATTAATATGCAAAATACTCATTCTCTTTAAAAATAATGTTCTTATTGTATGATTTATTTGATGTGGAGCTCAGAGTTTTGTCTTTTCTTACATAAAATAAAGCACCTTTCAGAGGGAGATGATCTGTTTCTTCCCGTACGTGTGGCACAAAATGTCAACATTCTTCCTGTCATTCTCAGACTCAGTGAACGGTGAAGCAAACATCAGGCACGGCTTGCGTTGAGAGCAGTGGGGAACTACCGAGTTTTTGTTTTCAGAAATGTGCACCATGAACCTGAAACGTTCAAGGATTTGCAGCCACTGCAAAAATTTTTTATTCGTCCTCCTGCAACTCCTGAATTCTTAAACTTTGATCTGTAATTTTTGCCCCTCAAATTTGGATCTTACGGCTGTAGTCCTTGTGCTTGCAAAAAATACAGGGTCAGATTGCTGGTATCAGTCCTGCATTCGGCTCTTCATTTTTCACATAGTGACTCTAGACAGAACTTGCTTTTTATATGCTTCAAATCTCTGGGTTTAATCCTATAAACCCTTATACACTGCATTGCTTAATTGTAACCATCTATGTAATCCCATGATGGATTTGATGAAACTGTGTACATAAACAAACATTGGAATATATATATAAACGATAGCATTAGGTATTATCCTGCTCTACTTAAACTAATGCAAAAATCTTACCCTCTTCACCAAGAAACGAGTTGTTCTCCAAAAAGACGTTCAATTTAAGCTTCCCTGGGAATGGATTTAATGTAGAGCACTGCTTTTCTTGCAGGGGCTAACTGAACACACTGAATCTGAACAGGGCCTGGCAGGAGTGAATAACTCCGGACCAACTTTGAGTATTTGGAAAAAGCAGATTTGTGGAGGAATTTGAATGATAAGATTGTAACAAAACACAAAGGTACTGTCAATTGTAAGAACTTGAATCTAGTGAAACGACCTGAATTGCAGAACTGCTAGAGGGGACACTGGGGCTCAGCGAGAGGTTGAACAGCTCTGACCGTTCCCTCGGTCATCACCTTCCCAAAGCTGGGGATTGTTTGGACAGTTCTCCATGTCTTTGAAATGCAGAACTTGTTATCTGTTAATCATAGTATTGACTGTATATCATATTCATGTACGTTTTGGAGGGTTTCCATGTTCTTCTTGAAGTTTGGAAACCAGAACTGGACAGCTTTTCCTAATAATTCCTATCAGTGTTATGCATAGGTGCATTATTTCAAACACACTTTTTTTCCATCCTTGATTCCTCTTGTAGGATTTGAACCAAATCCCATTGACCATGAAAGGAAGACTTGCAGTATTTGACTTTGTAACTATTAATATTCTCATTCATAAAACCCACTTTAAGATTTACAGGTTTGTTACCCGAAATTGCTGCCATTTTCCCTGATGTAGATGAATCAGGTTCTCCTTTTTTAAAAAGTGACATAAGGTAAAGGCCTCAGGATAGAATTTGAACGTTTTAAATATATTTTTGTAGACTATTATGAACTTGAGATTTACATCTACAGTCTTCATTGACATCTACAAGTTCTATGTGTGTTTATTTCAAGCCAAAGTAGGATTTCTTGTAGTACACCAGCCAATGGCTTTTTTCCCTTACTTGGATATGTTTTACAGTTGTTTCCTTTTAATATAGCATTATGCCAAGAAATTTGAAACAATTAGTTCTTAACATAGAGTACAAACGCTAAATGTGTTCTGAGGGGGGTGGGGTGGGTGTGTTTATTATTATTATTTTTTGGAAACCATACAAAAATTATGGCCAGCGCTATTGTAATCCAAGGGAACACGTTGGATTTAACAATGCAAATTGCACGTTTGTGGAAGGATTCTTTATTATTCCCATACTATTGCTGTGCACCACTCCATGGGCAAAGGCAATAAACAAAGCAAATTAAAGTTAAAGTATTGTTGGTTTTGTTGTTTTATTTCTAGTAATCTGCCTCCAAAGCAAATTCACGGCTTAATCAGTAGTGTGAGTGGACAGCTATTTGGATAATTGTCTAAGGTTCATCAAGTTTTTGTCAAAGTCTCAGCCAGCTAAAACAGTTTTGGTTTTGTTCTTTTTACTGTGACGTACCCTATTGGTGAGGCTTTACGAGAAGTCTGTGAGCCAGTAAAGTTACAGTCTGAAGACAGAGAAGATAGAAGCAAGTTAGTGAAGGGAAATAATATTGGCAAGCAAAGTGAGCAATGTGATAGAGCTGTTATGGGAAGCTCCTGTTTCTTGGAGAGGTAGAAAGTTTGGCTTAGGTAAGGAGAGGTAAATGGAAAGAAATAAAGAGGAACTGAGCTGGAAGGGAAGAAAGAGGGAAAGCGAAGAAGGGAAACAGGCCTGGTGTGAAGTCCAGATGAAGAGTCCTTGTGCACTTGACACTGTTGTCTACAAGCTGTGACTGACTGAATCCAGCCCAGAAGCAGCTTATCTAAAGCAGCAAGGTGGTGTGGCTGGGTAGGTCCTGCTGAAGGACCAGGCTTGTTCTAGCAGTGGAGGAGTTACTGGAGGACAAGCAAGGTTTTAGCCCTTCTTCCTCTCCCATCTCCGATTGAGGCTGCTCATTGTGGCACACGTTCCCCCACTGTATGTGGTCAGGTTGCATGGTTGTGTAACCATCCTACATTTAGAACCGCTTCATGTCCAGTCCCGTTTACTCATATTAACTGTGAACCTCTTTCTGGACCCAAAATACTATCTCCACCCATAGTTGTTCCAGCTCCTTTGGCACTATCCGCAAGAACTACTCTCCATCCCACATGAGGAAATGTAGGGAAGGGAGAAGGTTGGTGGGGGCAGCACAAGGTAGAGGAAAACTCTCTGGTTGCCTGAAGGTCTTTGCTGTGGCTGACGGGCCTTTTTTAATCATAATGTGAAAAAGCTGTTTGTTAATTGCTTTTGATTACAAATGCGATGGGAGGTGAAAGGGAACATGATTCTCTGTATTTGCGGTTGGCGAGCAGAGCTACAGGAAGACTAACATCCAGGCTCTCAGAGGAAATTTGTGGCAAGCCCAAGAATTGAACACAAGTCCTAAGTCCCCAGTTGCTGCTTTAACCACAAGAATCCTGCCATTCTACAGAGAGACTCTAAATATATAGTGATAGGATGTTTATTTTAAATTCCAAAGCATCCCTCATTGAGAGACCTTACTGCCCTTGCCAAATATTTAGGGATCTTAAATACTCCTTAGGAATTTCTGGTGTAAGGTAGACTCAGTCAGTTCTGTACATTCAGCGCCCTAATCACGTATTCTTAATTTTTTTTTGCATATCAGAAGCCTTACAAATACATGACTGTGTGAAGCCTTTTAAATTTGTGTGTCTGATCCTGGTAGCTGGCTACACTAGTTACACATGCATGACTGCACTCCAAAAGTGCATACAAAATCATCTCCACACCTTTTGCCAACCCTACAAGGAAAGATACTAATTTTGTAACATGCTTCAGTTTCCTCCAAGTGAAATCAGTGAGATAAGGATCTGTAAAAGCAAATGGTTCTTTCCGTGCTACACAGTGTCATAAGTTAAAAGTCATTAAAAATCCAATTTGCTTGCATTTATTGAGCCTTACTGCAGCGTGAGAGCAAAAAACTCTGGCATTTGGGTCTGAGTTTGCCCGCATAAATGGCATAAATCTGCTTTTCCTAGATGGCAGTTCCTGTGGTAGAAGGATTCTTCCAAACCATGCTCTGTGAAGAGCTGGGTAAAGGGCACTTAATTGTTTTATCCCCAAAATATACAGCCATGTTGTGTTCATGTTCTAGTTGAAGCTGGGTTGTTTCCCTCCTCTACTTTGGGCTGATGAGGCTGCACCTGGAACAGCGAGTCCAGGTATGTCCCTGTTCTGTCTCCTCATCCCATGCGTGTTCCAGAGCGATGTGGAGGAACTGTAAGGGAGACTACCACGATGTTCCAGGGCCCAGAGTACCTGACCTGCAAGAAGGAGCTGAGGGAGCTGGTCTTGTTTTGTTCTAGGTAAGAGGCTAAAGGGTATCTAATAGCAGCTTGCAACTACTTAAAGGGTAGTTACAAAGATGACCGAGCCAGTGTCTTCTCAGTAGTGGCAGAAAACATAGCAAGGGGCAATAGTTGAAAACAGCACAAATTGGGAGGTTCTGGTTGGATGTTAGGAAAAATATTTCTCTAGGAGGGTAGTGCCGCAGGGGGACAAAGCCGCGGCCAACCTGATCTAGTGTTGGCAATGGTCATGTCTTGAGTGGGAGGTTGGACTTGAGACCTCCAGAGGTCTCTTCCACCCAACATTCCTTTGATTCTGCTGCAGAGCATGAATATTCAGTTCATTGACTGCTTTTCCTAATTTATATTCTGAGTTTTTAGTGTGATTTTGCTCAAGGCCAGATTCTATTGCTTCTATGTTAAGAAGTAATTTTAATCCCCTGTAATCAATAGGACTGTTTTTGGCACAAAGTTCTGGATTGCAAAATCTGCAGATATCTGTATTGCAAATCCTAAAGGGGTTTGATTTCTTTCTTTTTTCTTTTTCTTTTTTTTTCTTTTTGGAAAACACCTGACATGGTTAATGAATGAGCAAATAAGAGAATTACTAAAGGTGGAGTTTGGTGAAACTTGATTACATCTGATCTTTTAAAATTCTTACACTACTTGCTTTTCTTTGAACACATAGTACGTTTTGCTAAGAAAGTGATAGTTGGGTGTATATGCGATTTATCTTCTCTTAACCCCTTCTTGTGACCTTTTACTTAAGTAACCTGATTGAAATCTCACTTTGTTAACTATAATTGATGTTGAAAGAAAAATTATTTTTCCAGAAGCCAGGCAGATCAATATGAATTTGCACTCTGCTAAGTTTACTTCCTGAAGTCGTCTTGAAAGGTGTAAGAAAGCTCTGTACATAATGGAAAGCATCGAGCTCTGTTGTTACTCTACATTTGCTGTGTTACGTGGGTTACCAAAAACATTTCAAAATAAACAGAGAAATGATAGTGCAGCCATTAGAGATGAAAGCAGCCCTTGGAAGTACTTCAGTTTGCACTGAAGAGATGTATGCACTCCTTCTTTTGTCCTTGATTCAGAATTAAAAAGGATAATCAAGTTTGGACTGTGATTATTACTCCAAACATTTTAGGCTGTCCAATAAAATCATTGCTCTAATTAAACCAGAGAGTAAATTACGGCTTTCAAGCACCTAGTTCCCCCAATATATAAGGTAGCATTAAGTGCACCTTTGAAAGTAGAAGTAAATAAGTTAATAGCAAATCTAAAGGGATCAGTTCTATCATGTTTTAATTAGACAGTAGAAATTATGACCAGAAAGAGCACCATGTCTTTAAATGGAGTGAGGTCCATTTTTTTCCGAATGGATAGCATTTGGCTAAATAGTGTGGCCTGACACTAGGTTTCATTAGGTGTAAATGACATTGTAGAGCCTCAGGCTTTCAAGTGGCTGGAGGAGAGGTACAGGAGGGGTGTTTTTCTTTCACCTGTCACTACTTATTTTCCTGAGCTACTGGCCAGTAGCCTGGCATTTTCAGCTAATGGGAATTAAATAATACAGCTGTAATACAAATGTTGTTTCTTGTTGCTTGATCTTATGTGGTAGTCATTAAAGTTTAAATAAAAATCTGGAAAGAGAGCCATATTTAAAATGGTTAAGGACCCTCAGCTAACTTTGGATTTTTATGGCCTTCTCATTATAGCTATTATACACTAACACAACCACTAATGAAAGGCTTGGAAACTTTGCGTGGGATGAGGCTCATTTCAGGCAGGAGGAGGAAGTGACCGTCTGCTCGGAAATAGCTGCGTGTGCCAACCCAGCGCAGACCCCGCCTCTGTGTCTGCTTACTTTTCTAAATTAATTTACAGCTAGATTTACGTCGGCTTTGTACTGGGCTGCTGAAGAGGCCACCCTTGTTACCGGTGGGGACCCGTCCAGCCTGCCCTTCCTCTGGGAATTGTCACAGTCTTCCTCGCAGGTCCCAGCCCTCCAGGACACTTGCCTCTCCCCCAGGGCAGGGCTTGGTCCATGGGTATTACCAAACCAAAAGACCTGTAAAGTCATTAGCTAAATCCTTCCTAGCAAGAGTCTCTGCCTGTACGCACTCTCAATTACGCTACTGATATAATTTCCGTGTTAGTTTTCAGTATTTCTTCCCTGCAAGAAAAGAAAAAATTTGCTCAGTATAATACCTTTTGATTCGCATACTTCAATTTATTTGCTCGCTTTATGAAAATTGTACATCCTAGAGATGACAATTGTTGCTATTCCTGGTGAGAAAATTTCTGTGCTCCCCAAAAGAAAGCAATTTCAGTTCTAGCGAGGCATTGCACAACTTGTTTCTGACTGCAGTGGTAGTAAAATACATATTCTCAGAAGGGAGGGGGAGATTTTTAGCTTCTCTTTCTGGGGACCTTTTTTCCTGTGCCCCAGGGTGCTCTCTGAGGCTCACGCTGCTGCCTTCCACTGGCCTGCAAGAAGCCACGCTGCTTCTTTGTGCCTCCATCCTCCCATCCGTCAGCGGCATCGCAATGCCTACCTCCCCAGTTAAGTACTTTGAAGATTATTGATGTTGCAGCAAAGCTTTAATATGAGCATTTGATTCTAATATTTCTTCCTTCCACGGTATGTTTTATTCAGGCCAAACTCCTACTCGCTTTCCTTGCAGCTGATGGAGCAGAGAATCCTTTATTGTAGCTGTTCCCTATTGCGGTCCGAGGGGTCTGTTTTGATATGTCAGCACAAGAAACTTTTCTTTTTATAATTAAAGATTTTGTCAACCATTTTGACTACGAATCGAGCTGCAATATGGATTATTGCCTTATTAGTAACACGAGCAGTTCTCCAAAACACACAGCCTGAGGCAGAGCCTCATTAGGGAAGACTTCAGGCCAGTTTATTTAGCAAAGCTGTAAGGAACTAGAAGTAAGATTTTATACTGGGAAACGTTGAGTAACCTTAACTGTAGGCAGAGCGCCCTTCTTCCCTTAGGGATGCAGCCCATCCATAGGTATTTTGCGGTTCATATTACTGGTTATGTGTTAGGAGAGAATCCGCTAGCTGGTATTAAACCCACGAATGAGGCAGCCCTGGGGTCAGCCAGCATGTTTAGGAAAAGGACCATGAGGTATCTGGCCTAAAACCTGCCTTCTGAGGAAGACACTTGCCTCAAGAGGCGAGAGAAAAGTGGTCAGTGACATAATTTGAATGCAAAATTAAAGACTACTGCTGAACATTAAAATATTTCTTCTAGTTCCCCTGGGATTTTGCATGGAATTCACTGCGCTCGGTGTGAATGGCAGAGGGACTATATTTATACTTGGTAAATTGGCTGGATGGTCTCCTGAGATTTGAATTGTTTAACACAGAAAGCTCTTGATTTGGGGATATTTTGTAGCATCCAGTGGCAAGATCCACCCACAGCCCCTCAAGGGACGTATTCAAAAGAATATGTCTAATTTTGCATTGTGAGTAGCTGGAGAAGAATACAAGCCAGGCATTCAAGCTACATGATTTAAAGAGCAATAAAAATTATGAGGTATGAACAAAAAATGCTCAGAAAGAAAATCTGATCTTAAAAGCATACAGAATTAGGCTGGATATTTTGATGAGTGCTTCCTCCCCCCTTTCCTGAAAGAATTCCGTTCGGGTCAATTGAAACGTTGCTTGAATTGTGTTGATTTTAGTAAACGTTTTCAGAGGGAAGAGAAACTGAACACCATTCCCTCCCCTCCCAGATGAAATATTTTGACTTCTTCAAAATGGTGTAATTCAATGGCATTTTTTCCTCATGGTTATTGCTACCAGAAATTCTTTAAATTATACCTGTCTTTTACAAATATAAGTATAAATTTATTATATATATAATTAAGGCAGCAGATGAAATATTTTGTTGTATCCAAAATGTTTATATATTTGCTGCAAATGCTTAATTTTTAATCAAAGAAAAGTTGAAAGTTGTTTTTATTCTTCTCTGCCTAATGAACTGGCATAACTGCTACAGCTTTGCCCCTGATCACTAGTGCGTCAATTTGATTTCCCCAAATTTAGTAGCTTTCAAATTGCTTTAATAGCACCATGGCATAGTTATATTTCAGACTTCCTAGGCACTGGGAGGACGTGCATGTACCTTTAAATGTCTTGCTCCGAATTTAGCCAGAACTGAGTCTTATTTTTGCATATTTATTTAACTACCTGGGCAGGACTTTTCTCTTGAAAATGTTGCCTGTAACTAAGGCACAAACAAACACTGAGCTGCTTTGTTGTTTGCTACTTTAAATGAAAATGTTGCATTGGTATAGAATCATACTTGAAGTATTCTTTATCTTCTGAAAATGTTTCCAACCAGAAATACTTCAAAAGCACATTTTCCATCCACTAAAGAAAACATGTTCACAAAAGGAAGCACTTTTATATGCCTGTGGTAGCAGGTAAAGGAAACAACCATATTAAAAGAACGAATGAGGAAACAATCCAGTAACAGTCTCGTTCTATTAAACTAACCATTTACTGCGAAAGTAGGCTGCATGTCTGAAAACTGAAAGTAGCAAGAGGCTGTGGGCTAGTGTGGCAAGTGATTTTGAGGGATCAGCTTCAGGTGCTTTAAAGGAGATGAGGATTCAGGGTGGCTTTCCTGAAGGTCAGACCCATCAAGGCTGTCCTGTAGCCAGCTCCTGGGCAGAGAGGCGAGTGCCGCTAGCTGTGGTATAGGAACTAGGTCCAGCCTGCGTCTCTTTGGAGCAAGGACCGAGGGGAATAACGAAGGGGAAGGAGAGTGATGGAAGGCTTTTATAGTCAGTGTTTTGTACAGCGATTAAGGTTTACTTTAAAAAGAAACATTTTTGCTTCTTTGCCTTTATTGCTGACAATATTGACTTTCTGGTTCACAGTTTTACTGTCATGTTCTTGTTTCTGCTCACTGTACGAACTGCCAGGCTGTGTCCAGAGCAGCATCTCGTGTTTGGCCATGTCCGGTAGTCAATCCGCAGGAAGAGACTAAGACGTAGGACGTGTACAGAGCAGTGCTTCTCCTAACACGTTCTACGGCTTTCAGATAATAGTGGTTAGCGATCATCCACTGATGGACCTTTATCCTGCATGGATTTGTATAATCCTACTTTGAACCTGTTAATACTCTTGGCCTCTACAATATCCTCAGGCAACAAGTCTCGCATGCTAATTGTATATGGTATAGCGTTTGAACTGTGAAGAGGTATGTGTTTAGAGCTTAAAGTAGGTCCAGCCTGCCTTTGGAAGAATGATGGTAGGATTCATCTTTGAAACCGGAGGACCTGAGCCTAATAAAAGAAGTGAAGCACGTTTTGAATTGCAACCCTGAGCAAATAATAAGGTGGGACAGTAAGAAATGCCAACCTGCTTGCATGAAAGCGTCTGGAAGCTCAGAGGACGTACGCAGTGATAATCCTGACCTTTTATGAATGAAGAAAGTTCAATCACCAAACTCGGTCTGAAAACTTTTGCAGTTAGTGTTGGTCTTCACAGGGGAAACTGTGCAATGCAGATGGTGAAACTTCCCGGCGTGTTTTGTGCTTCTCTATTTGCCAACGTGTGCCAGCATCAGACAGAGTAAATGTGGTGGGGCGCTTGGCTGCTCTTGTAGGAAGATGATTAGAAAAATACAGCCATTTTTAACTGTGCCAACTTTCTTTTCAAATTTACTGTTTCATGTGTCATTTGTCAGTTCCACAGATTATCCCAGGGAACCAGGAAAAAGATGCCTTGTTTCATTTTGCATTGGGGTAGGGTTATGGATATTTCTGTTTCTTTATGCTCTGTTTGACCATCAGCCAAGGTGCAGAGAGAAAGGCAGATGTCTGTTGTAGTTGCAGTTGCTACTTCGTAAGAAAGTGAAACCAAAGGCTGTGGCATGCAACTGTGTTGTCTAGGGAGTCTTGTTCCTTATTTGATTACAGGAGAGGTTCAGATTTCTGTATATAGGTTTTTCATTTAAAGTCTCTCTGTTCCTCTTTAACATAACTGTACAGGGCTTATAACGCTTGCATCTGAGCACCCGTTCATCCTGGAGTGGTAGAGCACATCTCTGCTGTCCTGAGGAAAAACTCTCAATTAGGATTTCAGCACAAGTACAGAGCAGAGGCTCTCCTCTGAGCCAACATAGGTACAGCGCAGATCTTGTAGAAAGAAAAAATTTGGGTTTCCCAAAAGCAAAAAGAAATCCGTCTCGGACAAAGGGATCTAAATTCTGCCCAAGAGGGATTTATCCCGGCTCTTATCTACAGCCAAGGACGCGGCAGGCACAGTGGACTGCACACTGGTCGCAAGCCTTACACCACACGCACAGAGCACTGCGGAGATAGCAGTGCTAGCTCTGAATCGGGTATTGCAGCAACCAGAAGTAATGGGTTAACATTAAAAGTTGAGCCATGCAGACGTACTCTAAGACAGTAGTACCTCTACATCTGTCATGTTGACATCAAGCTGCTTTTAGTAATGCTGAGCAGGAAGAGGATGGCTTTTTGGCCCCTAGCAGAAACTAAAATGAGAGGTACTTTTGTCCCTTGGTCCTTTTAGCTGTGGAGAACCTAATTTTAGCACAGTAGAGATTATATATATATATATATATATACACACACATATATGTCTATGTACACACACATACGTATATATACACATTCAAGCTAAAATTTTAAATCACTGAAAAACCACAAAGTCTTGAATTAGACGAGATGACAGGGGAAAGTTCATGAACTCCAGCTAGCTCTGCAAACACCAGCAGCAGCTGAGTCACCTCTCCCAAGGTCTGTCAGCGTGGTGTGGCTCAGGAGGACCTTCAGCGTAACCATAATGACAGGCTTCTGCTAATGGAGCTTCATCTCACACATACCCTTGGCGTGTGGCAGCTAGGGCCAGGCACCCTAACCTTGGCAGAGATGTCATGTTTTACTCAAAAGAGTACTTTGTAATTTAAAGAATTTTAAATTACGGCTTACTAGCAACAGTTCCTTCCTGAGTAGCATCTACTGTAGCGGAACTTGGTGCCATTACTGTAGCGTAGCTGGTGGTGCGTGGCTTGGCCCAGCCTGTAGGATGCTAAGGCAATATTTTCATGGGACAAGTAAGGGAGCTATGATTTTCTACATCTGTAAGTACCTAAATACATCTTAAACTTTGGCTCTGATCACTGCCCACTAACTAGAGGATATTTGGTTCACCTAGTGTCAGCGTCTCATAGGATCAACCCATAAATATGTGCGCTTCTCTTTTATTGTAACTAATTCTTAGGAAAACAGGACAACTGTTTGAAATTAACTTTAGTGACTGATGGCAAGGCAATTATTTCACAGTTCAGGTTTCAAAGGAATGACTTGAGCACAGTTAGATTATTTTTATCTCATGAATTTGAATAGACTGTGGCCATTTTATGTTTCTTTATTCTGAAATATAGCACCATTGTATGTTTTAAAAAAAAAGTATTATGCAACTAGCTCTTGTAGAGAGGTTACAGAGCATCTCTTTATAAAGGCCTTTTCGAAGGCCAGTATTATAAGCATCCTAGTAGGTGTGTAGAAACTGAGGCCCACAGAGGTGAAATGACTTCCCTAACTTTGCAGAGTGAGCCACTGAAAAAGTTGGGCCAGAACAAAATTCTGGATAAGACCTAGCCTTGTGCCCGGGGCTGCAATTATTCCTTCTCCAGCCAACTGTTGCTATCCTGTTTGCCTTTGGGTGCCTCTGGTTCAAATGTCTTAAACAGAGTTCTGATGGAGGAACGGTAACTACACCAGGGCAGCGTCAGAGAACAGGCTGAGATGGGAGCGTTTTTGAGAGAAATGTTGGTAATCTTCATCAGGCTTCAGAACAGAAGAGATCTGAGATGAATTCTCCATTTCAAATCCCACATTAAATGGCTGCATTTGTTGCCAGCGTGTACATTGTAAATGCTGTATGTTTTTTCTTCAGCAGACTTGCAGAACTGCTTTAACCTGGCCCTGGTAAGATTAACATGGTATCCTTTCAATTACCTTGAACAAAACATGCCAATTTTCTATTGCCTATTTTTAGGCTTCCAGCTGGGCCTAAGAATTGAAAAGTTATTAAAGAAAGCCAAGATCTGAGCAAATGTGCCTTTTATAAATTGTAATATAAACCACTTATAAGTATAGGTTTTATCATCCTAGAGTTATTTCTTAATTTAAATGTTTCATGTGCATATCTTGGAGATTGGGATGTATTTGGGTGAGGAACGCGATTATAAAAGCTATTTCTTTCTATGCCAGACTGTGATTATTCCAGATTGTAAAAATAAAAGTAATACACATCTGTGAAATACCTGACAAACTTCTGTGACAAACCAGATGTTAGACCATCTAATACTTATTTTAAAGATACACACACAAATGAAAAAAATACACGCAAACTTATTCTGTTACGATGATAATGTTATTCCTGTAACGTTAATTTGTTTTGCTTTTCATGTCTTCTGCAGCAAGGGCAGTGTGAGCATCTGAGTCTGGTTCCCATTTGTTTTGCTTGGAATGTGTCGGGCTGTCTTGAATATCTTCCATCGTTATATGGACGGTACATGTGCAATAGCTCTCTTAATGTAGGGCACGGAGACATACTGTAGGTATATAGTGTAATTAACTGCGCGGCTATTCAGGAGCAGCTGTTCCCTATTGTTGTTGCTTAATGTTGTGCAGCACAACAAAGCCTTAAGGCAGCACTTGCTAGTATTTATGGAAACCCATTAGCCAGTCTGTGAATGAGCCTGCAAAAGAAGAGGAAATTCTGATAATAATAAACACGGGTTCTTGTTAAAGCTGGAGAACTCCAGCCGTCCCTATCACTCGGTGCTGGTAAAGGCTCTCGTCCCTTTGATTTTTACCACAGAGTAGGTCCGAACTCTTTCTCTGAATCAGCAATTGAAAATCCAAACGAGTGAACTCCTTTCCAAGGCAATGCTTTGCTCTTCCCAGCCCACTGCATTTTTGAAAGGAAATCAGAAACTCTTCCTACTGCAATCTAGTTTTGGTGCCAGGATGTACATAGGAAATACTATTTCCTGCCTGTGCTGGCAAGTTTAGTTATTAAACCACTTCCTCCGAGAGCCAAACTTCTTTGAAGAAGAAATAAAGTTCAAAGCCTTGTTAAGAGACCATTTGTTCTTCTTATGTGCCTAACCTGAATGTTACGCTGTGTGCCATATAAATAAAAAAGAAAAGAGCTTAATCTCTTGAAGATGGACTGTCTGTTGTTCTAGGTCACCGGGTTGGGAGCCGCAGGAGCAACTGCATTTTTAGGAAGCTGCTTTGCGAAGCTGAAGGCTTTTTGTTGCGTTGCTGCTGGAGAGATGAGCACCACTGAGCAGCCCCGGGCCCGTTGAACAGCTTCTTGCAGGACAGGCAGCAGCTCTGGGCTGCTCGCAGGGACAAGGAAACTTGTCCTGCCATGCGTGTTTATTTGGACATAGGGTAGCTCTGAGTACAAACGGATGGAGCAAATGTAAGGCAGATACCTCCAAACGCTTTATTCTTTCTATCAAAGTCACCTCACTCTCATCGGCATTCCAGGTTTAGGGTTTTACTGGCAATACAGACTGTGTAATGATGATAGTTATCCATCCTGCTGTGGAGCAGAAATGATGCTGTGTGACTGGTGGCCGGTCAAAACCAAGGAGGGGAACTCGGGCAATAATCATCAAGTGATCTACAGGACAAAAATAGTTCAGAAGTGAAAATGTTTCCAGAAATCATTTGCTGTTACTGCTTGTGCGCCAGCTTTGCCTTAAACTGTATAGAGACAATTAGTTGGGAAAAAAGCTTCCAGTAAAAAGTTTCCCACTCTGAATCTGATGAAAGTAATAAGGGAGGTTTGCGAAGTGTTGTAGGCGTTTTCTAACCTTGGAGCGTGTTAGCAGTAAGGTACATTTGTGAGGAACAGCAGCAGTGAAATGTTTATTATTGTGTGCCTCCGTCCTTTTTGTGAGTATTATTCTGTGAGGATGGGGCCGCTTTTCATCTGATCTGTGCTGCCAAGGCGGATAAGAGAGGTTTATATGATGTCAGATCTGAAACCAAGAAACCTGTAGACAGGTTCTGAGCAGTGATGCCTCTGGCAACTGGTTTCAAGGCAGAGCTTATGTAGAGTGCCTGAGGTTTTAATAAGCGTATAGATGTCTGAACAGCACATAAAGAGCATGGGAGGTGACAGGCTGACCCAGTCACTTTCATTAATTGGGATCAAGTTACCTTTTTACATCTGGGCAGAACACTGTGCTGAAGGTTTAGGAAGCGAACAATACGTTGCCATTGTGTCTGCACACCGGGTCCGCGGTAACTGCTAAACTGGGGCACGCAAAGTAAGTTCATAGTAATAGGGGACGTTCATGGCTGAGAGAGCACCAGACTGTGTAAGTCATGCTTGCGAAAGCGCAAGCATAAATCATTGAGAGATCTCTGCAATGTGTGTTTGTCGAAGGCTACTGTTCACGTGCGAGTTCTACACACACCAAATAAAATATTGTATCATAGTTTTTGATGGCGTTTGTTTTACGCTGTTTAGGGCTAAATCTTCAGGCAGCTCTGTCAAATACTTTAGTAAGTGATTGAGAAGTATACAGGTGTCTATGGAATTATCAACTTAATTGTAAGGAAGTTGAGCTCACTTTAGGATTATTTTTTAAAAAGATTAAATAACAGAAAATCTGTATCCTAGCTGCTTGATATGTGAAAATCAAATTAAAAACGAAAATACTGATTTTATGCGAGGTACAAGTGTGAATACTTACTTTATTTCACTTCCAGATCAGGCATCTTAGATGTTTCTATCAGTGCAATGAGTGTCCTGCAGGCGGGATGGCATGTGCTGAAGCAGTGTACCAAAGCAGGGGTTTAAGACGTTTGTTCCAATATAAACAGAGCCTAAAACCCGGGCACCACAGTGAATAGAAAGCACTGAACTGTAGGCCAGGATAAGGGCCTTGGAGGAAACTCATGGACAGTGACTTGAAATGCCAAATTTGTTTGGAGAAAAAAAAAGTTGATATTTAAATCTATTTTTTTGTCAACAGTGTCCCTGAGTGAACCTTATGATAACCCAAATGTTTAAAACCCATAACTTAGGACCCACCAGCACAGAGAGGACTGACTAAATGTGCTTATAAAACACGCATCTTTCTTCAGTGTGGAAACTCTTCTTGTAATGTTTTGACAAAGCATTGCTAGAATTCAGTTAGACTGACTGGTATGAGGACAGAAAACTGGGCTTGGTTTTGTGAACTCTGAAGAGTTTACATCTTGAAAAATATTAATTATTTCACTGTACTACAAAATCAAATTGCAAATCCTTACAAAGATATTTCAGCAAGTTGTTGTTTTCTGGGCAGCTTTCCATAACATTTTCCATTATATTTTTTTTAAGGTTGAATTGATTTTAATCTACTTTTTGAGTCTTTGGGATACACTTTGGTCGTTTTTGAGGCTTTTGCGTAAGCGTAAGGCTGGAAGCCTACATGAAAGGTGAGTTTCTCCTCAGGTCTCAAACATTTAAGGAGTAGGAGTTTAAAATAAAGGCGTTCAGTGTTGTAAGATTTGGAACAAAATTTTGACAATTGGCCAATATGAGGCTTCCATTTTAGCTATTTTTAATGGTATCTAGTTCAAGCACTGGCAGAGCAGGACCATGTCTTGTTGACGTGAATTTAGTCAAGCGAAACTTAATTCATGCAGTTAGACTGAAATCCAGGTGTGCCTGGAGTCTGCTGAGTCTGGTCAATTAAACCTGAAGCATATTAGCATTGTTTCTGTGAAATATATACTGAGGTATCATTAATGAACATACACATGTATTAGATATGTGTGTACATTCTCCCATGCATAAATTGTGGGTCAGGCAGTGAGCCGCCATATGCCCGTGTACTGGGTAGAACGAGGAAGACACCTTCTTTCTAGTCTGTGTCCTCCCTGCCAGCAGTCACTGCCCCGGTACCTGCGCTGCCCTCCTGGACGTGCTCACAGGCTGTGAGTCCCCCGACCCTCGAGCAGTGGGAAGCATCAGCTGCTGACTCTCTGCACGGCCTCTAAAAGTCCCTGTACTGCAGCTTTCCCCAGGAATATTTGCTTCAGCTGCTCTAGCTGATTGGAAAAGCCTGTTCATTCCCTCTGCACTGGGAATTTGAATCTTCCCAGCTTGCTGAGTGCTGGCTGGTGATGGTCTGGCCAGCAGACAAGTCCAGCCTCGTTCAAAGTTCCTGGGCTGTGTTATCTTACTCCTAAACATCTCAAACCTCCGCATCAGATGCAACTGGCATCTTCACATGAAACTCTTTTTTGAAATGATAGCTCAACTTAAAAACATGGTTTTTATATGATATGAGAGAGTTTGGGGGAATTTTCTTAGCTAGCATTCCTGTTTTCAGGCATTTTTGTTCTAAAATGGTCATATCTACTCACTTTATTCAAGTCAGTCCAATGTGGGTTAAAACTAATGAAATGCAGACTGCGTTAAATTCCATGTATGTATTTTAAAAGTTCAATATAAGTATACTTATTTTTTTGTTAATATTGAGTATTTTTTATTGCTGCAGAACCTGAAGGCTTTTCTTGGGAATGGGAGCCCGTTGTGCAAGTTGTGATGAACAGACAGAAAAAGCATTCCCTGCCCTAGTGAGTTTGGAGATTTTGCCCATCACAGCATCTGAGGACAGAACTAAGTCTGTGTCCTGTCTCTCAGTACTGTACTCCACATAAAGAAATGACCAACCCCTACACTTTGAGAATTTCAGGCCTGATTCAAAGTGAGAACGGCTCTGTTGCCTCTGCCGTTCTGGATTGTTTTTTTTTTAAAGAAGAGAAATCTTGTACTTGGGCAACAAAAAGGAGTTCCTGTGAAAGATGGCTGCATTTATCACTGTTGTGGGTTTTTTTTTTTTAACAGGTTAAACAAAAATGTTTAATGTTTAACTCCATCTGCTACTTGCAGAAACACGTTGACAGTTGGTCCAGTCGTCATCTTACTGAAATCAGTGGAAGGAATCTAAGTGGGTATAACAAGCTCACTAGCTTTAGTGTAATATATGGGGAAAGGTTGCTGGATGTGTAGATGTGACTGGTGATTCTAGTGCCACTTAATGGAATCAAAGTAGCTTGTGTTTTCAGGTGTCATTAACTGCTCTAATTTCATTAGTCCACGATCCTCTTTCCTGGACTACAGTTTCACTGCACTAGTCATAGAAAAAACGGCTTACAGACTCTGTGTGAAATCTATATTTACACAATTATACTGCCACGGGAAAATGCCAGTCGGTTATTTTGGAAGCTCTTAGAATAAAACATGTCTTGAAATCATGGTTTGGGGGGGAGTTAAGGTTTTTTTGTTTGTTTTTGTCTAGATTCTGCACTAGCTTTTTCATCTGAAAGCGTATGACACTAATCTGTCTGACCAATGTATTATGCAGTCCCAGGAAGGCAAAATTTAAGAGGAGATTAAATCTAGTATAGGGCGTCTCGTCTATTAACTGTTGTCAACTCCTAGTTCCCTTGCCCAGTGTACTAAATCTGTTCTGACTGCTTTTGTTCATATATACACAACAAAAGGTGTCTCTCAGTACTGAGTCTTGCTATAATGAGGAAAAACGTTAAGAAGAAAACTCCATGTTGAACGTTAAAGTGGCAATCCTATTCAAACTACCGGGGTGGGTGATTTGCACCGTCTGGGCCACATTCTGTAACGCAGGGAAACGAAGGGAATCGGACAAGGGCTAGTACTTTAAATTACATGAGCAACAAAATGTAAATGGAAATCAACAGACTCCTGATTCTTTATTTCGTTTGCAGGGCTTAAAATGCATTAGTTACCATCAGAAAAAAAAGAAAAGCACAAGGCTTTAAGCAGAGCTGTTTGCTGGAGTAGTACGTATCTTCCTTTGGCAGTCATTGATCTATTTTTCACATATAAGCTATAGAGTGTATTAGCTGTATATATTAGCTAAGAGAATATGAGTTCTCGGAGGAACCGATGGTTATTCCCAGCCTGGACAGCACTTTTTAAGCATTAAGAAATCTATACAACTGTTCAAGTGAATTACCTGGGTTTTGCTACTGCAATTTTAAAGCGCAGTGTGGACTTAAACAGTCTCTACCGCTAGCATCCCCCCAAAATTAGAAGTTTCCTTTCTTATGCCCGCTTCATTTGCCATGCACTTTAAAACTGACAGTTGTCGTCCCTGTGAAGATTAGAAGATCCATGTTGGGTATGTCACATGCTTTGATGGTAGTATTGCCCCAGGCATTTGTCATCCAACCTACAGGGATAACAATGTGTAATGGTAGTGCTTTTTTCAGAACACTGTAAGTATACAGATATTATTAAATTTTACAATTACCACAGGGAATGAATCAAAGCCTCCAATAAGCAAATGAACTATATATTATTGCCCTGCCTTTAAAATTTTTGCTCAGTGCTATCTGATTGCATTCCTGTTATTACTTAGTTGTTTCTCTGCATGTAGTTTTATCTAATTTCTCTTTATTTCAGTCACTTGCAGAGGAGATAAATGGATTACTTCAGACTAATTGCTACTTATTTAAAAAACCATCAGCCTTCTGTAAGAGTTTCAAATCAGTGGTTTAAGCTAGCTTTTACTATCTGTGGTATTTATCTTGAAGCATTTCATCACAGTAGAGTCTATTAATAAGGCATTTTTCTAAAGCCGCTTTCAATTTGCCCTTACCTGGTCTGCCAAAAATTTTAACACAAACAGATTATCATAGTCAAGTAGATAATGAGATATTTACTTCTTTTAGTATCTATATAGATTGGAAATGCCACTGATAGACCTTGCAGCTGCATGGGTTGCAATGTAAAGTGTCTGATAGAGAACTAGAATAAAAATAAATATTGCATTATCTTGGTTTCTCCATCCTTATATGACAGAGGAAGCAGCTGCGTTATTTATCTAATTGAAGGAATGTTATGAGTATGTTTAATTAAATGTAAGAGTACTTAGTAATACTGGAAAAGTAAACAAAGGGTAAATGACAAAATGAGCTCAAGTCATCTAAGATGGTTTCATTCACCAGCGTTGTACCCTTTTGTATAATTATTGTAGTATGTGCCTGTACATCAGCATCAATGTATCCAATCTCTCTACAACAGCATATCAATTTCTCATCCCCCTTAGCAAGCTTTCTTCTTTTCCCAATGCGATTGGATAGTGAGTTCACGGAGCCTAATTCTCACATATCCATTTGCACTAATTTTCAGTGGGATTCGTCTATTCTTCCCTTGGTGCGAGAGCAAAATCCAGCTTCTTATTGCTGGTATATAAGATGTTTGAAGTCGTTATGGTTTAAAAACACACTTGAATCTCAAAGCATTGAGTGATGCTCGCGTAGGAAATGGGATTGTCGTGGGCCATCTGAAATTAAGCTTTAGCAACACAAAGTGAATCGGAGTTTTCTCTCTCGTTCTAATTGATGCTCCCAGCAATAGATGCAGCATGGTAGCCTCAGATGAGCACAGTCCTGATCATTGTTGGTATCAGAGGAAAAAGGCACAGCGTAGGAGTTAGAATATTTACAAGTCTTAGGCTCTCTGAGGGAGTAGTTAACATTTCATAGTTAAAAATATAGTTTTCCAGGGATGTAAGCCTTTATTTGTTGGGTGAAGGTTTCCCCAGAAGTGCACAGAACATAAATATCCTGCAGGATCTAGGATGTGGATTCTGATGAAAAACATGTTCCTTGTGAAAAAGTCCTTATCTTTACAACCAACTACCTCAAAAGACTCAGTGAAAGCCATAAGACATAATTAGATCATGGAGTTTGATCCCTGCCAAATTCATAATTTAAGTCAATGCTTAAGTCACATCTCTAACAACAACAACAACATAAAGGAACTGCCATTAGTGCGTGGAACTGATGCTTTCATGTGCTAATACACTGATCACTCCAATTTTCTGTTCCAATCGGGACTCAAGAAGTCCTAACTTAATCCTCAATCTCTATGAATTATCTCAGAGGTGGCTTTTTCTTAATTATTTGCTTCTTAGAGAATTAAAACAATCCATTAATATATATTTTAAAGTCTATTAAGTGTCTTATGTGAAAGTAAAGTTTAGAAAAAGTGTTTTGCCTGAGGTTAAGTAACATTTTGTTCAGGACTTATTTGAATAGATCAAGCTTCCAGTATATCCATTCTTCCTAGGCACTCCTCCCCATTTTTCACAAATATAGCAAAATAAACATGAAGGAATATCATCAAGAAGAAGATATGCTGCTTGTGTAAGTAATTATGTCCCTTGTTAGTTCACTATAAAGTAATTTTCCTTTTTTCCCCCACTCTTTACATTTCTTATGTGCCCTGGAAGGTATTTTTACTTAATTTTGTTTAGAAATTTGAAAAGCAAGAGAAAGTGAGGGATGATTACAGACTTTATTTAAGGGTTTGATTTTGGTTTCTCTCTGTTCTTATATCAAAGATAAAATGGAAGTGGTGGTGTCATGTTCAGGTAATGAGATTTTATATTAAAAAGAATAAATTAAGCTCATAAAGCCAATGGCAGGAGGGACATGAGGAACCATTTCTAGCTCACAAAAAGGACTTTATACATTAATGCAGTGAGCATCAAGAGTTATTAGGAGTTGAAATTCAAAGCTCAAAGGATGTCAAGTGCTTCAAAAGCAAAGGCTTATTTTGTATTGTTTATATTTAGAAGTGATACGGAGCTCCCTTGAAATATTTTACCCATGATGTCAAAAATCAAAAGCATTATGGGGAAAAAAAGAACTCGGGACATTTCCCTTGCAAACAAGAGTTCTGCCCGTGACACACCAGAGGATTCCTCTGAGGTACAGATTTGTACACAGCACTACTTACCAAAAAAATACAAACATCCTCTCTGCTTACCTGCACGTTGTTGCTTGCCTTGAAAATTCATAGTACACAGAAAGGTTTTACTGTAACATCCACTACTTTTTTTTTTTTTTTTAAGTAAAACCCCAAATCCTGGAATATCAGTATGTGGTCATTTTTTAAATAGGTATTTTTTTGAAAAGCTGTGTGACATTTTTCTTTAATGGCTGATTTTTTTTTAATGTCAGCTACATTTTTAAAGCATGAGGCCTGGTTGTAACTAGCCTCGGCACTGCTACTGTACATCAGACTGTACTATTTGATCATTAATTTATCACAGTTCTAGCAGTTTGTTTGACAGGTGATAGTGCTTTCATCTAATGGCTACACAGCAAGTGTGTGGTGCACTAAAGAGTGGATGCCACTGACTAGAGTTAGAAATCAGCAGACAACAGCCACTTTGCAGAGCTTTATCGATTTACCAGAATCATTTAAAGATATGAAACAACTAAAATAATGAATGCCGGTTCAGCTCACTGTGGGGTTTTTTTCTTACAGTTCTTTAGTTTGGAGAATATTAATACACTTTTGTTGCCAGTGTTGTTGTTATTACAGCTATTTGCGATGGTTAAAAGAGGTGCAAAAATCCAGGTGCAAGTCTGAATATTTGTACTGGAAATGCAGTGTCTGTGTTCAGTGCAGTTTAGGAAATTGATACATGGCAGAAGTATAAGGCATATTGGAGTATTATGAATGTTTAGCCTCCAAATTCAGCCTTTTATTAAAATTGTCTGGTGAAAATGTTTTCTGGGTTGGGTATATAAATATCAACCTATTTGCTCCACTGATGAGAGATGCAAAATGGGCACCTTTTGCTAGCAATAGCCCCTGCAATCTGCACTTGTATCATCGTGGGAAACAAACTGTATTTAACCTATTACCTTTCGTTTCATACTTTGTTCGTGACAACATACGTGTAAAGCATGGTGTTGGCGTCAGAGGTTATTATAGTGCTGGTCCAGGTTGGTGCACTCCAGCTGCGCCTCTGGCCAGGACTCCCCGGGCAGGAGTTAACTGTGCAGCACATCTCTGGCACAACGCCTTGCCCGTCGCCCGTGAGCAGTGGAGCTGGTACCTGCCTGCAAAGTCACTCTGCCCGAGATCCTGGCTGGATCCAGGGCTGCAGCCCGGCTGCTGTGCACATGAAAAGTCTGCAGCTTCAAATCCTACCACACAACGTACTTATGTCCAGAGGACTTGTGCATACGATAGCTCGGATGGCTGTGTTTATCTTTGTTGGTCAAAGACCTGACTTCGGGCTGTGCTTGGGTTTGGTAAGTTTGTAGGGCTGGTGTGCTGTCATGAATCTGGTGCCCTGGTTTACTGCAGCAGAACCTGGGACCCGTTCCAGCAAGGTGCTGAAGAAACAGTATAGCTGTAAACCTGTTAGCAGCCCCATAAACTTCAGAGACTCTCCAATCCTGAAGCACTTGGCTACAGCAGGTCTTAGTTGAAATTATATCAAGAGGTGGAAGGGGCGCTTTGAATTTCAAAGTCAGTGCCAATAGACTGCTGCCTCTGACGTTGGACAAGTCAGCTTAGGCCAAAGCTCAGATGACTCATGGAAGTTAATTAGTTTTCTGAGGTGCTGATTGCTCATATTTCCCACTGAAGTCAATAGGGAAACTCCCACGTGTTGTAGCGGGAGCTGGAAACTGGCCATGTAGTGTTGTGGGACACCCAGAAGAAGCAGTGTTGTCTTTTGTAGTGGAGACAGTGGGAGTTGCTTACAAACATGAAGGAAACCAAAATGATGCCAAAAGAAATGTTATTTTCCTCCTCCTTAGTGGCTGTTACAGAAATCACAAGTAAATAGTAAACACAAAAGTTTGTCAAATATTTTCAGTATTTTTTTTGAACATATGTGGATGCATGCATATGTGCCGCCTTTTCTCCTTTTGATTGCAAGTCACAGGAATGTTGATACCTGTGGGGTTGCCATGTACCTAGTCCTGAGTGAAATGATACTTATTAATCTGAAGATATTACTTAGACCACTGTCTCTAGGTTTTTAGCAGCTCATCAGTGTCAGTGAGTTTGTGTAAGCCTTGCTCCAGGAAGGAACCCCGTTCCTTGGTTTCCAATGTCAGGAAGTCATCACCACTGCATCTGAGCATGGATGATGGTATTTTGCTCAGGAAGAGCCATTGGGATTGCCAGGCCTGTATGATGCGGACCGCGGGCAGAGTGATGTCAGAGGCTGAGATGCCATTAAAGCCTGAGATCCAGAGCATCCCTTTGCTGAAGCTGCAAAAACACACTGGTCAAAAACCAACATGCGTTTCTCAATGTATAGATAAATGTGTGTGTATTAGTAGAGCTTTTATGGGGTTGATCATAAACTCTTTTTGCTGTAGGCTTTTACGTTCCTGTGCTATCAATCTGTCGTATTTCCAACATATTCAATCTTCTTTGGTTTGTTTGGAAGAAAGTTTCAAGTTACTTTTAAGTTATGGTTAAATTTAATTTGTATTAAAGTGAATGGGATAGTCTGCTCTGGTGAGGAATTAAAGTGGGACTGTTTTAGTGATAGTTTAAAAAAAGAAAAAAGAGCTGTACTTTCATCTTGTCTTCTCTCCCTTCACCATGGAGTGCCAGTTAGGAGTTGCTCAAAGTCCTGCGTAAGCTGCAAATCATGATCTGCCTTTCCATTTGCCTTCCTACAGAACCACAAACTAAAAATGCCCTGAACAAGCAATTCCCTTCATCTTCTCGCTTTAACTTGCCGATTCCCAATCCAGCTCCTCCTCCTTCCACCGCCTGAGTGCCAGTTTGAGGAGCTCTATTTACATTTTTGGCTATCGTGTTTCCGGGAGGTAGGATGGGTTTCCCTACAGCCAGCCTGGTTATAAATAGTTACTTGCCTGAATGAAGAGCTTGCATCCTTGGCAGGTGGTCTGAAAGAGCAATGGCCATGTGATGGAGCCCTATCTTGTCTTATCTTCTCCTAGAAGTACTGCCTCTGGTTCTGCAAGGTCTTTCCTGGAAGATCCTGCTCACATGATTTCAGTGTTAACTCCAGATGCATTTCCACTGTGATGGCAGTGGAAGTGCTATGTGAATTTTGCCATTGGCAGCAGGATAAGGAGGTTGGGCTTAGGAGAGCAGATTCTTCTCTCCATTGCTGCTGAAAACCAAGAATTATTCAGCTGGAATGAGTGAGGTCCTCCCAGCGATAGCCTTATACCACAGAGATCAAAGTCTGCCCTTCCCTCATATTTTAAGCTACACTTCAACCAATATGCAAACTACATTTTTACCTTCTCTTTCACTGCTCCTGATTCCCACAGTTGAAGTCCTGGCTTGAGCCACTGTTAATATCCTCCCCCTCCCTCCAACATGAAGATCCCTTGCTCTTCCCACCTGAAAATCCCAGCCACAATTTCTATTTTCAGTGTGATTAATACGTACGTCTACAACCGGAACCCTGAATCTCTGTCCCTGGGGCTGCCCATTCCCACTCTTGCCACCACTCTTGTGGTTTGGCAGCCGGGGGCAGGCGGAGGGGGTGGCCTACGTGAATGCAAATGCGCGGTGGTGGGCAAGCTTGGCTTGGGTCAGCTTGTTTGTTTGTTGCTGCTGTTTTTTGCTGGCCTTGCTCATCAGAGCCTAAAATCTCTGGAAAACATCTAGTGTGATTCATGTAAACACCGAATACAAGTAGGATCGGACTTGCTGAGGGGAGGAATAAAAAGCGGAGGAGAACAAACACTTGGCGGGGATCCGCGGCCCGACATGGCGCATGGATCGAGAGGTATGCCAAAAAGCTCTTTGTCTCACATGCACATTAGGATAAGTAACATTGCTCCTCGCCATCTGTCTCTCTCTATGAACCTCTGCCTCGTTCCCATGTAATAAGAAGACTCATAGAAGTACCAGCTGTGACCTTACAGGGAAGCCTGAGAAACTTTGCCTTTTTAACCAGCACTGGGAGAGTCGGATTTGGCACCGTTGAACACGGTTCTGTGTGTGTGATTTTTCTGTTGTTGCTCTGTTACCATCTCTTCCCCCAGCAGTCGTGCAGAGTTCATAGAAAGATGAAAGCCGCCGTGGCAGTTCAGGAGAGGCTGGCAGCTGCCAAGCATGAGTTTCGGTGGGCTATTTTTTTTTCCCTTTGTTTCTTCCTCTTCTAATAAGGCTGAATAAGAGGAGAAGAGCCCATCAGATGCGCCAGTTTCCTAGTCCCTGGTTGCTGATACAGGCCAAGAGGACCAAAGTAGTAGTGACCAAGATGAAACAACTTGTGTTAATATTTGTTTTATTAACCTGGCACAAAGCATAGAGAAAGGCTGCCAGCTTTGGGGCTCCCTTTCAGACGTGGTGGTGTGTTCCCCTATGGGTTAAATGTAAGCTACATCCCTCATACCCCATCTGCAGGAGGTTTGGCAACTGGGGTTGCTGGCAGCTAACCCTATGTGTATGATTGTGCCTATGATTATGTTGTAGATGCCGGCGCAGCTACGATGCAGGTACCTTTACAGTGAGCTTTTCCATAGAGCAGGATTCAAGTCCTTCTGTTTCACACATTCGTGGCAGAGCACACTCAAAATTCCCTGACCCATAAATTTGTGACTCACTTTGAATTCAGAGTCATTCTGAAAAATTCAGGTGAAAATGTTTCAAAATAAAAGAGAAATTTGGTTCTTCGGCAAATCAAAATCTAAAGGAAGAAATCTAATATGGATTCAGCTAAACCATGTAATCAAACTCAAATTTTGCACTTGATCTTCAAACCTTGTTTCAGTACAGTGGAAATAAATTTCAAATTGAAATGTTTAATTTTTTAATATCAATAGAAGCATTATTACTTTTTCATTAAAAACAACTACCTGAAAATGTTATCCACGTGGCTTTCATAGAATATTGCAATGGATCTAAATCTACCATTTTTACTGTTGAAAAAGTGTTAAGATAAAAAAGTTTCCATGTTGTAATTGGAGGGCAAATAAAATTCTGTGGGTATTTTTCTGGATGAAATAAATGCTAAGTTTCCTAGGCTAAGTGCTCCTGAAATTTCCCTCTTGAGCATCTGTATTTCTTGGGAAACTCATTGCAACTGTATAAAACCAATTTCTCCAAACTTCTCTCTCATTGGTGTTGAGATATTTTAAAAGCAATTTATCCTTAAAATTTAAAAAATTAGAACAAAAGTTTGTTGTCTCCCCCTCCTTTGCAATTGTCGTGCGGGGGGAACTTGGCTTTTCTCTGGGACTGTAGGAGCGTATGTTACTGAGACACTTGAAAATTGCACCCAATATCACCAAGAGCAGCAGATGGATCTGTCAGCTGTTTTGCTGAAAATGGTGAATATCTTCCCTGGAACATTCATAAGTTGCCTGAGGCAAAATTTCACAGTGGAAACAGTGATATTTCTCTTTACATAACATTCCTAGTACTCACGAAAGTCTAGGTCCCCCCCGCCCGTCGGATTAAAATACCCATGAAGCAGAAGATGATGAATAGGCACAGCTGGGCTGTGAGAAGGGCATTTTCAGAAGCCTGGGCCATAGCCTGACCGCAGCCCATCAAAGCCGCATCGAGCAGCAAATGAACAGTGTCTTTAGGACTTACTGTTGCTTATTTTCACATTTGGATGGAGACTGAAATAGGTTCTGATGATGACTTTGTGCGTCTCTCCTTCCACGGGGTCTTAGTGGTGGAGCGAGCAGAGTCTTCCTCGTGTGGTCACCTCAAGGGCTGTATGGGAGTGTTCAAGTCAGGAATTGGAGGTGTCCCAAATCATGTGTCGTAGCATACTCACTGCCTTTGAGATCTAAGAGAAGAGCTAACCACAGCTGTGGAGATAAGGGCAATCCGCTGTGCACGTGAACATACGTAGGTCCCCCAGCAGAGCAACATTTGGGCCTCAGGGAAAGGGGCCGCTCTTCGCATTGCGGAAAGGATAATTTCAACAGTTCAGATTGGCACTTTTCCTATCCATAAGTACTTTGGAGAGTTTAAATTGGCTTTCTGTAAATATTTGTGAGCCTGATCCAGGGCCCTTTTTGTTGGGCTTGCTTTCAGGCAGTATGAGTAAGAGTTGATCATGTTGGTGCTCACCAGAAAAAAACACAGTTCCAGTGAATTTGTTCCTACGTTTTACTGTTTGCTCATAGGTACAGTGCAAACCTGGCTCTATAATTTTCTATTGGAAATAAAGATTGCAGGCCCTGAGCAACCTGAATTTAACAAAAGGTTATCTATGCTTTCAAGTTAATTTGTTATTAAGGCAGGGTGTGAAATTAAAACACGAGAGCTGTCTCAATAACTGTGGTCTGAATAAGAGTATCTTTTGTTCAAAAGGATGTTAAATGGACAGATGTCAATTAAGATTTGCCCACGTAGGGTCTACTGCCATAAGAGGACCTTAGGCACTGTCTAAATTATAATACCTTTTTGAAGTTTATTATTGTTACTACTGAGTAGTAACAATATTTACTAACTACTTAGTAACAATATTTTGGAACAATAGTTTATTATTGTTACTAGATGTGCTCTAGGCAGTCCTGCTTTAGCAGGGGAGTTGGACTAGATGATCTCTAGAGGTCCCTTCCAACTCTGAAATTCCATGATTCCGTGATTTTTTTTAATGTATTGCAATGTCTGTAGCCAAAAATAATGCTTAAGTCTGTTAACTTTCATTAAATGAAATACTTATTGCAAAAAGGAAATCAGAGGTGTTTCTGAGAGTGAGGTTTGTTGTGGGCCTTGTAAGTGTTTGAAGTTGGCTGGCAAATTTGCATAAAAGCAACACAGGACTCCGGTTACTTGTGTGGGTCTTACGCAGTTTTGATCGTCCATTTTCTGATGGCCTGAGAAATTATTGATTACGAGTTTGCATATTGCTACTGTAGGCAAAAAAGGAGAAAGCGCCGTGCATGCACTTATACTAAGGGGGATATCCACACAGTTTCCAAGGTTCAGCTCCAGCTCTTGTCAAATTTTACCCTTGGAAACCTGAACTATTCAGTGGATTTGTAATAGGAAGCATCGGTACGTTGGAGTTTAGCCTTTTCTATCAATTGAGCAAAAGTTACTTTAAACAAGATCCTAGACCCAAAGTGGAAGGTTTAAGATACTTGACATCATCTACGTGCAGATACAGAGTTTGGGTCAAGTTTTGAACTCAACTTCAGACGGTACAGGTTTGTGTGATTAGACTTAATAGGACCAGACTGCTAATGGGAGAGCTATTGAACAAGTGCTTGCACGTGTAGGGATTGCTGTCTGGTCGCTGGAAAATCAGCCCTGTCTTTTGAACAGAAAGAATGAAAACTCTTGACTTGGGCTGCCATGGATTGCGTTTTATTTGAGATCTGATTGGAAAGTTTGTAATGTGACTCAGTCTGTGCAACAAAAACAACACTCACTTCTGACGAAATTCCTCCTAATGGGCCTGGCTATTTGCACTGTATGTCATCGGCTGTGGGATGGGGCTTTCTTGGGTCATTAACTGGTGAGAGGGCCCGGTGGGTGAGAACACCTACTAGGAAGGCCTCAGCTCAGGATGAGTAAAATAATGCGGGTATGGGCATCCGTGAAAGTGTGAAAAGCTTTAAGGCTTTGCTCTAGTGTCTTGTTTTCTCAAGGGAACCATACAGCAAGCTCTGCAAACAAAATGGATAATATTTTATGTTCAAAGCAGACATCTAATTGCGTCTCCCAACCACTGGGCTACAGCATATTTACTAATTCTGTCTTCTGTGACCCGGTGTAACGCCTGCATTTACACATGTGTGAAGCACAGTGGTGCAGTCACCGCCTCCCTCTGGTCTGGCTTGTTTGTAGTAGGGACTACAGATGCTCATGCCAAACTTGCTTGTAGCTTGGACGTCACAAAGCAGAAGGAAAAACTCTAAACAAACCATTTGGAGCCTGATTTCAGCTCTCTCTACAGTAACCCAATTATGACTCAAGGAAAATTTTTGTTCTTTTGGGAACCTGACCTTGTTGCCTGCCCACCAAATGCAGGAGGAAACAAAGAGGCTGGAAAATTAAGGAAAATAGGACCAAAGGTCTTTGTTTTTCTATTTATTGTTAGGCTTTCTTTTCAGGGGAAAAAACCCAACCCACCCCACAACCCACAACCAAATAAATCTAAAGAAGTTCATCCTAATTCAGATAATAAATGCACATCATAACAGTGTAAAGTAGTGAAAGGAATGACTGCTCTTGCCACTGAATGTTTAGGTCGTCATCTGTGGGGCCCTACACACACACTTCCAGGCTCTGAACTAGTCTTGGGACTAAGATGCTCGCTGGTGATACAGCTGCAAGTTTGATGCAATTTGATGCTTCTTTGTCACTTTGTTGTGTAGTTCTGGATAGTCCTAATCTTCATAGAAAACTGAGGACCACCAGAGGAATTGAACTTGTCCAACTTCTGCCTTCTGGTTATTTCAAAGGGGCTGCATGTCAGGCACCCTTTATCCCTTTTCTTCTGTAGTGGGGAGGATGTGTGGCATGGTGAAAAGCTGTGAATGGTCCCACTGACATCAAAAGCAGCAACAGTAATGACCTGAGCGAGTGTGGCAGAACAGGCTTCTTGCTTAATTTTCCTGCCTTCCTATATTCAAAAGCAGGTACTGAGAGGTTTGTTATTCCTGATTGAAAATGTCGACGGCTTTAATGTGTTTAGGTTGGAGAGCTGCATCACGAGCTGGGAGTGTGGTACCGCTGCATACGCAGGGCTTGCTCTCTGCAGATACTGTCATGTAGCCTGTTTCTTGCCAGCAGTCTTGCTCACTGGGCTGTTCACAAGAAGAGTGCACAAACTCATGCGAACGGATGGCAATAGAAAAAGAAAGCTATGTTTTTGGCATTGATGCTCATTTTGGCAGAGTTATGGTAATAATTGTGCCATGAAAAATAAGTGAACAGTTGTAGCATTGAGCATTTTATACTAGGGGATGCTGGACTAGGAATCCAAACTCCAAATGGGATCCAAGGGAAGAGGTTTATTGTTGCGTTCATCCAGCAGAGCAGCCAGACCATACATAAAACCTGAGAAGGAAAGAAATTCAGTAGCAGCTGGCAGCAAGAAAAAAGTATTTAATGAGTGGGACAAGGGAAAAAAATCTGATACAAATTAAGTTCAGAAAAAAAATCAATGCGTGGAAATCAAATGTGTCCAGGACAGTTAAAGGAGACATCAAGGCAGCTACTAGACAGAATGATGTGGGCAGAAAGGCAAAAAACATGAAAGATGTGGCTTTTAGGTTTCACTTTTGAGAGGTTACAACTTCAAAAGAAACCAACTAAAACAAAATAAAATGTTTCTCCCTCATACTGTAGTGATTTGGCCATGGGTGCCCATCTTCTTTTCATAATTTTGTTCTCTGGAGGGTTCAAGTCCTCCTAAAGCTCACTCCAGGCAGCCACTCAAGCTCGTTCATCTCAGTGATTAGTGAGAGGCCTGCGGTGCGCTGAAATATTGTAAGGAGCCTATCGAGGAACTCATCGTGAGCCAAACAGGTTACTGCCTTGGCAGGATTCCTCTTACTGGTTTGTGAAGATAAAAGGAGGATAGGTAAAGGTTAGTATTTCAAAGCAAGTGTCTTGGATCTTAAAATATTTGGTGAAATTATTCAAGAATAGTTCATTCATGTGAAAGTAGTTTCTGTGTATTGCTGTCAAGGTCAATGAAAGCTAAAGTCTGATGCTGGCCAAGCAAGCAAAAACTGCCTGTGGGCTCCCTTCGCTTACATACCTGGTGACTTAAAGCTTGACGTGGTGAATTCTGTGGGGAGGAGCAGGATCAGCAACTCGCAGGCTTTCTTGGGTCAGCTCTGCTGCTGTTTTAAGTTGGGCTAAAATCCCCAATGTCATCAGGAGTGCCTCAGCGTGGACTTCAGGAGTGCTAACGTGACTCTCTGGGACCTCACTGTTCAGGCTCAGGAGCTCCTTCCTCCCCAGCTGCCCACCCTGTGCCAGGGGCTGGCGTCCCACCCACCCCAGACCACAGCAGAAATCAAGGAATGGCGTTCAGGTCCACCAGTCAGCTGGTGGATGATGCATTAAGTATTCGGCTCCTCTTTCAACACAAAATTAATGTTTAAACATCCAAGTTTTCAAAACGGCTGGGATGTTAGGTAGTGAGATGCGGGGGACCTGCCAGCTCTCAGCTGTGCCGCAATCACACTGAGCCAGGGATTTGGACAGAAATCTGCTGCTGTGTCTGAACACAACCGATGGGCCTTGCGTGACATGGCAGCTGGTTCTGGCTGGTTATCCAGGGCCACTAACACGAAGCTGAGTGCTTTTGGAAACCAGCTTCTAGTTAGGAGCTTGTGTTGTAGCTAATGAGCTTTCACCTTGAGCAGACTGTGACTGCCAGCAGCTACCGACTGCGTCCTCCGAAGCCCATAGCTCAAAGCATGGGAACCTCTGCTGAGCATCTGTGTAAGGAGTAAATGCAAACCTTTGTGGAAGCTTAGCAGGTCCTGGTCCTGATCATCTGATTCTTTTTTTAAGACCGGTATGCCAAGTTGTTGGGTGCAAGTGCTTGGGCTTCACTAGCTTATCAAAGAGAAGATGCTAAGGAAAGGTTGTTAGCAAAATTACATTCCTTGAGTAAGGGAGGAAAGGTACAAGAACTGGGCATTCGGTGGGGTTGTTCACTATGACTTTGGCAAGTGCAGGTAAGCTGAGATTGCGTTATCATTTCATACAGGGTGGGAAAGATATTTTAGACTTAAATTTTAGAGATTATTATCTGTGAGCTGAAAATATCTGTTGATATGCCCTCACTGAAGGGATATATCTGCATCTGAGTGCAAAACAATCCTCCTGTGGTGTATTTATCTCCAACTTTGAAGGTGAATGAAAAGGTGAATAATTTATTGCGCTTGCCAGCTTGGAACTTGGACTTGGAAACCTTAATACATGTAATTCACTGGATATAAGAAGTGGGTTTCTTTGTTGATTTGCAGTGACCTTGGGCCATTTGGCAATTCAGTGGGCATCCATATTGTTACGGCATTTCTTAGTTTTCTGAGGAAATCAGGTATGGACATCTGCCATCCAGTAAAGGAACAGGAGAGGATGTCCGCACATAGCTGGTATTCATAATTTTCAGCCAGTGGTATTTAGTAAAGTCTGTTTGATATGTAATTCTCACAGAAGTCCCATGCATGTCCCATCCAAGTGTTTTCTGAGGTGTGAAGCTGGGTGATGCACAGAGTTGGTGCTGGACCAGCACAAGCAAGCTTGCGCTCAGTGCAAGAAAACAGGTGCAGAATTGTGATTCCAGGTGCCGTTCCCCTCTCATGAAACAAAGGGACTTCGCTGGTGGACTGGGGTGGGGGAGAAATCGGGCTACATCTTCAGCGTCAGTTTGAATCTTGTCTTTGTTTCCTGCGATTTTGATGTCTGGATTTTGTAGCGCGCTGTGTGATTTTAGTGAGCTTGTGAAATGTACATACTCCAACTTAAAAATCTGCGTGTTCCCATCCGTACCCTGAGGATATCTCAAAAGGGGGGGATTCCGAAACTAGGGGAAGAAAGGTTTCATGAATTTTGCAAACTTTTTCCTTTGAGTGCTTTTTTTTATACTTGAGTGACGCTTACGAATTACTTACACCATCCACTATAATTTAATGCGTTACACAATAAAGAGTATCTGCTGTTCTTTGTGTATTTCAATACCAATGCTTTCCTTATCTATTTTCCCCAGCTTGCCATTTCGTGCAGTAGAGGTTCTGTCATGTGATATTACTCCACGCAGAGGGAAGCGGGAGCAGCCCTGCACGCTGCTTTACACCACTGGTAAGCAGTCAGAGGATTTGCTTTGGCCATAAATGCAGTTTCACAAGGTGCCTCTCTCCTCTCTCTTGCATGTTGAACATGGCATTTCAACAACTGAAAATTCAGTGGTTGTCAGCTGAATCAGGATTCGAATTAACAGCTTTTGTATTTCTCTGGGACAGTGTTTTCAGTCCTAATATTGATTTGTGGGCACTCCAAACTACCCTCACTTGTAAATGTGCGTGTACAATTTCTATTAACACGAGTGGCGATATCATTTGCACGCTGAGTGAAGGGCTGACCGTTTTAGTTGTCTTCTAGATTTTACTGTCTTCATGCAAGCTCAGTGTAGTGTTTGCCACACACTCGGAGACCTTTGCAAAATTCGGAACTGTTGCTTTGTAAATATTCATGTTTCAGGCTGTTGTATATGTATTGTCAAAACACCCAAACCATTGTATCACAGACCATACCTGCATACATCACTATACAATCCCTACCCCTGTGACTCTGCACCTGTTTTACTCTGTATCTTCTGAAATATTTAGCAAGAGGAGAGGAAAATAAGGAAGATCCCAGGATAGACTCATGCCACAGAGTAGAATCATCTTGCCTTATTTTTAAGATTTATTCTAATTTGTCCTTTAGCTTTGCCTTCCTTGGACAGTTCATTCCATCTTCAAATAGTTAAAAAAAGGTGTCTATCTGTATATAAAAAAGGAGACCGGAGCCCCAGTTTTGAAGTGGCTCCAGTTTTATAAGAAGAATCCCTTTCTTCTGTCCCTGCAGTACTCCTGAGCAATTAGCAGTTTTCCTTCCATCCCCCCCGCCCTATATTTTTCCAATGCCTTTAACTTCAGGTACAGTTTTGGGCTCCCTTCCAGGAGCTGTGCTTCTTAGTAATGGGTGTGATTTGTCTCATGTGGGAATTCTGAATAAAATTACCAATAACATACTTGCATTCAATTAAGTCTGTTTCAACATACACATCATTTAGGCACTCAGTAGGGAAATCCTCTCTGCCACGTTCAAGGAACGGTAATCGATATGTGCTCACTAGTAACATGTCTGCAAATTTCAAAACACTAGAAGGAGTTAGGTGATGTAGATGACTTTGTCTTAGTAAACTGTAGTCTGACAGCTTCGCTTAGCCATAATCAATTCCCGTTCCTGTTGTTCAAAGGCAAACTGTCAAACGATTTAGTTGCTTCTGACTCAGTGTCAGAAATCATGAAGCACCCCGTTCTTGGGAGAGAAGCATTCTGGACACGGTCAGAAAACGAGCAGGACATGTTGTTTCAGGTTACGATGAGAATGAAAAAATCACAGTCCCAGTCTGGGGGTGACCTGAATGGATACTCTCACCTCTTAAAATGTCATACACTGACGCAGGCAGGAGACCATTGTAAAAACAAACAACTCAGCTTCTCCACAAAAGGGAAGTTTCAGATTTGTGCGTGCATATCAGGAAGATGTGAAAGGTGACCTGCGATTCTGCCAAATTGTTCTGGGCAGGAAAACATTGAGCTTTGGCTGTGGGAAGGTTGAGTAAGGAGCTGCGTGAGTGCAAGGGGAGTCCTGTCATCTGGGCGTACAGAGTTTCACCTGTGTCCCTGCTGCTGCGGCAGGTAGGCAGGTGGGAAAACGGGGGAAGGCTTTCATCTGTGTGCACTCACCCGCCAACGTGCTGAGGGCAGCGTGGGGCTAGTAGGCAACTAATAAAGATGGTAGCAGAGTCTGTCGGGGAGTCCTTAACCGGGCTGGCCCATTAATGCTGCATGTAGGCACCCATTCTGGCCAGTGCTGAGAGGTAAAGAAAGGTGAAGCTTTCCTGTGCTTTTCCTTTAGATGTGGAGGTCAGGCTGCACTTGCATTTGGATGCTGGATATATTTGAGTTGAAACATGGGTATAGCCCAACAAATGAAATAACAGATAGACAAAGCCCTGTCTCTGTCGTGCGAGTAACTTGATTAATGCCTACTCCTTTTCCTAATAAACCAGTCTCCTGCCTCCCAGTGAGCAGGTAAGGAGTGGAAATAAAGTTGCCTTTATGGTTGAAATAAAATGACTAGGATGACAAATGTGCATCAGGATCTGTCAGAGCTCACAAAAGACCCAGAACCAATCAACCTGATTTCCTCAGCTGTGAATACTCAAGTCAGACAAATGTATAATGCATCCAGCTCTCTTTAAGGTGTATGTGCAGCCTCCATGCTGGGACTACACTCCAGGCTTTTGAAGTTTAGCCAGTAGCCACTGTATTTCTGGTTGTTTAGCACTTGCTAAAGAGGAGCTCAGTAGTACCAGGATGAATTATAATTTTTGCCCCGGGAAAGCAACAGAGAACACAAAAACCTAACCAGACCAGTAGAAAGCTTTTTGGAATAAGTATTATTTTATAAAGGAAAGATCTGAAAAGATCAGACATTATTTTTTTTTCCTCACAAATTGAAGTGTGACCTGAGAAACAGTATAGTTTCGTAAAGGTTCGTTAAAGTAGGAGGTGTGTGTAAGATGGCTCAAAAGGAATTAATGGATGGAAAATGAAGCACACGGAGAAATCAAAAACAGCACAAAGGTTTAGGCACCCTACGTGATGTGTGCTACTACTGTAAAATGATCAGACTTTTCGTATAGCTTTGGTGTTTTATAATACGTCTAACTATAAAATCTCTAAGAGCATTTATCATTTCTCCTTCTTTCCTCCCTTCGCTCCGCTCTTCTCTTGCCCTGCAGCTGGTTGATAGTTTTTTTTTTGAAGGAGGGGAGCTGGTTTTAGACACATTAATTGTGGGTTACCCGGTTTGCCTCACTTGCCATTTCAGGAGGCTGCATCAACATCCCACCCGGTAGTGTTGTTTACAAGCAGTTTTGCAACCTTTCCATTCTGCTGCCTTATTTTTGTGACGCGTAGTGTAATGATGCCATATGACATTTTAAGTCTGAATTGGTATTCCTTGTGGTATCTCCCCAGGCCTGTTACGCTTCGGGTGTTTGCGTTACCTGTTCAGACACCTACGCGTGGTGTGGTTATTTTCATTTGTGACTGAATGCAGGCTGTACGCCGGATGTCACAGGAATATGTTTAGAACTTCCATTGATCTCTTAACTGCAAATAATCATTATAGCTGCAAAACAAATAGTGGATCAAAAATGTGGGAATGTAGCCCAGAAGATGCTGCTCACTTTTCCTTCTGAAATGCACGACGTGCAGGTTTGAGGTGTAATATAAAACTGGCTGAAAGGTTTTTAAGAAGAAAACAAGACAGGATATTATTAGGCAAGGACTGTTTGGGAAAAACTTAGCTACCTGTCTTTGGTTCTTTAGGAAAAGAGAATGGGAAAAAGGTAGAGGCAGCCATGGGAAGTTGATTGGCTTGTGTGATTCCTCAGCGCTAACGGAGTACTCAATAAATCCCCTGCTGTAGTTTTGACTAAACGGAGATTTTTGCTTCTCAGTACTGTTGCCATGCGACAGTCGCACAGTTCGCTTCTTCCACTCCAGAGATGGCTGCATCCTGCGTGGATAGTTTGAGGGGTTTCTGGACATGTCCCATGTTCTGTGGGATAACGTGTAAAGCTTGTTCCTATTCAGTTGTTTAATTTTATATATTAGCTATTTGTTGGGAGAAACCTGAGTTTGGGAGAAGAGTTATTTGAAAGTTTAAATTGAAATTATGTTAGATTGCAACATCCAGATTGCAACATCCTAAATCCTGAGTCCTTGCGCTCCTTTAATCCTTGGCCTTACTTAAGAGAAAGGAAAATCCTCAAGATCTGGTCCAATATGAGTGTTGCTTTTATGGGAAGACAGGTGATTCAGTGCTTCCCTGCAAATTCTGGTTCAGCCCTTTTCCTTACACAGCTTCCTTGGGTGCAATACTGGACAAGTCACAGGGGGCATGTCCAGTCCATGGTGGGGATGGAGCTGGCTCCAGCCTCTGCTCCTTGCCATCTAGTCCTCTTCCAACAAGTCCTGCTGAGCGTCTGAGCTCAAAAATAGCCCAGTGTGAGCACAGCCAGCTCGTGTCTGCGAGCATGAGCTGTCCCAGCTGCCTGTCGCCGCACCACACGGAGGATGAGGTTAGGTCAGTGCTAGCTCAGGGAGGTCTGCGCTTGTGCTGCTTCAGACGATCTACTCCTTCCTTAACGCCTCTCGTCTTTGGTCCTCCCTCTGTAAAAAGATCAATTTCCCTTCTTCCATGATGTCTCCCAAAGATAAATGCATCGATGAGTATGATGCAGGTAGCCGCTGTGGTACTGGAGAATTAGTTATGTATCTAAGGGTTTTAGATGTAGATGATTGCTAGTTGAAACTTGTCCTTACAGAGCCAGGAATGCTTTTAGGTCCTTCCCAGCAAAAGGTCTGGTGCTCATTAGAAACTGGTGGTTTGCATATTTTAAATAATTGTTCACAATAATTCCTGTCCAGAAGTAGTATGTAGGACATATAAGCAGCATTATCTAACAGCAGTGCGCAGTGTACCATGTTGTCTTTGGCCCTGCCAAGCACTTTCTGCAGTAGTGATGTGCCTTCTAATGACGACAGCGGTATATCAGTAGCATTGCACAGTCTTTGAGAAGTAGGGAAAAAAATGTTTCTGGAGTTCATGCCGTCATATCACAATTGTTTTAAGATAATTATTGAACGCGCACAAGAGCAGCATTTTTTTTTTCCCCTGCAAATGAACTGTAGTTGATGTTGCGCTATTTTGGTTTTGTTTTCTGCTTAGCATTCCTCCGTAAGTGCAGCTCCTCTGAGGCTTGAAATGAGACAAAACTGAACCAAAGTGACTTTGTTTTTTCTGTGTAAGAGGATGGACGCTGAGTGATAATGACATATTTTGCGTGTGAGCAGCAGGTGCGAGACCAAGTGTCTACTGCGGATTAAAGTAAATATGTTTTTTTTCTATATTTAACTGATATGTGACAAAGAAACAATGTTTAAATGTCACTTTCCATGGGTTTTTTTGTGTGTCTATAATTATACATTCTAATATGCCAAGCAGCTACTCACTGAAGTTCAAATTTACATAGTAAAGTTGTGCATAACAAGACAAACAAGATACAGTCTAGCATTCATCTCCATGCATCTGGGCTGCCTCCACCCAGCAGTTACGCTACCAACAAATGAATGTTTTCTGCTTTCTTGAGTTCACATAAATAGCTGTAAATTCCTATAATTAACTATGATAAGTCACTCCCCACTATTAAAACAAAGACGTGTTTGTTTATCGGTCGTACTCGCATCCACCACTCTTAACATTGCAGTGTTGACTGATGTTTTTTCACTGTGTTAAACAAAGCAGAAATATTCCTGTTGGGCAATGCCAGAGTCCCAAGAGCAGCCTCAAAAGCAGGAGCACCGGGCTGTCGCCTGCTGAATGCTCCACTTCTCTGCTGATGGCTGTTTCTTTTCCTCGCCCCTTCCCGCACCCCCTCCAAAAGCCAGTAGTGTTTAGGAGGTGGGCAGTTAAGGCATTGGGGAGCAAGGCACGACTTGGAAGCAGAGTGGTAAATGCAACTGAGATATCAAGATGAGTTAGTTCTTATGGGGCCTAAAAATAAAGCAGTTCCCACGAACATCTGTTTTTCCATGTGTCAGGCCTACATTTAGGCATAGGTTATTTGCCGCAAAGCTAGTCCCAACTCTACTGTCTAAATTATTTTTTCTGACATTTAGCTACATTGGTAGTGATACAAAAAATATTTGTGAAACTCTTCTGCTGGAATCTGATTTGGATTTTGGGGGGCTTTGGGGATTTTTTTGTGGCTTTTTGTTTGTTTGTTTGGGGTTTTTTTTGAGGCTAGGGGCAACAAATATTGCCCCAGAGCCTTGCTTTTCATCTCAATTATATTTTTATTTTACAAGCCTACTCTCAGTGGTTAGTGGAAGCTCTACTTCACTTATTTCTTACATCCATTGTCTTCTGTGTGCTGGGGGCTGTGCTCAGGTTGCCTCTGCTATGGCAGGACATGTTTTTCACAGCTTTTAACGTCTCAGAAGTAATACATGGTAAGAGATGCTGACCACAGAACGAAGTTAGGCACCCAAATTACGACTCACATGAAATACTGAAAAGGCACGGGTAAGGGGCTAGGAAATATAATAGTGAAGTTATAAGTTCTTAAGTTATGTCGAACTGGAAAGCTGGTCATCTCTCTCTCTCTGCATGGGAGCAAGATCATCGGTGTTCTACAGATTACTCGGGAGTGGATGCGCAATAGTGGCAGGATACTAGTAGCCAGAAACTGAGGTCATTCTCTACTCTGGCATCTTTATACCATTTTCTTCCCAGCATGTGGGCCTGTTAGTTGCGTTATGAGTGTAGTCAAAGATTTGCTCTTTAGAGAAAATAGCTGTAACACAGAACTTTGTATCTGCTGGCCGGAAGAGATTAATAGTTGACCATCTGAAATAGCAAGGATGCTCAGAAAGCGCGTGCGAAATTTGGAGCCACTGATGGTTTAGTGGTTGTTCGTCACCAAAAAAATATGGAACTATTTTCTTTTAAGCTGGTTTCTTTGGATAGTAAAAATAATAAGTCTTTCCCTTCAGGTTTTAAAAGCAGACTATATGTAGCTGCTTCCTTCCTTATGGATTTTGTTAAACATAATTACCATGCATGAACAGCACAGCATGTGGATTATACAGCAAATTCTGTTTCAGCCATGCAAACTCCCAGTGACACTGTGGGCTCTAACAGCCGTGAAGATGTTCGTGTTAATATTGGGTGCCTTAAAGACTGCTGAAGCTCGTTCCCAGCTCAGGAGAACTAGAACAGACTAGCTAAGACTTCACTAAAACAAAGAGATGGTGTAGAGGATTTTCTGTCAAAAATAGAGAAAATGAAAACCATAAAGTTTATTATAATGCTGAAAGAGTTAATTCTTAAATCACCACCTCAGACCAAGGTGCAAGTCACTCCTAGGTTCCCAGACTGTCCTTATCGCTTGGCCTCTTATGATAAGTTATTAGTATGGTACTTACGTTGATATTTACAGGCTCCAAACTAGTTCTGGCCTCATTATATTAGGTGCTGTGTATAATATGTGGCAAGAGCTGTAATGTGTTGTAGCATTTTGAATAAAGACAAAAGGTAGAAAACGAAGCCATCATTCCTCGTTTTACATTGAGAAACTGAGGCAGAGGGAGGTGCGGTGCCTTGCCCCAGGCTACCCCGAAAGGCTCCGTCTCCCAGGGATTGTGCCGGCACCGCTGGACGGGTGACTGGTGTGCAACTGCCTGTTGGCAAGCTTTGACATCCTGTAATGGGCAGAGTCAGCGTGCGGAGCTCAGCCTGGAGCTGAATAGTTTGTTTTTAAAAAGAGTTAATCTTCCTGAAATAAATGCAGTCTCCTCTCCTGCTCCTCTTTAAGAAACATATCGATGGATCAATGGAATTTTTCAGCTGTAAACTCTGCCTTTGGATAAAAACAGTCAAAGGGGTTGTTTAGAATTTCTGCCTTTTATTTTAAGTCCTGGTTTCATGTTCTTTCCAGGAGGGAGAATAGAAACATGACAGTTTGGGAACATGAGGTTTTTTCTCCTCCCAACTCTAGGCTTGACCTGGGACCAACCTATTTTACATGAGCTCAGTACAACTGTAAAAGGAAGAACTAAGAAAAAGGCCAACAAACAATAGCGCATAGCAAAAATCCACTTAAAATATTACAGCTCAAAATACCGCAGAGCCTCGTTTGTCTGTAATCCTGCTCTATTTAATGGAACCCTTGCGCCCAATTCACTTTAAATTTTTATTAATCTTTGTGATTTTCCCTAATGACCCTGTTATAAAGACATCACAGCACATGGCACAAGGACAATGCACATAAAAAGTTAAGAATGCATTTAACTACCAGCCATTGATTAGTGTTCTTGATGAGCTTAAATACTACCTGGGAAAGGCATTCTATCAAATTCAATTGGCTGCAGATGCATTAAGCTTAATGAAAGTCAAGATTTGGGTATATATGAATATTTTTTCTTCGAGGAGGTGCCCTTGCCCTGGGAGTATGAGCACTTGCTATCCAGCCTCCTGCCCCAGTGGGAAGGGGTGGCAAATGGCAATGCGTGTGACCCCCCCAGAGCTCTGACCCAATTCCCATTCCGCTTAGCTTGCAATAAATCAAGAGAAATACCACTGGCATCAGTGAAATTGCACTGGTCTAGGTAGTTCTTGTGATCCACAGATGTAGAGGAGATAAAAGATATTATCGGTTGGTAAGATCTGGGGAAACGTCAATCTGGGGGACCCAGCAGCAGGCTGTGGGCAGGGAGGACAGCCTGGTTTTCTCCAGATCGTGGAAGAATTCAGTGGCAGAATCAGGAACTGAGGCCAAGTCATAGTAAAACGTTCCACCAAACCTTCCCGGGAGCTCGGGTGGGATGTGTGTAGTGTGTCAGATTCTCCATGATAATCACACAGAGCACTGTGTGGTAAGCAGAAGGATTTTATCCTTCCCATGACCATCCTGCTGGGACAGTGAGCTAAGCTACATCCCGCCGACCAGGAAAATATATGAAAAGTTACTGTGGTGTAGGAACACGCTGCAAGCCCATATGTTACCCTGCCATGAGGGGGTACCAAGTTCACATAGCCGACCCCCTACTTGCGGCTTAACCACAAGAGCATCATTTCTCAATGCTGTTTTGTTCTTTTGTGAAATTTCTCAGATAGTCACAAGGTCATTCTTTCAAACAGAAATACGATATTTTATCTTTCCTAAGCTCATCTCCAAATATGACAAATATCCTTCTAAAGAAAGCCCATTTTCGCCCTATGTCTAACAGGCACAATTTCACAGTGTGAAATTGTGAATCCACTGTCACCTCTTCCTGGACTGGAGTATAGTCTTCAGCTTCCAAACTTGTCCTTTTTTGCTCTACAGACTTATTTAATTTACAGTAGTTTACATACTGGTTACCACACATATTTTGTTTGGCGCAATTTTTTCCAAAACCTTTCCATAAAACTAAAAATATAACACACTGAACAAACCGCTCCATTACCCAAAGAGAAAAACTTATTACTGAAACTCAGGAAAGTATGTTGCGAGGTATTCATTTTAATGTCAGCTTCTGTCATAAAATTCTGAAAAACAAAAAAATCTGGAACATGCAATTAAAATAATTGTAGGTGTGCGAAGGCCTGCCTCCAAGCAAGGAATTTAATAATACATTAAAACCTTTATTTTTGATTCTAGCAAAATATACAATTATATCCATACAAGCTGCCATTGCATCACTTCTTAGGTTCATGGAGGAAACTTCTTACCTACTGCTATTTCTACTACATGCCATGATATTATTACAATTCTTACTTAATTTAACAGAGCAACGTACACTGAACTGAAAATGACGCACGCTTTTCTAGTAAGATTGTATTTACTGTTGATTTATCTTGCCCTAGAGAGTTCTGGGTAACATTCCAGTGATAATTGACCCTGCTTTATTTAACTCATTCAGGAGTGCATCCTCATTCCCAGCAGTGCCTTGATGCTAGAAGACTCTGAAATGCTAGTTTAAACAACAAATTTGCGGGAGACTGATTCATACAACATTTGTCATTTCCAAGATTTATAAGAAAATCAGAAGTCTCAGGATAAGATATGAATAATCAGCTCCTTAAAGTAACAGGGAATTTTCAGATCTAGGTTAGGGAGGAAGTGTCATCTAAGCTTTCTAAGTACCACCTTTGTTATATTGCAAGCTTACAATTAGTGATGCTTTATCAGGCACCTTTCAAACTCAGTTACCACTGGAAGAGGTATAATTTCATCGTATTCCAACAGATGCAGTGCAAATTAATAGGCTTGTACTATTCTAGTCCACGGAAGGTTCTTCTGCTGCTTCACCCAGATCCCTGTTGTGCCCTAAAGTCTGTTAGGTTGTGTCAGCCAGTGTAATGAAAGATAGTGCCTCTGCCTACAAACTGTGCTTTGCCAGGATGACTTGGATATCTTATAATATAATTTTACATGCACCCTTTCCAAAAGTACGAGTTGAAAAGATCTCCCAAAACCCCAGCAATCTTGTGATGGTAACTCAGCATGCCTGGTCTTTATTGTAGAGCTCTCATTGGTGAGGTGGGACCATGTGCATCCCTGCTGCTGCTTACAGTATGTTAGAAAGATGAAATAGAAAATGGAGCGTTTACTTGTGGCATTTAAAAATACCTTTATTGTTGAATTGTTTTTTGGGGATGAGAGTTCTTGGCACTGTTCTTTCTCTAATCTTCCTTGTTTCAAGAACTGTATGCAGCACAGCCATTTCTGAACACTTGAGTGACCTAGAGACACGTCACAGGTGAAGTTGCACCCTCGGGGCCTTCAGCTGTAAGCTTTGGCATTGCAGGTGGACATCCGCGGGGTTCAGAGCAGGCCTAAGGGTCTGGTTTTGTAGATTTAGTCTGAAGAGAAGGAGCACGTACAGGCCTTGATCTGTAAACATGCATGTGAATACAATGAATTGTACGCAATGTCGTCTCTAGGCGTGTGTGTATGGGTTAGTAAGTCAGAAAGCTCCTTCCCCTGGACTTTGTGCAGAGAAGTGTGCTCGGAGACCAGCTGGGGTGCCAAAGCTGAGTGAGCAGGTAAGGTACCAGTAGATGGCATCCAAGAGTGCCCACCCTTGGGTGTGCAGCTCCTGTCTGCAGCCAAAACTACCCTCCCCACCTTCCATAAAAACACTTCGGTGCCTCCCACTTCCAGCATGCAACAAGTCACCTTCCACGTCCTTCTTAAACTTGCCCCGTTGCTACCTGCAAGGTTTTGGAAAGTGCTGGCTTCCGAATTAGTTAGATTATTGATTCCTTTAAAAATGGCCCTGGCAGAGGGTGATGCTTCTGTCAGCATTGCTCTGTTTTGTATCCGGGTAGCTCCGGGCATGAGTGTGATTTTGTTCCTGCTGTGCCCTCCTCCACAGCTGGAACTGCATCTGGATGAGTTTGAAACGGCTGCACTAAAAACAAAGAGGACTTTACCCTCTATATGGTTATGTTAGTCCCAGGCCCTTAAACATTGTAGAAGTCTAGATCTTGACTCACAACAAAAGGATTAGACATCTAACTTCTTTTGTATATAGTATATTTATTTATAGGTCCCCTTTTTTCACCGATGTAGGATCATCCTTTTCTTTGGAGGCTGTGGAGCATTGGCCCTGCTTGAGTGAAATCCGAAAATTGCAGGTGTCTTAGCCAAGATATTTTCTGCTCAATGCTGTTGACATACAAAACTGCAAAGCGTTGCTTTGCCAGAGAGGCAGAGGAGGTGTATGACACCTGAAAGACACTTGGGATTATCCTGTGGCTCCGCCATTGCCCTGGGGAGTGTGATTCCACTTCCGACGGCGAGGCCCTACTTCATCAGGCCGTGCTTACTTGGCTAATCCCAGAAGTGGCAGCCATAAATACTGATAATTAACACTGGCAGTTAATACTTGCGATGTGAAAAATGATTCCTCCTGCCTCCCTTTTGAAGCTCTCCAGTAATTATCATGATCCCTATTTTGCGTAATCGCAGTGTGTGCCACTCATTCGCCCTACTAACCAACAGTAATCTTCAGCGGTGGTAACGCACGCTGGGTTGCGTGCGTGCCCAGATGAGCCAGCTGTCAACGTGCCAAGGAGGCGCTTGCACGTGGCAGTACTGTGGTACTGTTACTTAAAACACAAACCCGTGATGCGAGAGATGGGGCAAAGCGAGGGCAGAGCCTCCATTCGGGCTTGCTGCTGTCCTGCAGGTGCAGCAGCGTAACGCGTGGTACCAGGCCAAGAAATTACTGTTAAGATGTCTCTACCCCATCGGGCTGCTCCTTCCCCTTCATTCCCAGCCCGGTTTCATGGCTCGTTGCCGTCAATGTGGCCACACCGCAGCCCGCATCACCAAAACAATGCTGCTTGGAAATCGCCCTTGTTTGTAGGGGAGGGAACAGGAACAACTGACACCGGCTCTGACACCGCACCTGCTGCGTCATACAGCTACACCCAAAGTTTCTGCCTCTCCTCTCTTACCCTCGCCTTAAAGTTCAGCAAGTCGTAGGCCAGGCAGCGAGGAAGGGTTAACGTGAAAAAGCAGAGAGCGGCGTTGCTCCCGGGAGCGTACCAGAGGTGACAGGACGGCTCCGCTGCGACTCCTGCAAATATTGGCGAGATGTACTTTCTAAATGCAGATTACGTAATGTGTTTGGGGACTATTTAAAGTAAATGTTATTGATAGCCATTACATCTGATAGTATTAGTAAGTATTTAGGGAATTTTTTTTAAAGGTGAAGTATTGACAGGAAAGACTGTAACAGCCACTTCTGGGCCATTACAATTTATCTTCTAAATCAGGCTGGGTTTATGGTTCACCGACATGTTTCACCCTATTACCTACTAAAGTGTGGTTAATGACGACGTGCTGGCTACACGTGATACTAGAGTCTGTGCGCCGCAGCACATCCACGATGCAAAGGCCTCGCAGGGAAGCGCTTCTCTGAGGAAAGCTGTTTGCAGCAGCTCTTTGCAGGGCTGGGTCTTAATAGCTACACAATAGAATAAAGCATTGAATTTGGCCTTTCAAAGTGATGTCTAAACTTGCAAATGGGTCAAATTCTGGTAAATCCTGGGTGAAGCACAACCCCAGCATTGCAAACTTCCATATAATAAATAGGGGGCAAGAGCTACGGTGGTTTTAAGTGGCCTGGCTCTAGTGACTGCAGCGGGGAAGCACAAGTTGGTACTTGCTGTTTCTGGGTGATGCAGAGCTTTCTCCTCAAAGGCACCACTTTCAATTCAGCCCTAGATTAGTCATGAATGGAGGTCATTTTAGGGTTATTTGACTGTGTGGGTAAAACCAGTTGGTTACAGCGAAGTCACAAATAGCACTCAGCTCTACAGGGGGCCTTATACACAGCCTTGTTGGAAATGTTTTCGGAGGCAAGAGAAAATAAGGACACAGCACTGCCCAAAATAACCCTGGTCTGTAATTAATCTAAGCTTGGTGTCTTGACACTTGCTGGTCATATCCTGTCACCAATACTGTTCTGAGGCTTTGTTCCTTTTGCGCTTTTTGTTATTAGAATTAAAAGCAATTAATGGGCACCTGAATTAATCTGTCTCCTGCTAAAAGGTATTTCCTCCTCCTTTATCCAGAAAGTTGTCTAGAATTGGGATTTCTTGTCCCCTTCCCAATTCCCAACCACTCCAGGAGCACACAGATGTGGATTTACTCACCCATAGTTAAGCCCCACCTTTCCAATGTCAACTCAGTAGACGTTCACACACGTATGATGGCCCAGGTTTGAACAACGGAGTGAGGTTTTGCAATGAAAACAACATTTCATTCCCAAGGTACAGATGGGCATTGCTATCTCTTTTAACGTCTGACCACCAGTTCTCGAGACCTTCTGTGGAAGCAGCCATCAGAGAGGCCGAGTTATGTCTAAACGTGTCTCTTGTTCTTTCAGCATCGAGCTACCTTTTCACAGCCATCTTTTGAATTGCCAGGTATCTCCCATTAGTCCTGATCTCGCCTTCCATTCCTGTAGCGTGACTGAGTTGTTCAATGGTAAGGGCTGTTCTGTTTCCACCGAAAGCCAGCCTGCTGCCGGGATGCAGGGCTGCTTTGGACAGCGAGGCCGTTTTCTCCTCTTTTTGTTTGCACTCGGTTTTCCGCACCCCCAGCGAGTGCCATTCAGTCCCTCAGTTAACATTTACACTGCAATCAGCATCCTGCGCCCTGTTCTATTTTCTGCAGACATGTAAATAGAAGCCTTTTGTAAACTTCGTTTAATGATAGTGCCGTATTATGGGTTGTCTAAAACAGTGTCAAGGGATCCTGTTTCCTTTTAACTTCACCGTTTGGCTAAGGTATAATCTACAGTACGTCAACACAACACATCTCTCTATTGAGTGTAGAGGTGAGATGCAAAGCTTTCAAAGCAGGCAGATTCTTTTGCTGTTTCTTGGTTTCCTCAAGCACTTTGTACATGAAAGATTGTTTCCTTATCTCTTGGAAAAGCTTTTGGATGAAATTAACCCCGGTGTAGAGGGTCAGCCTAACGGCCTCTGCACTACTTAAGTCCTACTTAGAGCCTATTCTCAGAGCTTAAATTGGATTTGTATGGTGCACAAGGTGCGTTTCCCTCTGTGAATAGGTAAAAATGAAAGATATAATAATTTGTACTTAGTAATGATTTCAGTTCCTGGCTGGATCTATTTTACATGGCTTTGTGTTGGGGGAATTCTTAAGAAGCAACTCACTAACTGCACACAGCTTTCAGAAACTCTCCAGCAACCATGGAGAAACTGGGCCTGCCTGAAGAGGAGCCGGTCACCCCTGCTGCTGCTGCCATGCTTCCTGACAGGGAAGGGCTTGCGTTATCGCAGGTGCTGATAGCAAACAGGGAGCAGCAGGAACAGGGCTTGCCACCAAAGGCCCAGATCCCATGCAGGGGAGTGCGGCCGCAGCCCCTCACCGGGCTGCCTGGGGGGTGACACACACCTTGGGGCAGTTGACAGTGAGAAGCCTCAATTTCCAGGGTTTCCCAGAGAAACTTCAGGGGGGAAACTGTAGCTGCTCTCTGAACACTTCTGAAAGAGAAATGTTGGTGGCTTCTCACATTGTGTTTTCCTTTTCAACCCCTGCAATTTAATTACACAGCTAGAAGGAAGCTATTGGGAATTGCTGATTAAACTATCTCAGTCTACTATAAGTATGTTTGATACTGAAGGAATAATCTCAAATACCTCTTACTTTCCTTCTTGAGAACTCTAGGTAGGGCTATTCGTTGTTTGATATCAGGGCCAAAAAAACAGTCTGCGGACATCACTGGTTAGGTACAGGTATATATGGGAGAATCATGCCCCAAATGAACACCCAAGGGACCTAATAAGGTATTTCTCCATCTTGGTTTTCTCCAGCCAGCTTTGCGGTCAGCTGGGGCAGGTTGCCTGACTGCTGCCCGTGGTGTACCTATGTTTCAGCTAAGAATACAGTCCGTCTGTTACCAATTAGGTCAGCCTGGCACTTGTCAAGTCCTAAATTCAGGTTGTCATTTTGGACGTTTAAAAATGGAAACAAAGCTGTGTTTCTCCATCGTGCTTCTAAATAAGTTCAAAAACAATGCTAAGTCCATTTTAAGCATCGGGTCCACCCAGCAATCTTATTTCCCTTTTTGGTAAATTGATCCTTCTGTTGTAATGTGCGGCCTCAGAAGTTTCAATGATAGAAAATCACTTTCCTCTCCCACCTTAGGATCTGTGAAGCTAACCTTGCTTGACCATCTAGCTCAGGAAGTTCATTTGAATGTACTTGTATAGTAGAGGTTGGATAAGGGATGGTTGCATTATAAGTGGTGTGAGTTATCTCTCAATATATCTGAGGTTCAGTTCAAATGTGAGCCATGGAATTAGGAGCCTCCTCTCTGAAAGGATGCCTGCTGCTATGGGCCTTCTCAAATCATCTCTGTCTCTGTGTGGAGAAGAATTTGTAAGACCAAATTCCAGTACTAGTTTGTTGGTGCTGGCAAATCCCTTTCTAAGAATTCTGAGGCCGAGTACTTTATAGAACCCAAATGAAATCATAGAAAAGGGGTAGTTAGCACATCTAGGGAGGTGCTCAACTCTTTGAAGGATCTGGTCCTTGGAGTGTGCATCTAATTGTATCTAGAGTCTTTAGCGTCTTCTGTGTTCGAGGTAATACACAGAAGTTCGTCTCGTAGGAGCAAGCAGGAAAGGTTTGCAGAAGCAGTATCTGGCACTGGTAACATATCCAACGTGTTTAGTGAATGTCAGTTTTCTTTCTGTGATTCAGATACTTGGGTGTCATTTCTGTCTCATCCGCTCAGTTTATGAATGACACATGAGGAGCCTCTTTCCAGTAAATCACAGCTGCGGTTGCAGTATGTACAAGCCTGCTCAGATACCGGTGGGAACCAAGCCATGGAGGAGTGGAGATCCACACTGACTAATTTGCTGGGAGTGAGCCCCACCCTCAGCTGGAATCCCTGTTAATGTAATAATCATCCAGAACTGGGAGTGTTAATGGCAAAAAAAGCCCTGGCAGAACAAGCGCTACAGAAGGAGGTGAAAGATGTGGGCAGATTAAAAAATAGAGCACCAAATTCTTGGCTCGAGTAAATAAATAAAGCTCTTTTGAAGCTACTGGCGAGACACCAGGTAACCTGACCCAAAATTTGTACAGGTGGGTGAGCCCTTGCAGGACAAACCTCCATATGTTTGTCATTACTTTAAGATATCTCACAGCCGCTCAAGCCCTGCTCTTCCACAACCTTCCTCTTCCGTCGTGCAGAAAAGGGAGCAATGTGCAGAAGGCTTCTCTGAGACAGCAGTGTCACAATATGGCAGCTTTGGATGTGGAAGGGCCCATCTCCTTTTCCTTGCAGGTTTTTCTAACCCAGCCCAGGTCACTGGCACGCATCAAAGTCCCATGGAGGGTGGTGCTGGCACGGCCGAGGACAAGAGGAGGGAGCTGCTGTGGGAATGGGCAGCGGGAGTCGGAGGACTCTGCACCCTGCACCTGCAGCTGCACGGGCAGGGAGGAGCCCGCGCGCAAGGCGCTGGGTGAAGGGGTGTTTGAAAGTTGGCCTGACATGCAAAGAAATGCCTTTCAGTCCATCCATCCACCTTGCAGCATTCCTTCAAGCTACTAAAAAGACAGTCCTCCAGTAATAAAAAGGAAAACAAGTAAACCACAAATCAATGTAATATTTGACTTGGCTTTGGGAGCTTTTTCTCTGAAAATGTTTAAGGCTATTATGAGTAACGTGGTGTTTAGCTTTCTGCTAATGTAACAGCTGAAGAAAAACGCATTTTGCTCTCGACTTGCTTATTAGTCAATGGAAACTATAACCACAAACAGTACAACTCCATTTAACCACTGTATTAAATATTAAACCCGAAACTGTCATTACCAATTATTTTCAATAGGGCATAATGGTTTGAGGGTTAAGTAATATGGACTAGGAGCCAATGGATCAGTCTAATCAAATGAAAGTATTCCTAGTGGGATACTGCTGTATGGGAAGGAGCAGTGATGCTGAACCTTGGTTTCTAGCACTGGGACGATTTGATGTCAGGCATTTTCCTGCTTTTTGTTCCTTCATGGATAACTTACTCTAATGCTGTTGATGAGGAAGGTGATTCGGGGAGGCAGAGAGACCGAAAGCCTGGAAACTTTTAGGTTTAGTGTGTATATCTTCTGACAGGACTGATGGCCAGCGTATCACCCCGTTCACTCTGCAAAATGCTTGTTGAGCCAGATTAGAATTTCTCTACCTAAAGAGACGTAATCAGATTGAAACAAACCCTGTGGTGCCTGTGCTTAGGAGGAAAAGGCTGAACGCCCTGTTTGAAGGTTGTGGATAAAAAGACGATATTAGTAGTTAGTGGTGCTCCTGTACAACAATTTATATTTATAAATAGAAACTTATAAATATTTGTTTGATAAAATCCTGCTCACGCTAGAAAAATGCAGTGGTGATGGTCAGACACAGCAGGCTGCATCTTTGTGGCCAGGTTAGCAATCTGCTGGGGGAAGACTTTCAAGTGTTCTGTATCTGTAAGCAGCAGGGGGCCATGTAGAGACCCATGTTCTGCTGCAAACCCTTGCCATGCGCTGAAGTCCTCTTCCAATTCAAACAGAAATTAGCTTCTATATTGTGCCTGGCCTCGAGGCAGCTGGCAGAGCATGGCTTCTTCCATAGGCTGATGGATCTTGGACACTTGGGTTTCTTGGTCGTCTACTGAGAGCTGCCAGGCAGTGGGCAGGATGGGTCCTGTGGAGCCGGCACAGCCAGAGCCTGCTGGTGATCCATGTGGAGCTCAGTGCGTGCAGCAAGTGTCCGTGAAATACGTTAGATTCTCATCTGCCTCTTCTGGTGAAACCAGGTTTTGTCAGAAAGATTCCTGACCAGGGCTAGCCTTATTGTTCTCATGGTTCAGCTGAGGTCAGTACTGCATGTAATCAGTACCAGGGTGTGGATGCATCTGGCAAGTAATGGCAATACCCCAGCCTGTGAAGATTTTCCTCTGAATGACAGTGCTATAATTAAGTCTCCGAATTCAGGACTCTGAGCCAGAATTGAAGTTCGGGAACTTCATAGAGGTAGGGGCCAGCTGTGAAGCTCATCTAGGGATGTGGATTGCAATTTCCCAAAGCCCTGGGGCGGTTTGGTTCTGGGGGAAGATGCTCAGGAGCTGTATAAAGAGATTGAGCAAAGATAGCAAGTTCTCTCTCACAGCACTAGACTGAGTAAACAGGTTTGCAATAATCAGCTGTTGACAGATGGCAGCAAAACACCTGTGAGTGACTAAACTTTTCAGCCACTTAGTCAGAGCTCCAGGAAAACTTGGTGCTGATTCTCAGAAATGAGAAGCAGATCTTCTAATGTGCGCCGTATCTCTTGCTACTTTCTTCTTTCGCCACAATAAAATGCCTATGGATGAAGCTCATGGAGGTTCATCGAATTTGTTTGGCACTGGTTTAAGCCTACTTTTAAAATATGTCAGATGTAACACTGATCTTGGTGCAACCGCACTCTAATTAGTGTTTGGCTCGCCACACTTTAATAAATGCACCTGACTCAGCTATTTCACAGTTAGATATCATTATGCTTTGAAGCTGTATTTACCATCTGCAGCTGAAATATTTGCCTAAAAGTATCTTATAGACAATAGGGCATTGGCCCTATTGTGTTGCTTGTGCTTTGTTTCTATAATGACCCAGATGCATACCCAAAAGACGACTATTTACTTACATGTGTTAGAGCCTCATACAGTGTGGGATATGCTTCTTGACTTTTTGGAGGGATGGTTTCACAGGGCAACAAAGAGGAGTTCCTAATTGGACCTTTTGATAAATTACAGGCTCCCATTACAGAGTCATTTTAAAATCAGTACGATGGGAGGGTTTTGCTCAATCGCATGAGAACAAGGCGAGTGTAGGGTAGGCAAAAGAACCGCGATACGCTTCACAGAGGGATCTGTGTCAAAGCTTGGCTGACCTCCAGCCTAGACCCTCCGGGCTAGTGCTGGGTGTCATGTGGAGATTCAAAGTTCAGACTGTCGTACTTTGGGTGGTGCGTACAAAGCCCAGCATGAAGGGGACCTCAGGTCTGCTCCCCAAAGGACATCACAGGGCTCCACACCTGGTCTCTCCTGCAGACTGCCAGAAACCAGAGCACAACCAGCACCGTGTCATCAGCCTTTAGCCTTCATCTTCAGTCTTGCCTTATTTGCTTAAAGTTCTAGCTTCTGGATTCCAATGGTGAAGAAAGTATCTCAATTTTTATGTAGAAAGAGAGTTTTTAGTTCTTATGGTTATGGAGAAGAGCCTGAAAACATGATCTTTAAAGGCTCAAAACCCAGAAGGCATTTAGGTGTGATTTATGTGTGTGACTCCTGCTTTATGGTTTTTCAACGCTGAGGGCTAGCAACACAGCCAGCTTTGTTTTATGAGGTAAAACGGAGCTGGAACACTTCAGATAATGGAAAGTCCCTGGTAACACCGATACAGCTGGTTCCTGCACTGCTTCCCGCTGCAGCTGTTTGCAAAAGGGCTCTTATCTCGGGCGCAGAACCTCATGCATGCCCCGGTCCACCTTGAAGCTGGAGCTGTAGAGCATGGGGACGGTGCGGTGCCTGTGCACACCAGCCCCTTGTGAACGGGGCTAGAGGCACCCAGGTATTGCACTGGAAGCGTGGGGCTGGCAGAGGCGAGCATGGGCCATGGGCAGCCCACCGGCTCTGTGCAGGGCCACGTGGGCGTTTTTCACGCAGGCAGCTCGGGGTGCCTGTACTTGTATCGGCCTATGCCTGCAAACCAGATCATCTGCCCCTGGATAATATGCCGATCACATGTTGATGACTGTGTGGAGGAAAAAAAAAAAAAAAATCACGCTTTTTCTGTAGAGGTCGGATATTCTGACTGGGCATCATTTATCGCCTGATCTGTGGATCTGGGCTGCAGGCTTGGAAAGTGCTTTACTCACTGGCAGAGCCCTCTGCAGATGTGTCTGCTCATCTGCTGGAGTTTACAAGAAAATATGACCCTTGTGCATAGATCCTTGAACTGAGTGGGGTTGAATTTCATTCACTGTCTGTGCAGAAAGATGACAGACGTGTGATTTTCAGGCCCAAATTAATCAGCACACAGTTTTGCCACATTGTACGGACATGTGTTTGGAGGGTAAACTGTATAGATCAGCTTTTCCTTTATTGAGTTTTTGAGAGCTTGAAGATCCACACTGGCACCTTTAGGGCCTTTTTTTTCTTATTTCCCCTTCAGGCCTGTAAATTTCAGGCATTCAGAAATTACGAGATTTGCTTGAAAATAGTGGGGGCCTGTGCGGATAGATTGGGAATTTCTGGTGTCTAAGTTCCCAGCTGTTAGGTTGGATGTGTTTCACGTTGTATACCTTTCTTCTACAATGGTGGGGCCAACAATGATTTTTCTTGTTGCTGCTGTCGGTGCTTGTATTTCCTTTTGACTTTAAAGGCCTTTATCCTCCTTTCCCTCCCCAAAACTCATGTGCAGGTGAACTAGAAACGCACGCTCTTACCCAGGGCTTTTCTTGTGTAGGTATGGGGTAGTTTGCCCCTGGCCTCACAGCGTAGCCCACCGTACAGTCAGAGCCCGATTGTCCTCTTGGCTACCTGCTCACGTGTTACTACTGCGTGCGCATTTTTCGGCTGTGATTTCTTCCTGCCACTTTCTATGAGCTTTTCTGTGTATTTATTAGCAGCAGGATACAGGTATTGCGTGGCGCGTGTGAAACCAGTTTTGAGCAGTCCATCTTTTCTAACCTGGGTGCTCAACTTCACTCCGTGTCTGTGCTCAAGCATATACGGCTACTTCAGGGAAAAGGCACAGCTTGCACTGAGCAAGAAACCCGGCCCTATAAAGTGTAAGTTAAAAGATGCAATTTAATGCTTTGCTCTTGCAAATAAGAGTGAGATTACAATGTTTAAAATAAGCTTAATTAAGAGGATATTCAAATATACCTAGGGTTTGTTTTTTCACGTAGAAGAATTAAGCCAAATTGTAACATTTATTTGCAGTTATATCAATGACAGCGTAGGTATAAAACTCAAGAGAATTATATCTTTAATATCTACTTTCACGTGGTGAAAAAGATCAATGTATTTGAATTGGTACATTTTCTTTATTTGAAACTTTAAATTCATCACATTTACGGGAAACTCTAAAGTAGCATTTTAGTGGGCTTTCTCTTTTCACCCACCAGGGAGGCCATGTCTCACTAATTCAATAAAACGAGAGTTCTTTTTTTATTATTATTTATTTTAATACCGACCCATAGCTATGACATCTGTGAAAGGAGCTGCTGTGTTATTAGACTTCTTAATAAAAATGTAGCTCCCTCTTCTGATGACCCAGATAATTAGTTGTTGGTGTTTTAAGGAAAAGAATTTACAAATATGTGTTCAAAACTGCAGGTGATTTCTCTTCATTTTCTGTTGTTGCACAGATTTGTGAATATCTGACCAAAACTCCTTATACGTTTCTGTGCTCAGAATTAAAGCTAGCAGCATTAACTGGGTGAGCATTTCATAAACATGAATGATTTACGTTTTCTAAGCATACTAATATTATGTTCCAAAATAAAAATGTGCTCTAATTATGATGCTGCAATAACTGCATAGCGTTATTAAGTTAACATTTATGTCCAAATCATGTTCCATTCTGCTATACGGGGGGAGAGAGTGTAGATGATCCTTTCTTCAGGCTTTAGTGCAGTAGTCCAAGCGTCATTCAAAGGCGTTAATACATCTTGCAGTGTGGCTTCAGAGATGCCCCTTCTCTTTAAATTGCTCAGTCTTATCAGAGTCATTAGCGAGTTCAGAGTAAGCAATCAAAAGCCACTGTGCTACAAAGTCCCCAAGCTTCCCTTATTACATTATATTTTAAATTACTCAAGACACCGGAAAAAATGGGGAAAAAAAGAAGAAAAAAAAAAAAGTTAAAACCCCCACTAATTACCAGCAATAAACAGTCTTGGCTGTAAGCTTCAGATTTCAGGTAAATTTGCATGCTTTCACCAGTTCAGAATCTGTCCTTATTATAAACCTCATTATAAAACGAGCATAATACAGCCTCTGAAGAAATCACTGTAATAAATGAGCTTTGCATTCGCAAGATGAGTTCCCACATGTGTGAAAATGTTAATATTCCCGTGACTGAATTCAATGACATAATGAATCTACAGTGGAAAATCATTCTGCGTCAAGCAAAGACAGGCATAACTGTGCTGGGCTGTTCTTGGCAGGCAGGACATTTTGTATCTCAAGTTAGGAAAGGAAAATAATTGCCATGGAGTGTCAGTGTGTGCTAACTGGGCATTAAGGGCTAGATCCTGAGGCTATTTTATTCTGCTTGTTGCTACACCTGATTGGAAAACGTTGCTTGAGAGTAAACAGAATGAGAAACCTACTTGAAGACGACTCTAAGATCCAGGATAGATACCCTCTTAACCCTGAGTCACATCAGGCATGTTTATAACATCTTTTGTAACCAGATGTGAACAAACTCCTTCCAGTCATGCTGCCTTTGAGACTGAAACCAGCTGTAAGTTAATGACAAAGGCACCCACAGTGCGATCCCATGTCTATGCACATGTTGGAACTGTTACTCTGTTGAGCAGCCTTGGAGTTCTTTCTTCCACGCGTTTCAGGTAAACGTGAAACCCTAGTACTGTGCAGGTGATTAGAAAATTGAGTGCGACTCAGAGTCTGTCCTGACTGTCTGCTACTTTAGAGAGCTGCAAGTGTAAGAATTGTGTTGGACACTGTGTTAGGAAAAATTGGTTTGTGCATTTAGAAGCAAAGGAGAAGCTGTGGACTTGTCAGTACTAAATATTGAGTGCTGTTCCGTTTGAGAGTATGATCAGCTAGCTATAAATTCCCAACAGGCTTAGTGCCTCTTAAATATAGGACTTGCCAAACTGAAGAAGCTGAATGACACCAACCTTGAAATATATGAGTGCAATTTTGCAAAAGGGCTAGAGGAGAGGTAGGTCTGAAATAAGAGAGGGGTTTGTCGTCCACGGGCACCTCTCCTCCCCATCCAAAATAGTACGGGTGGGAATTATCATATGCTGAATTTAGGAAACCCAAAACCATACAACCCAATGCCATTTTTTATGAGATGAAGTCCCCTGCTGCCCCAGAGACTAAGTTTCCAGCATCAGTTTTGGCAGATCTAGTTGAGTTCATTTTGGGGGTCCAGCCTACATTTCCCTACATTCAAAGAGTTAGACTGACCAAAACTTACAGGAAAAGAAATCTAAGAATTTGATACAACTCCTGCGAGTGTATCCACTTTGTCGTATATACTGCCTGAGAAGAATAACCCTACAAAATATAATTTATGCTGAAAGAATGCTTTAATTGTTTCTGAGTCAAGTAGTTTAGTGCTCTGGCATATAATTTTGTTGTTGGTCCTTAAAGTCCAACAAGTATGTGTGTTTTGAAGTTCTGAATGTGCGTTGCAGGAGCATGTTCCCTAGCTTTCAAGTTCTGTGCTGCTGCACAAATGCTTCTCGGGCATTTTATGCAATCAGTTGATGAACTATCTTACAGAATTAATCACATACCTTCTTTTCTCATGGGTCACCAATCGACTTTGAAGGCTGGGCTTTAAGATGTTCATCAGTCATACTGCTACTTGATTTAAAGGAGTAGGCAGGCTGTTCTTTTCTTATAAAGGAGAAGAAAATGGATGTATTGTGAGTAGCTCCATCATTTGGTACCTTGCCTGTCAGGAGAAATGTTTTGGACCTGTTGTGGCTGTCAGGTGGGAGATGTGTCAGGTTGTCACATGCAGCAGTCATGGATGAGGAGGTCTGGAGTTCCTGGTTCTGGGCTCCTCTCTGTTGGCCCTTCACAGAAATTGCCAGTTACTCTGAGAAAGAATCATTTTCCCTCCATCTCTCTCTGAAGAAGCGCTAGGTGAGCTGGGAGCACCCAGTGGATGTGATGGCTGGATAGCATACAGAGTAGTGGTATCAAATGCCGAGCACCTGAACTGAGATACACCAAGCCTTCTTGATGTGTTGATGCAATGCATTCATGTTACACGTGACCTACTTTAAAAAAAAAAAAAAAGGAAAAAAAAATGCAGCCACTTTGAGCCATAAAAATGTCAGAGTCTAATTGTGAAGGGGGCTGAACAAGCTTTCATAAGATAAAAGCAAATGAAACGATGTCTCACAAATTCTTGAAATCTACTGTGAAAGCAAGCAAGAACTGGAGCCTGAGCCAAGATGTCTCTGAACCAGTGCTGCATGTCAAGAGGACACTGAAATCCGTAGGCTTCCAGTTGCTTTCACTTGGTCTTAGGGGTATGGACATTTGTTAAGGTAAATCAGGACCTGGATAAGCCAGCAGAGGTAAACGTGGAGCTGATGTATTGTGCCAGAGTATGAGGAAAGACACTGGTATTTCTATTGCTCATCTTATAAAAGATGGCACAGGGTTATATTTAACAGCAAAAGCACAGTGCTTTGAAGTGCAAATATGGACAGCATATTACACTCAATGATCCAAGCGTTCCTATCATGTTGGTCAGAGTGATCCTCTTTGTGACATTTCACAAGGGGATAAAATAGGAGGAGGGAAAACTTCAGAGGGTAAAATAGAAGTATGTTCAGCAAGCAATGTAGGCTCAAAACGAAGCAGCAGTGCTAAAGGGAGCTCTAGCTGTGTCCAGGTAACTATTTGGTTAAAATAAACACACCGCCCGCTGGCACACATCTTAGGTGCAGCCCTGTTCATAATTGAATAGAACTGGTCAAGTTGTTGGTCTGCCCGAGACTTTCAGTTTGCACCTTGTAACAGCTGGTGTGTGTTAGTTGTTGCAGCTGAGATCACTTAAAAGTGTATTTGTTTTTTTTTTTGCTGAATGTTCTGTTTTTATTATTCTGCCTCTCCTCTTTGGTTTACTATCACTGGTTCTCTGCCATAAATCCAGAACTATTCATTTTGACCAGGTTTGCTGCAATTCTTAAATGACCTGCTTTGCTGCAACTTCTGTTGTGTTAGATCTCAGTCCAGCACGGAGCTCTTGGAGGACGAAGCACTCTTTGTGTCTGTGGGGGTCTGCCTGCAGGAGGAGAAGCAGTTTCTTCTCGCAGGATTTCCCGAGACAGTCCGTGAAATCAGTGTCGCGTTTCCTACATCTCTTAATGGGCCCAGTTCACTCCAGTACCTGTCGACCACTCGCAGATGTTCAGAGCAACCTTCTTGCTATTTGGCATCTTACATTTCTGCTTTGTTTGGATTTCTGAGGCTGAACTGGGCTCATAGAGAGCTTTTGATGAGAAAGCTTCCTTGAGGAAGGAGGCTGGAAGTAGGTCACCGCCGTTATCTGCTTCGCCCTCATTACCTGAGCAGTGTGAAGGATGGGAACAAGCGTGGGAGGGCGGCTGTCTGGGGGGGGTATAAACACCATATGCAGCTGGACCGGCCATTCCCCACTCCCCATTGGGAGAACATGCTGGAGGAGAAGGCACCATCTTCCCCTTTTCAGGGCCAGCTGAAAGCTTTGCAGGTAACACAGGCAATATGAACAGGGAAGTTTTGAGAGGGAAGGCTGCCCCCTCCCTGCAGACACCCACCCCACAGCCCGTGGTGAGAAGCAGGGCAGTGGCCACCCAGCTCTGCTGTGCTGGAACACCGTTTCATCAGTGCTGAAAGCTGACGCTGCCCCGTATCGCTACCCAGATACTGCCAAATTATAATGGCTTTTCTCCTGCAGCCAAATATCTGGTGGGGTGTTTCGGCTCTTGCTTTTCGCTCAGTGCTATCTTTCCTCTCTGCATGCTCCCAACAGTAGTGCTTTGCTGTCCTCTACAGAGCAGAGCTTCTTTCTCTTTGCTTTCCCCCTCTTTTACTGAATTTAATAATCTCCTCTTTGCAGCCTGTTTGAGTCCCTGAAGTCTTCTCATAGTCATTGACTTCTGCATTTGTGTAACTTTTTGAGTTATGCCTTCTCGCCGGTAATTTTTTGGCTTTATTGGATTCCTTCAACCTTATTCAGGACATTTCATCGGCAGATAGGTGGGCTCTGGATCCAGGCCTTTATTAGCTGAGGTATGGATGATCGAGTTATTGCCGGCTACCTACTTCTTTGTAAGTTTTAAGCAGGTCTTTGTGAGTCCTAGCCAGCAATCTCACCATTTCTTGCTGATTTAACACAATCCCCCACTTAAGTCAAAGGAACCGGAATTCCCTTTGGGCCCAGAACTCTGCAAGAAAGGCCACCTGTACCCTGACTGCTGCAAAGTTTGTCGTTCAGATCGTCTCCACTTGCACTTTGTAAGCAAAGCAGACAGTACAAACCTCCATCTCTCAGTTCCACATGCTATGTCAGATAATGTCTTCCCCAGCCCCACTACATTTAACTGGAGTGAATGCATCCTGAAACAATCCATGTTACAGAGATAATTGCTTTGTTATATAAGTATTATACCCATCAGGTATCTCCCTCTCCCTGTAAAGGTAAGGCTAGCAAGACTTGAGATTGCTGGAGCCATTAATCAGTCCATTCTAGTTCTTCCACCTTTTAAAATTGAGTGGGATGGTTAGGGGTCATTTATCAGTCTGTCCCGGACTGTACTTATGAATAATAAATGGTCACTAGACCTGGAGTTACGGCTCACTGAGAGCGAGACCTTTTGGTTTAGCATCGAATGAAACCACAATTGATTTCAAGGGTGGCAGGATCAGACCCTTAACTCAATTTTGATTCACATGTGAACTGTAATCTGATAATCAAAAAAAAAAATCTTGTTACCATTATACCAGCATCATTTAAGCAAGAAAAAAGCTTCAGAGGGATGGTGATTGGGTGCTGAGAATGGGTATGAGATGGAATAAGTTGAAACTGGGTTGGGGGGGAGAGAGAGAGAGAAGGAAATCGTGCAAAATGAAAAATGTATATGATTATACTTCACAGACAGACTTTTTTAACCCCTTCATAGGGAAGGTTGCTTTCAGAGAAAAGTTGTAAATAGTTCAGAGCAGTTCTGTACTAAGCAATGGGTGTTACACATGGATTCAAGCTTAAAAAGACAACTAGCACTGTCTGTGTCCCACACCGGGCTGTATGGAGAGCACAAAGCTTAAAAAGACAACTAGCACTGTCTGTGTCCCACACCGGGCTGTATGGAGAGCACAAAGCTTAAAAAGACAACTAGCACTGTCTGTGTCCCACACCGGGCTGTATGGAGAGCACAAAGCTTAAAAAGACAACTAGCACTGTCTGTGTCCCACACCGGGCTGTATGGAGAGCACACTGCCCAGCTCCTCATGCGCGTGACTCGCTTTAGTCTGGTTTTCCTGAGACGCAAACTCGCAAGGTCAGCCAGAGGCAAGCCTGGAGCCGAGGCCTAGCTTATAGTGCAACTCTATAATTTTTCAGCATTGCCAGCTGTGGTGATCTTATCGGGAATCTGTGAATATTTGGTGGTTTTCTTAGTACTTTTATTTCTGGAGATATGTGAAAATGCGATAATCTCTCCTTCCATTTATGAAATAAACTTCTTAGACCTCGTGGTTGCAGAGAGAGTTTTCAGATTGTGGTTTGGGTGAACACTAAGGCCTTTTACAGAAGCAGTCAGTGAGAATGCAGAAATAAATGTCAAATACCTCTCTTTTTACTTATTGTTATCTAAGGCTTTTGAAAATTTGTGTTTGGCAATACTGGTTTCTTAAGTTTTGATTTATGGTCAAACTTTGTGCTTATAACTGGCATCGTCTAGCAGTCAAGGACTAGCAGACATTGTAACTCAGCCTTTTGTGAACCAACATTGTACGTGTCAAGAGACAGCGTGTGCGTCTGCTGAATTCTTCCTGGGTCATGTATTGCAGGGTCGTCTGCTGAACTGCTGCTAACTCTGTGGGACGTAAACACCTGAAAAGGACAGAAAAGCCTTTGGTAGGGACAGCCTTCCTTTGGAGGGAGGCATTGTGTAGCCGCCTCTTGGCAGCCCCAGTTCTCCCCACTGAATCCAAAGAAACGTGAAATTCCTGTCATCAGATTCAGGCAGAGAAGGCCCCCGTGGGAGGTGCGCGCATGGCACTAAGTTGGTGATAACAGGGACTCGGATGACAGAAAATCCCAGGGGCCCATCCGCTTTTTTCTTAATATATTTTCTGGCAGGCCTAGTCATCATTCACTCTTTTAATACAGGCCTCAAAATATTGACAGGATTCCTGCTTATAAACATATTCAAAATCCATTTGTTACTGGGTCCAGTCTCGCCACTTTTAGAGCTATTGCCATCTGACACGCACGCTGTGTTTTGACTCAAAACAGAAATAGCCGGATGAAATATCTTGCTAAAATGGAAGTTATTGCATGTGTACATTTGTTATTTTTCATTGCCTCAAGGGGAACCACAAATGTGTGTTGTTTCTAATTAATTGCTGGGTTATGCAAAGAGTGCCCCATATAGCAAAATGGAGTGAGATGCTTGACCCAGCAATCAGGTTTTCTTCCCTTACACCGCTGAGCTTTCCCTGTTTTTCTCCCAGTCGCTAGTAGCTGTTCTCGTCCCGGTGAGTCCCGGTTCCAGTGGATGGCTGCATTTCTTTAGAGTGCAGATGTTTATTTCCACAACATTAGCCCTTCAGCACCTCACTAGAGGATGATGGAGACTTCTCCTGAAAGAATGAGAGAGAGAAACTTACTGGTGTTTGCGTATAACTGTTTATCCTCCCAGAATCTCTATTTTTGCCTTTAGGGTTTCTTTCCTTTATAAGACTCGTACTCAAGTTTTGTGTTTTGAGATGACAGTCCCAGGTGGAAGGGCGCAGTTCCCTGCTGCGTGCCGGCCATCCAGCTGAACTTCTCCAAGACAGTGCAGAGACTTACAGCCTCCCATTCCGATCTCCGTGCCACGACTGTAATTCAGATGCAGTTAATGGTATTTGTCCTGGCTGTCAGAGGTAAGAGTAAGAGCAGGATAAAGCCCTACATCTGCCAGGTTACGGAACTGTGTGTGTAGTGCATTATGCCAAAGGAGGTCAGGCAGTGAAACTAGTCAGGGCAGGTACAGCACGTTGGCCACAGGGGTGTGTGGGGTCAAGAAAATGGTTTTCGAGGGTATCCAGGTGCACTCACACACTCAGCTGCTGAGTTAACCCATTGAAAGGGCTCGTTTTCTCTGTGCTGCATGGAGGCGAGAGTGCACCCCTCTGCTGAAGGGGGTTACAGCAGCAGGGGTCACTCAGAGCTGGATCAGGTCCTTAGGGCTAAGGGTGTTTGGTTGCACTCCTGGAGAAGAACATAGGGAGATGATTGAGTCATCTTTCGTTTCTGTTTTCTGCCATGTACAAAAGGGTTCTGGCGTGACTGGACTTCTAGGTACTACCATGATGCCAATAATATTAATTTTAATTGGTGCTAAACCTCTGGTTGGTCATTGGATCTGTTATCCTTATGTTTAAATCTCTAACCCCCTCTCAAATGTTTATGGACTCGCTATTGCCTTTGCTGAGCAGTATGTTCCATGTGTAATAGCCACTTTGTATACCTTGGGTAAGCATTAAAAACTGTTTTAAATAGTATGTAGAAATCCATATGTTGTCTGGAATCCTGCTCTGCTTTTCATGCAGAAAGAGAACAGAAGAAACAGCATGTATTTATTAAAGCCATATTTCTTCAGATAGCTTAACCTCTGCTTTATAAATTGTATTTAACATCAGTATCATATTCTGTCCTAATCTACTATTGCATTTTAAACTCTGTTCCCATGTCGGTCTGGAGCGGTCCATGCAAATCAGCCCAATGGATGGAAAACAGGATGGTATTATATAGTGGCTCTTTAGTGTTACATCCAATTTTATGCTTTGTTGAGAGCAGAAGTCACACTATAACAATCCCTCAAAGGCTCAAAGCTAAAGGAACATTAATCAACAGCAAGAGTAAGTGACTAAATATAACGTCCATGTTGGAGGAAAGGAGCTTGTATCTGGTTCCATGCATTCCGTCAGATGCCTGGGACTTTTATCAACTCAGGCTGAGGGGGAATCTTTAGAAAGAAATATTTGAGTAAGGATGATTTATCATGTGATTGGGAAGAGTCCACTGGGAGATGTGACGGGCCAAGTCCATGTTGACTAAGTAGATCAAGAATGAGTGCCGCAGATATGCCTCAGTTTTAAATGCCTGTTTGCTGGTCTCATTAATCTGCTAAATTACCCAGCTCGAATTGCTTATGTGTAAGTGTTACATCAAGGTACACTATTTTGTATTAGCTGCCATATAAAAAGGAAACAGCCACCGAAGGTAGGAGAGAGTGAGGGTGAGTTATTGACTGTTAAATAATCCAGCAACAAAGTACTTACTCATGGGGAACAAAAATTGCCAAGAAATATTCACCTGGGTATCTGATAATGTCTAATTTGTTCCCAGAATCACACATCATTGTTTCTGCATACTCAAGAGAGAGGCAAAAACAGCAAAGGAGAGAAACAAATATACACACAGACACACAAATAATTAACAGGCACGCAATCATGGAGTCCAGTATTAGATCTAGAATACAGTGAAGACACAGCATAAGAAATGTTTATTATGAGCAAAGATGAAAAAACCTGACATTAGGGCTGGCAGTTCGCAGTTATGAATAACAATTCCTAAATCATCTGTGGCAAACACTTCTTACAAAGGAAACGAATTGTTGCAACACACTACGTCCTTGTTGTATCGATATGATTAGCTAGTTATCCATAACATGTTGTAATTTGTTTTGATTTTTAAGTGTTCTTTAGCTGCAGAGCCTTAATGAGGCTTCTCTAAATTGATTAGGAACTGCGAGATACAGCATGGTTCACAGATTATTTCAGGGAGCTGTCAAGATCCTGTGACTTTCATTTCATTGGATTTAATGATCGTTGGAAAAGGTGTGCATTACAGCCAGATACAATCACATTTGTCAGCGTGATCCTTTTAAGTGCAATTCAATTAAAGTGTTATTCTCTAATTTTATTATTGCTCAAGCTGAGTGCTAATGCTGGCTACCAATAAAGCTACAGGTAGATAATGGTATACAATTTAATTTAACTAATTGGAGTTTAGTGATCTAACATGCTTTTCATATCTTAATTCTTTGAATAATCTTTGATTTTTGCATCTGCTACAATTCTTTTAATGGAAAAGGGCAACTGAAAACATCAGTTACATTTGAGATTAAATTATCTAGTAACATCTGCCTTTAACAGTGTATCAGTATGCATGCGAATTTTCTTCTATTACCTGCCACTTGCATCCATTTTCCATTGTCAGTGTGCTTGACCTTGAAATTAATTTATCTAACTGTGCTTACATTCCTTATTAAGTTAACTGCAGCGTTGGAGTGCCAGAAACATTCTCACCGAGGGGATGCTGGCTAGATGACAAATTAAAGGGTCAGGAGCAGAGATAAACCAGTCCCTCCAACTAGACAAAGCCCATATTTTTTCCTACAATTGTGAAGAGTTACAGATAAATAAAGTACAGATGCAAGAGCACATAGATACATGGGGATAAGAGTATTTTATTTACTTGTAAGCTCCTTATTACTGCTGCTTTTCTATACCGATGTTCTCATTGGTGTCTTATACCTGCTTTATTTTTGGACATGGATATTAACACTCGAAAACTAGGGAGAGGCTAAATGATCTTCTCTGTGAATTTAAAAGAGGAAATTCTATGATTGCAGTGCCTCAAGCTCTCTGAGTCAGTTCAGGTGTTTCGTGTGAATTGAGTGAACCCTAAAATATTTCATCAAGACACAACAAAAACTCCAGGAAGGTGGTGCTTTCCTATCTCTTCTAGGTATCTGTTTTGCCTGTGTTGACTATTGCCCTACCTATGGCTATGGTCTCTTGATGTAAACTGTAACATTTTGAGTTAGGCGAACTTTTCTATATAGAAAATGGAAGAAATTTAGGCCACATCACCTCGTGCAGCAGGATAGCTTTATTTTGGACTCTCTCTGCACACTTTCTCTTTTCCACAGAGTCCTGGTATTAGTGCAGGAAAAAAAAAGGTTTCTGTATCCTTCAATTGTGTGCTCATTTTCTGCTGGTGACGAAACCCTTAAGTCACTCTTTGTCCTAATCTTACTGTAAGGGACTGCAGTGGCAGCGTGTCCACAGAACGCTCTGAATCTCTTTGTCTGCCTCACTCAGGTACTTGCAGCAAATCCATTGCTCCAGTAAACAAATGCATCTCTGTCTTTAATGGATTTGTGACATCTCTGTGACAAAGCAAAGTGTTATCATTCTCAAGATATAGATGGCAGTAAAGGCACAGGGGAGCACAAGGAGTTGCCTAAGGCTGTACACAGAACTTGTGTGCAGGTTGTGCTGTACACAACAGGAAAGTGATGGAACTGGAAAGTAACCCAGGTCCCCTCCTAATGGCCCCATCACCAGGCTTCTCCGGCAGAGGTGGCAGCTCTAGCCAAAACGTGAATTCTCCTTTTTCTGCTCTATTGCATATAGATTCATGTTCTTCCCTTGAAGCAGCTTTTAAAAAGAAATCAAAAGCACTTACAAGCCCCATTTCTGGCTGTCATAAGGGGTTTTTTTACCAAATGCAAAGAGATTCCACTGAAAAAGCGTTGTCTTTCTCTTCCGTGTTCTTCAGCTATGATTCTTCCAGAAAGAATGAGCACAAAGACCTTTTCCATATGTCCTTACTCAGCTGTGTGCTCAATTTCGAGCTACGGTTGGTTATGGCACACTTTCAAAAATACATAATCCAATATCTAACATCAGTCATGTGCCTAAAACCATAGTTGATCAGATAGTTGGGAAATCACAAAGTGTCCTTCTTCCTGGTGTGAGTCATTGCCTGCACTTGACATGGTCTTTCACACTTTAGATGAATTGAGTCCAGATTTTAACAGCTGGCTTCTAGTTAAAAAAAAAAAAAAAAAAAAGTCAGAATATGTAAGACAAGTAGCATTGATGTCAAAGGCAGGGTGGAGGGCTCTCTGTATATGTACGTATCAGCCTTGATTTCTATGTGGGCGTGGGGACGCTGGCTGCAATCAGTGACTTGGCGTTGGAACGAGCATGAGAAAGTCTTGAATGTTACTGAGGCTGCCGATTGTTGATGCTGGGAATTCACTGATTCTTGTCAAATATGTTGTGCTTAAAAAGTCTTGACAAGTGATTCTTTCTATCTTTCAAAATCATGACAGTGCTGATGCAACATCGCTGCTCACGTGTGGACAATTAGTTGACTTAATTATGGTAATGCACTGCTTAAGTTTTCCTGCTTTTCCTGCCGTGTCTGTAGAATATCTTTTGACTTCCCAAGACAACAAAATTTGCTCATTCTGTCATTTGTACACTGTGGCTACTGTGTCTGATGCTAGTATTTGATTGAGCTACTTTTAAACTATGGATACTTACTGGCAAAAGTTTCCTGCCTCGCTTAGCAGCATGTCATTTGAAGGTACTGAGCTTGGCACGTACTATCGCTCACCTATATTCTTAGAAATAAAATGAATCAAGACGTATGTCTCCTTAAAAAGGCCAAGCTGGGTTCTATAGTTATAGTCTTTTAATGACATGAAATCCAATTTACAGGGTAAAAAAAGGGTTGATGGGCCTTTACTAGCCGTGAACTTAGCCTAGGAACTGAGAACTAAGCTGGGCTCTCTCTGGGGTGTGCTAAACTGGAAATAAAGATCCTACTGATCAGATTCACTTCTCATTCACCCAGTGCCAATCTTTTCCCTGGAGAGACTAATTTTTAAAATTAAACGAGACATTTAACTGCCCCAGTGCTGGGTGCCGTGGTGTTTTCTACTGAATTTGAAGTGCAGGAGGTGCCATTGAAATATGCATCTTCTTTCTGTTTTCTTTGACTATGAGGATTGCAGAAGGGTCCTGCAGAAAGACTTGGACTTTGAGTGTCGGTTAAGAAACAGCAAACTTTGCTTTTCACCATATTCAGGGTTTCTGTTCAGGTCACTTCAAATGCATGTAATGTTTAAATATTTCAACAGATAGTTTTACCGTACGTAATCACAACCATAACTGGTTCTTGAATTGCAATGTATGTTACTGAAATATTTGTATTTATTTTATGTAACATTCCAGGTTTATGTTCAGAGAAACTCTGGAGAAGCAGGAAGATACAGTTTTTGTAAACTTAACAGTGATATATTCACTCTCACTCAAACAGCTCTATTTAGATTTTCCAACTGGGATAAATAGAGGAAATGTATTTAGATCTAAGTACTTTGTCATGATCCAGTGAAGTGCAGTCTGTACACCAGACCTAGCAAGCTGTTAAATGATGCTGTGGGTGCAGTGCTAGTGGAATTCAAGATGAGAAGGGTTTATTTCATGTATATTACTTTTTTGTTTCTTCTTCTATATTTTTTCAGGAATGTTTTATTGCTTCTATCAATTGCAAGAGTACATAAAACTTTAATGATAAAGCAGTAAAAGAAATGATCTCCAAATATTACTGCAGATCCCTTGATAGATTTCTGTGCACTCGGCAACCTTTGTCTGAGCTAATTAAATAACAGGCGGAATAATTCTGGGAATGCTTACGGATAGCACTGCTGTGATGCTATTTCCAGAATGGATTTTTTTTTTTTTTCTTAAAGCTCCGTGTCTAGGAAACAAACACAGAGCCATTTAACCAGAGAGGTACCAATCCAAAATCTGCCTACGATGATGAACACAGAAACAGGAATAGAAATTAATGTGGAGCAAATAATAATGGAGATTATAACAACACATCATTAAAGCTGCGTACAAAGGAATAGAAGTGACAGTAAAATGTTTGGTGGGTTCTGGAACATCTGCTTTTCTAAATCATCGTTAACATGATAAAGACAGTCCATTTTTCCATTCAATGGGTTGTGTGCATTGTCTTGTACAGTTTGTGGTTGTGGAAGTTTCTGTTTTCCATTTGAGTCTTAAATATGGTATTCAACAGTTTTACTATTAGTGCCCGACTAAACTCTGAAGTCTGAAAAACATGTGTTTTCGGAACCCGGAACTTTTTGTTTCTAATCTGCCTGGTTTGTGTTGCAGTAGTACAGCAAGGTCCCAAACGCATTTGGTGCTCTCTTCAACTGAGCTCCAGTGTAGAGTGAAAGAGTCCTTGCGCTGGACAACGTAACCTAAAAGGGAGGAAAAGCTTAATTTAAAAGTGCTAAAAAAGGGTACACAGAAGCACTGACTGGTAAAATGGCTGCCCACTGCTTTGCTATCGGCAGAGCATCCACTGAGCAGAAAATAAGGTCCAGGTTTCTTGCTGCCCAGTGCATCCTGTGCACCCATCCTTTTGCAGTGGTTCTCGGACTGCATTGAGCTTGGTTGCCTATGCTGCCCTGTCAGGAGAAAAAGACCGGTATTTATTATCCCATGACTTATTTGAGTCTTGTTAACATTCTAAATGCTCCAAGGATGGGTAGGACATCTAAATATTCCTAAGGTAAAGGTTCGACCGATGTGAAACCTAAGTATGTTTCCAACTACCATCTGATAGCACGTGCATAATTTTGACAGTGCATTTTCAAACCTCTGGCAGCATTTTAGGTATTCATAGAAGAAAATATAAAATTCTTAACAGCAATTAACAAAAATATGTAATCTATAAGGGCACTTTCAAAAAGCAGCTGCATCAGAGACAGAAGGTCGAAGTCCCATTAAACTGTGCAGATGATCCTAGGGAAGGCACCTTGTCTTTCATGCCGCTGCCCGCTGCAAGGAAAGGCCAGGCAATCTGCGGTGAGAAAACTGATCTTAAGAGTGTGTGTGCTGTCCTCCAGCCACCTGGCCCCCAAGGCTGCTACTGTGTGCTGTTAACAGAAGCACCGTGGCTTACTGCAACGATGCGGGCGCTGATCTCGGCTATCGAGCAGATCAGATTCTGAGAGAGCCAAGAGGACCTGGAGGGCTTTGTAGATGAAAGCCACTGGGTTGAATTGCATTCAGAAGCAAACGGCACCATGCTGAGCTTGGATGTAACCTGCTTAGTGCAGCTTACAGCTCCGCTCTGCGCTAACCGAAGCTTCCTCCACAAGGGAGGAATTGGTGTTTTCTGTGAGGTAGCAGGGGACTTGTGTCACCTGCTCTGGTGGGAGCAGATAACGCGTTTTTGGGAGACTGTGAGCGTAGGTGGGATGTCTCAGCTCTGTACCAGCTCTCTATGGGTCCTGACAGTCCCCATGGCTTGAACTGCCTCAGCATCATGCTAAGTTATTCCAGTGGGCTGTGTTTGCGCAGAACCATACAGCGTGGGGAACATGAAGCCCCCAACTTTGTATGCATGTTCTTGAGATAGAGAACTTGGCCAGGACTCAGGCTTCTCTTCCTCTGTGCGTAGAGACTAAAGCAAGACAGCAGTTATCTTATTACAGTGAGTATTAATTCTTTGTATTAACCAGTAGTAGAATTAAGTGAGCAATTTATTTTATTCTTGGAACAAATTAAGATGCTCTTAAAGTAGAGCCTCTATCTACTAGCGTAGTACTCAATGTAGACTCTGTCATTTCAAGGAAAGTTTTCGGCTACGATTGGTGTTTACTTTAGCGCTGAGCTTTTGCCAAGGCAGAGGGCAGGAAAAGATGTAAACACTTTCTGCATGGAGATATTTGCTGTAGTTGAGACACTGATATTCTCCTGCAGCCAATGCAACTTCTCTCCTGCTCTGGTGATGACATGGTCTTGCAAAGCTTCCCAGAATCACAGAGCTCTCCCTCCCAAATGCAGTAATTCCTGGAATGGTAATACTTTAAAGTGGTTGCTGGAGGTGCCCAGAGTGATGCAGGTGTATTTTAGGATACTTGTGGGCTGGCTCATTTCTAGATTGTGGTGTCGTATATTTTTGTTTCTATTTTTAACCACTGTGCTAGTTTGCAGAGAAGGGTTTTGGGTTTTTTTATAATGTCAATGTCTGCTGCAACACACGCTGCATAAATCATTCAACAGAGCCACATATTGTTTTTGAAAGCTGCATCAGCTCTGAGCATAATGGCGAATTATGAGCAGTAGTGACCAGAAAAGAACTGCCCCCGTGATACTGTTTCCATTTGATCTGGTCTCCTCAACTTTTTAAATTTACCGCTTTGATTCGAAAATTCCCAATGAACTCTGAAGGGTGGCGGGTTTTATCCTCTCCCCTGATGCTGGGGGCAGCTGGGAGTCTGCCCGTTTGGAGCAGTCTGAGGGCTGTTGTAGCTGGTGGTTCAGGGAAGGCTCCCGAGGGGTTGCTTTTTTGGCTTAAGGTTGCCCGAACATCGGAAGCTGTGTATTTGCCCTGACATTCCCTGCTGCCGGGCGCCGGGGAGGCTCACTGCCTGCACAGGCTTTCATGCACGGAGTGACACTGCCAGCAGAGCAGGATTTCCAGGTCCCCCACTGGCAACAACCTGGAGCACCTTTGTGTGCTGACTCGCCCGTGCCTCCTCCTAAGAAGGCTCTCTCTAAAATCCCTCTGACACACTGCTCGACACAAAGTAGTTTGAAGTGAGTTGTCTTTTTTTTTTCCCCCTAGGTCATTAGTGTAAAATTCAAATAGGTTAAATATGATTCGTCTCTCTAACACTGGGAGGGGACAGAGGTCTGGCTAGCCCAGGTAATAGTAGCAGGATTCAAAGCCCATCGTTGCGCTTTCAAGCAGCAATAGGTTACTCATTACCACGGCTTTGAACAGCTTCCCTGTGGGTTGTGTGCGTCTCAGCCACCATCACTACTGGCACCGATCAATTAGTGTCACAAGCAGTTTTAGAAAAGGGCCGAGCAGGGAACATGTCTGGAGCTATTCTCCCACCTGCTGTTCTTACTGGTGAAGCTGGAGGGATCTGGCCTGCCGGCATGGTATCTGTTTGGGAGCTAATTAGTTTGGGAGATTACAGAAAGCAGGATATGTAAGCTGCCTGATCGATCTCCACAGCGCTGTAAAGGGAATAGGTAAATGTCATTTTCATAACACTGGCATAAAAATTGAGGAGCAGAGGCCAGACGTGCTCCCTGGCCACAGTCCGCAGCTGCCAGCTCCAGGAGCCTGGAGCAGATACCTCCCTGTGAATATCTGGCGTGGGGGAAAGTGGCCCTTTTGGGGGGAATCCCGAGGGAGCACGAGCAGCAGGTGACCATGGTGAATGCAGGAGGAGAGCCGGTGTACGTGATGTGCTTTGAACCTGCTGGAGCCAGTCTTCTCCAGAGGGTCCACATCATGAGCCACCCTAGGCCGTTTGTCCCCACCCGGGTGCTCCAGCTGCAGGCCGTTAGATTATGCCCCTCGCTTTCCCAAACGCTTCTCTCTCGTTCCACTTTCCGTAGCCTGTGCCGCTTGGCTGCTGGAGGGGAGACTTGCTAAGTGTGCTTTATGCAGTACGCCTCGCCAATCAGGAGGCAGGGGGTTCTGGCTCCTACCTAATTACTCAGGTCAGTAGAAATAATGACAAGGTTTTTCTTAGATGTGCATTCAGAGAAGTCTGTGGTTAAGATTCTATCAAAAATGAAAAACAGTGTGCAGCAAAATAATTATTTTTGTAAGGCTTTTCAGTTTTTACCGATGATGAGGGAAACAGCGGGAGTTCACAAAGGGAATATATTTTATTGATGCCAAGGAATTATTGCATCGGTATTAGAACTTCAGGGGCATGTAAATGTTCGGGACAGTGAAACATTGCATTGTTATGGAAAAATTGTGCCTTTGAATAAGAAAGAACACTTAAATGATGTGAGAAAGTTATTTCTACCACTATCTGGGTGATTTGGAAACGTGCTACTGCACAAGTGGGTCGTGGACAATTCTTCTCGTCCTTCCTCTTATGCCATTCACCTGGATCTGTGGGATATCTCTTAAAAATACAAAAAAAAAAAGATAATTTTTCACCTGCATTTGAAAAAACCCAAAAGTCAGTGCCTGTTGAAGAATGAGTGAATAAGGATGAGATTCACTTTAAATCACTGTCTGGAATTTGTGTTCTTCTAAGATATTCCAAAGTTGTTGGTTTTGGTGAAGAAAGAGGAGTGCTTTCTTTTCCTTTGCCATAGTGTCCCATTTCAGTGTCCCAGTCTAATAAGTAAAAGCCAAAATTTGTTTCCTGAGGGGTCAAGGGGGGGTTTTCCCAGTGCAAGCTGTGTGATGGTCCCAAACCCCGTGCCTTGCTTTGCAACCAGCAGCACAAGTGCTTCCCTTGGGGGCAGCGTTCAACGCGGTGCGGCTGTGGGCAGGGACCAGCTCAGGAACCAGGAGCAGAGTCACCGTCTGGGCAGCGGATGAGGCACACCGAGACGCCCCATGCAGGTACCTCTGCAGTGTGCCCTGTAGATACTGGGGCTGCTTTCTGAGGGTAGCGAGATCCATCTCTGAGGTACCTTTCACGTCTCCAGCTGCCCTCTGCAGGTCCAGTTCTCATTTTTCTCTTTTACTCTGAGCATTTGAAATGCAGATCTTGTTCACTTAAACTTGCCTCTCATCCTCAGGAACGAAAGCTGGCTTCTCTCTGAGGGAGAAGTGGGCAGTTAGGAGTATAGATCCGCTTTTTCCTTTCTCTTAAAGCCTTCTTTCTCCATACTGGCAAGATGATGCCAGTTATAAATGTGTTTTCTGTTTTGGTTTTAATGCCATTTCTATGCTGGCCAAAACCTTGTTAGGCAAAAGTCTAATTGTAGCTGCAATTATCCTCACATAGCTTGCTTAATTAGAGGGCCATTGTATAGTCTACCACCAAACATACTTTTGGGAGATGAGGATTGCTAGAACAAATTTTGCTGGAATAGTTACAGTAGCAGAGCCTTTTCAACACCAGCCCCAGCCTTGGCAGGACCTCGCAGCTGAGCAGCTGCTGAGGAACCCCAGTGCCCACAGGCACAGGCCCTGAAGAGCACATTCATTCATTGCCTCCCAGCTGAGCATTGCTCTTGTGTCTGGGATTTTGGACTTGCTAAGAAGTTTAGAGAAAAAGCACCTGGAAGCCCTTTGGAAGTGGAGCCGAAGAAGATCCGTGTTTCATAGCCTCTCAAGCTCAGTCCTCTCCTTACATTAATCTTTTAACGAGATCCCATGCTCCCACATTTTCATGTCTGCCTTCCCCCCTTCAACAACGCAAGACTCCTTGACCTACTATTCTTAACCTTAACTGACAAAAAGGTTGTAATATAAATAGGACATTTATAACCAGCATTGGAAATCTCTTCTGTTGTGTGATTATCTACAAAGTGTTATTACCCCCTTTTTGCACAGGAAAATACGCCTAGATTTTCATTGATCCATCTTGAATCAATGCTTTTAAAAATCTTAGACACATTTTACTTAAGAGCAAAAGCATGCATTTTATGTTTTGACATGGTATTATTGATTGGAAAGGAGAGAGCAGTGCTCTCCACCTGACTGTCTCCTCACTTTCCTAGTCTGGCAGTGTCTGGTAGCACAACATCCTTAATGGCTTTGCTCCTGTTTTCTCTGCTTGTTGCCTCTTCTCTTTATCCTCCCAGTCCTCAGCACGGTGCCTTTCTCAGTTTTTTAAGGTAATCAATATTGTGCTCAAGCCTCCTGCTGTTTGCTGTCACTCATATTTGGCACAGCTATAAATTATGTATGGGTCTTTCGCGGCCCATATAACATTTCTATTGCATTTGTCAATTGCTAATCAATAGTTCACTTTTCTTATCCTCGAAGACACACACATGTTCTGGAGTTTTAATGCAAGATTTCCCCCTTACATGTAGATGAGGAGAGCGGTGAGACTTCAGCTGTGAAGCTAGAAGCTGCAGAGGTAGAAATCTAGACCTGGTGGTGTGTTTGAGAAGACATTAACATAAATCCTCAATCTCCAGTGCTCTGGTTTCTGCATTTCGCTGCAGAGCTCCTTCCTCCGTAGGCACGGCAGGCAGGGTTTTAGCATGGCTTTGCTTACCTGTGACCCTTTCAGCCTCCCCTGCACAAGATGCTCGCAGTGGTAGACTGTTTGAACTTCCAGAGCTAATGGCATCTGACATTTAAGTCAACCTTAAAGAAATCTCGGCAAACCCAGTCACTTAAACTAATACGGCAGTGTCTCTTTAAGGAGGCATATTGACAGTCTTTGTAAAATGTCATGTTATGTTGATGTCTCAATCGAGTGCATGACTCTCCCCTCCCCCCCTCCCCAAGTTTTCGCAAGCTTTGAGATTGGGCTGTAAAACAAAAAAGGAACAAATAATTCTTTTCTATAAAAAGTGCATTTTAAAAAAGTTGGATTGCTGACTATCTGAAATAAGTGAGCGAGCCCTGTAGCATCAGCTTCTGCTGCAATATCTTTAATACATACACAAGCGCTGTTAGCTGAGGCAAGGAGAAAGTACCGGTGGAGTGAGACTGCTTGAAACCATATTTTGCTTTAGGCAAAACAGTGTGCTAAAAGAGCTGAAAACAAGAAAAGCTGCCTACTGCTATCCCTGCAACATTAAACATCAAAACCCAAGCCATTTGCTACTGAAGGTTGGTCGCTTGAATAAATGCTTGAGATTTGAGAAACTGCTGGTCACAATGGGGAGAGGAGAGAGCTTATTCCTTCAAAAACCTGACACCTCTCATCACTCCAGAAGACCAGTTGCTGCCTAAGTAAATCCTCAATTAAGGCTGTTGGCTGCAGATCCTGGAGCTGCGCTCGACGGAGGGTTTTGCCAGAGCTCTCTCCATTTACAGCTACGTGCGCTACAGCACCTTCTGATTCGGAGTCCAACAGGGTTTGACCTTCAGGCCATGCTGCAAAGGTCTCTTCGCTTTGGACCAGATGGTGCCACTTTTATTCACACTGAGTAGTATTTTCCTCCTTAAGAGGGCTGACATCTCAGCTAAACTACACTAAACTGCGTCCGGCTGTCTGGCTTTTCCATGCTTTTCCAAGCTTCACTGATGGGAGAGGGGGTTTTTAACAGGGTGTAATTCTCCAAATTGCAGAGTGCTCAGGGGAGTTTGAGTGACTGCTCAGCGTCCAGGCTTTCGCCTGCAAACTGGGGAGATGTGAGCCAGGTGTCATGCTGCAAGGAGAGCCTGAAAGAAGAAAAGCTTGTGCAAAGGGGAGCGCAGCTGATCTGTGCTACGGCGGCTGACTTTTTATCAAAAGGGATTACAGACGTTGACGACAGATTGGCGTTTTAGATGGTAAAGAGATAGTATAGAATATTCAATAGTCATTTCCTAGAAAGTTGATTCCCTAGCATGAGTTTGAGACAGTTTGAGGTTTTGGGGTGGTTGAGCAGAGGAGTTTGTCTGACTGGATGGTGAATCCATATCATGGAAATCTAGGGATGGAGATCCACATCTGGATCATGGAGATCTCCACATGGATCATGGATGTGTAGAGGTGGAGATCGTGGAGATCACAGCCTTAAATCATAGAGACCTAGAGAAACTCCACTGGTTTGGGCTGTTCCAGGTTTATACAGATGTGACCAAGAGCGCTAGGCAGTGCATTGCCTTTCAGCAGGCCCAGAGGTCCCACCTGCCTGACTACAGCGCGAGTCCCTGCCCCAGAACACGTGGCCTGAGCAAACAGGACAAATGTGGGAGGGCTGATGGCCGCAAGGAGTAAAGGATGGATGTCTCCAGTGTCATAAGGCACAGCAGAGGCAGAGTTGGGTGGCAGGATCACCTCCGCTGCCTTCCCTCTAAAGCTTCTGCCCATTAGAGAGCTCCATTAAGTACTTAATAAATTCATTTGGGAAGGACTCACTGCCCCATGCCTTGTGCTGAGCATCAGTCACTTCCAGAGGAGCTGCATGTTTCTGCGTGCAGAAACCCTGTGCCTGTGTGCCTCTCATCGTACTTCTGGCACGGTTTTAGCCAGTCATTTCTATCACAATATATTAGATTCCTGGACTGAACTTACAGAAAAAAAAAAGAGAAAACATGGGGAAAGATGAATTCAGAGTGTAAGTGAAACTTCTTTGCAATGAGAGAAATGGGTTGTGTACATGCCACATAGCAAACACTCGGGTATGGTCTGCGCTGTTTGGCTTCAGTAGCATCTCCTCTGCCAAAGGCTGAGCTAGGTGACAAGTCAGGCGGTTCGGGAGGGTGCAGGCTTTTTGGTTCAGAGTCGTAGCAAAATCCTTCAGTACAGGAACTCTGTGGGCTTACAGCACTTAGCGAAGAATCCAGAAATGCTTTTAAATTTTGTGACTTTTAACTCATGCTCTGATTCTGGAGGACTAGTTATTCTGAATGGGCGATGCTGAATTGTAAGGGACATCAGACAGTAGCTCTTTCTTTTTTGTCTTCTTTCTTTCTTGTCTCTGGCAAATGGGAACAGATTAGCTGAGGTTGAGTGACGAGGTCACTGCCCTCAACTATCTGCTGTGTCCCCACTGCATGGTCAACTGAGCCATTTGTGAATTAGCTGCTGAGCCACTGATTCCTGCAGCACAGAGGTTTAAAGTGGGCTGAAATTGTTTATGGTTAACCTGCGCGTTAGTTCAGGAGCTGAACCACGATGCAGGAGTGGGTTGGATGCTGCTATAGCAAGGGCGGGACAGACAGTATGGGACAATAACACTGCCTTATCTATCAGGCAGAGCTGATGCTAGGTGTCTTTTTATTTGTGCAGTCTGAGGCAATGATTAAGGCTCTTACAGCTTGTTATAATCTGAATTTGTTCCTACACAACCCGTGCTCGCTCTCCTGAGAGCAATTGTAGCCATTTCACTGACCACCTCTCCGCAGTGCAGAGAGGGTGTCTGTGCATGCACAGAACCCACTAAAGTCAGCAGAGAAACCGAGGGTGAGAGATTTGACCATGCAGGGAGACTTGCAAGATGAATTAATTTTTTTTCCGCTTTGACTTTCTAATAAGGTATTTTCCCTGGTTCTGTTAGAGCTTAGAGCATCCCAGGAACACTTCTTTGTAAATATCACTCCTATATCATTATTTTTAAAGAAATGTGGTGGAAATAAGGCGTACTTTTCTCTGGCCCGCTGGTCAGCTTGGTGTCTGCCCACAAGGCGGTATTCAGGATATGTTGTTTTGATAGACATACTACCCAACTTGCACATGTCTTTCAGCCTTTATTATTTCTATTTGTAGGGCACCTTTTCATACTTGGAAGTGGGGAAAGGACGAGCTTGTCCACTGCACAATGTACCTCTCAGGGCATCCTTGCATATTTTGCTTTTCTGGAGTTGGTGGTTTACCTTGATATTTAACATGCCCATTTTAGAGCGGATGATCAGGAAAGCCAGCGGGGAAAGAGCACTGTTTCTTGCTGAGACCCTAAGAATTGCTTGTTTGAACTCTCCTTTCCCCTGACATCTGCACTAGCCGGGCCATGCTCTCATGGTGCTGCAGAGGGCTCAGTGCCCAGCAGCACAATTCCCAGGCGAGTCTGCTGGCCGTTGGAGGGTGCGAAACTTTTCCGTCAGTGAAAATCCTGGATCCACGGTCCTCCCAAGCCCTGCCGAGCCGCCGAGCAAGACCGGAAGTGCTGCTCATTTCCTACGGGCTCTAATTCTCATGGCGCCGATGGGAACTTCTCATCCCCTTTGGGGAGAGAATGGGAAACAGGAGGCCAGGAGCCCCGCTGGCGCCCGCTGCCGAAAAGTCTGCAGAGGGGCTGGGTTTGCAGGATTGTAAATCATCTGGAGCAAGAGAGCTACGTTAGTTAATCCCAGATGAGGATCAGATCACCTGCCTTGCAGCCCAGACCATTTCCCCGGGACCACTGCACTGGCTCAGATCCTGTTGGCTCTAATTCCACCCTTTGTTCTATTTTTGTACGGTAGGTTTTTTAATTAGTAATTCAGTTGAATTTATAACACATTGCGACTGCACGTCCCCTGAGCATAAATAGAGCACAGAGAAGAAAGGAGGCAGTGATTTAATGCCAGATCATCGTGGGCCCAATTCATAAAAATGTTATACTTTTTATGTAGGAAAAGGAGCGTCCATGTAGCGTATTTGGAATTCATTGAATCTTCTTTCTTATGCATAAAAGTTGCCAACTGCTCATTACTCACTGAAGGGATTCATAACTCAAAAGCGGGCAGAGGAGGAAGAAAAATGAGCATGCCCTACTTAATGTGTAAAATTCAAATATTAAAAAAAAAGAAAGAAAATCTGGCAGGGATACAGGGCAAGTAAATCATCCCTTTAAAAAAGAAACCTCTAATAATTACCTAAGTACAAGATTCATGGCTGATAACTAGTCAGAGCAAAGATATGCGCATAACCTTACTTCGGCTTTTAAGCAGCACTCGTGATTATTATTGTTTTAAAAACCGGCAAGTCTGTTTTCCTAGCAAACTGTATACTTCAAACAAAACTTTAATATATTTATTGGGGGAGCCACATGCAGGAAATAGATTATTCGGGGAGAAGATGTTCTTCCATTTACAGTGATCCTAGAGCAGAGAATACAGAGAAAACACATTAAGAAGCACTTCACATTTTTCCTTTGCTGTAACCCAACCCAGACTTGTGCCCAGAAGAGACAGCCTCCTTTGATCATTGCAGATCCATATTGACATGTCCCATGCCATCCTTCACTCTCTAATCTCTCAGCACTGTGCACATTGAGCACATTGCTGTACACACACTCATTACCGTTCCGAACAAGAAACCACATATACTGTACCAGAAACCACAACTAGACAAAAGTCATTGGTCAAAGATCATTTACATTCCTTTTTAGTTGCTTCTGCTCCCTCCAGAAACTCTGATTTATCAGGAGAATTGAGCTGTAGTTCTTTTCCTTACACTTGGGTGGGGACAGGAGAGCCAAGGGGAGAAGCAGCAGCTTTACTTTGCTGTTGTTTTTTCTTTTCAGTTGCCTGTGTAGTTCAGGGACCTTATGAACCAGCATGAGAAACTTCTCTCTGCTTGGTGTTTCTTAATGGCAGCTATTTCAGCCCTCCTGTTCTTAACCTGTGTTGCATACAGGACAACACAACTCTTCTGTTACAGAAACGTTATTTAACATAGTTCCATTTGTACTTAAATAATTAAATTGTTTACAAGGTGCAGCTGTGTGTTACAAAATGCAAAGCTGCTGTGCCCCAAGTGGCTGGTTCAGCACGGGGTAGTTCCACACTGAGGTGTGGTTTAGGGGTTTGAACCTTAGAAGGGGAATAGCGTTGATATCAGACAGTGGGTGCAAAATTAAAGGATGCTGAGAGTTTGTTTTGAAAGCAGTGAGAGTGTTAGGCAATGGCCTAGCACCTCAGCAGTGGCACTTCTGTAATGTAAGGTTTCATCTGGAGAGCAGCATCCCTCTGGTGTGAGCTGGGCAGCCTCTGGGTCCGTGTTCGTGGTGGTCCGCCTTGCACCAGGTCCCTTCTCACTCCTCCCCTAGGAGAGGGAGAGAGCATACACATCTCCTTGGCATCACCTGTTTACTGATAGTACCTCGGGGCGCTCCCTGAAGTTACATCTACGCTTGCAGGAGAGCTCAGCCCTCCCCAAAATACACCAAGAAGCCTGGTGGAAGTGGCAGATAGTGAAGCAGCCAAGCATTTTTTGACCCTCAAGGCTGGCTAGTACATAGACATCCCATAGCAAACTGTAGAGATCATTGCCATCGGTTTCAGTGGGAGCAAGATATAGCCTTTAATGAGGTTAGCTATAAGGGCATGGATTTGACATCAGAAGCAATTCCTGATGTGCTTGTTATCTCCTCTCGGAGGAACCCTGGCTTGCTCTCACAGCCAGCAACATACCAAATCCAACAGCTTATTCTGGACTTCTCTCTGGTTTTTTTACTAATAGGCAAGAGTCACGGACTAGACTGAAAGACATAATTATCGGAGACAGGGTCTAAGCTATGCCTCTGCACTCATTTCCTACCGGAGATCTGAAGAGAACTGCAGGCAACTCTACCCACACCTCCGATTTTCTAAGGGTATGACGCTTTCAGTTGACAAAAGGCCCTGAGCTCCAGTGCGTTGTTAGGTGATGCGTTTTGAAAGCACGTCCCTCTCAGATCCAGCGCCCCGTCCTCAATCAGGCACGGACAGTTGCTGCCTCCCCACCGGGATTTCCCCTGCACTTTCAAACGGACACAGCATTTTCCTACCCTGCCATTCCCAGCTAGTGTATGCAGTTTCTGCAACTATTCAAGAGCTGCTGAGTAGCATCATAGAAATGACCACATTTTAATGGTGCCCCAAGCAATTCCTGTCTATGTAAAGTTCATTAAAAAAATTGCCTGGGATAAGAGCAGCTGTGTGAACACAAGACACTTCATTATTTTATTGGGCATCTGATTTATACCTCACTTGCACAATTTTTTCACTGGATTGACCTTATTGCCCTCATTGAAGTTTACTAACAATTTATACAGATTAGAATCAGTCCATATAATTATATATCATAATTATCAGCTGCTGTAAATTGGTGTTGGTCCACTGAAGTCTAATTACACCACCTAAGGAGCTGACTCATTTGTTATGACTCTGTTATACAATAGGCTGAGCTAATTATACTGTATGTCTATGTATGCATCTTGGTGTGTATTTTCCGCCTCTCTTTATCCTCTTTCATTCCCCATTGCTTCTCCAGTGTTTCCAATTACATTACTGATTTTGCTCCCTGTGGAAATAGTTTCCAAGAGACACTTTTGGGAGCCTGGAATTAAGCAACAGTCTGGAGGCTCAATTTTGTGGCCTCGTGTTTGCTGTGATCTAGAGGTGTCAAATTGCCTACATTTTTACAAATCTAACCTTTCAACGCATTTTAGAGTCAAATTTATAGCTGGATATATGCTCGCAGTTGATTCATTCTAACATCCCAAGCAGAGAATATTTCCCCTCCAATTGGAAAATGAGCCTTTGCTGAATAACATGAGGAAACTGCGTTTTTATTAGAGCTGATGCAATGGTGAGAAGCAGAAACCTTGGATAATGCTTTTTTTCAGAAAGGGTAGGGGAGAAGCGACCACAGACCGTAGCTGTTTGTCCCGGGCTGTCTGTGGATCTGAAGTGACCTTGCACGTCCACCGCACGGTGCCATTCGGGAGCGGGCAGCGCTGCTCGGCCCGTCGGGGGGGTCTGGGGAAGGGCCCTTCCAGGCTCATCACGTCCCTGAGCATGTTTCGGACAGCTCTGAGACATGCTTTGCTGCGATGATCCAAACTAACTTGTCTGATGACTGGTAGCAAGTTTCAACTGTTACTAAATCTGTTGGGGAAAGCTTCCAGAGACGGGGCTGGGTATGTGCGACGGCAGCGTGCAGATAAAGAGAGCGTGCAGTGGGTATATCTACTGCTATCGGGAGCTCCCAGGAAACAGCTGACGTGAGGCTCATTCGAATTTCCAGAGGCTGGGAAATTTAAGCATAACGTATTAAAGTGTAGCTAACATTTTTCTTTTGCTCGTGTGCTGCGATCAGATGGCCATTTTCTTTACCTGGTTCTGCCTTAAAGTGCCCGCAGTCGTTTTACTCACTGATTTGTTCTGTATTAATTGTCGTGGTGTGGCTCGCTGAGCAATAGGTACATGACCATCCCAGCGCTCCTGTTGCCGTAGGGCTAACGCTGACCCGACGGGTGAGCAGGAATCGCCCACCGTTCAGCTTCTGCGCCCTCGCCGGGTGAGACAGTGGCGTTTCAGCAGTGCGGGGCAGGCGAAGGGAGGTGCGGGGTGACTGCAGGCAGCACGGCCCCCGCCAGCCTTGAAGCAGGGTGAAACACATGAGCGCAGTGGATGCACAAACAGTATTAAAAAGTAATCTCATGTTTAACAGGGCTCTGCGTAGCACGCTGTGTTTTTAGTGATCAAATTCGTGTCCCTTGTGGTCACCTTCTCTGTCCTTCCAATCAAGGCAAGTGTCACGCAACATCTATTACGGCCTGGAGGACAAACTACGGTCAGGAAAACAAACTTAAAATCAAACTTAGTGTGTTGTAACAGCTGTAGGACAGAGGAGTGCTGTAACCACTGCTCACACCTTGTTCTGCCTACAGGACAAAAGACAAAAACCAAAAGAAAAAAATGCCTCGCCTCATGCCATAGCTGTTCCTCATCTGTTTCCATAAGTGCTGTGAGCTCCGTGGGAAGGTGAAAACCTCAAACTCCACAAAAGAAAAGTTAACTTTTTCTTTCCTTGATCCGTGTAACACCTTTCTAGTAAATCACCTCTCTGCTCGGGATCAGGAACATCTCTGTTTCCTCCAGAAAAGCTGCTTCTGTGACTTACTGTGTTCAAACTCTTGCTTCACATGGTGCAATTATGGTATTAAAAAGAGGGATCTTCTGTCAGATACTTCTATTTAGGTGAGCAATTGATAAACAGATTAAAGTCGAAACTGTGGGGAAGAGTAGACTAGCAATTACACCATCAAAGGCAACCTACAGCAGATTTTGTTAAATCCCCTGGTTTTTAACCAGGTGGGACCCAATCACTTCAGCAGAGCCGATGAGGCTGTAGTTTTATCAGTGCAGCAGCGGCGAGATGCCGCCCTCCGCGCAGACTGTTTACAGTCTTTATCTCTGGTTCTTCTCTAGTTTCAACTGCTTATACTCATTGTGTGAATTTATTAGTCACTTGTAATTTCTTCATTGATTTTTGTTAAACTGTTTCCTGGCTCATGATCTTGGCAACCTCTTTCTGTTGTTTAAACAAGCTCGCTTGTCAAGCAGGTTTTCCCAATGTCACAGTTCTAGTATTAACTCTCTTTATTGAGTAACGCTGCTGCTTATCCTGGATGAGATCAGACTTCATAACAAGTGGATCAAAGCCATGAAGTTTAGACCCAAAATCAGAACTGAATCCAAGCATTCCTGAAATTTGAGGATGTTGGAATTGAGTTCTGGTTTGACCCTGCCATGGAGAAAGGTTTAAGTGGTAAAGTTCAGAGTTGGATTCATATTATCTCATTAATTCAAGGAGTTTTTAGTCCCGTGGTTTGATGTTGGGTCCATCTTTGATAGCCAATGGTCAAATGTGATAAATTCCTAAACTGCCCAATGAAGAGGTTAAACACCTGCTGAGATATGTGGCGCAAGATTTCCCCAGAAATGCTCTGTTGTATTTAAAGAACGGGACTGGTGCTGGCAGCTGGAGAAACCTGGTCAGTTAATAGATGGAAACCTAAGAAGCAACAAAGGGCCAAATTTTTTATCAGAGTACTTTGATGCATATTAAATGCTACACATTTCTGAACACTCTACTCGGATTTCTACCCAAATACCAAAGGGCTGTTATAGCCGTATCCATAACAAAGGCGGAATTACTGAAACCTCATGTGAGACATGCTGCTCTTAAGGTTTCCTTCACTTGAGTTTTGCAAATGAAGTAGTGTTCTTTTGTTCAGATATGGCCCAAATGTTCATATTGATTTTGTGGGGTGTACACCCAAACATCTGAACTGTGGTAAAGGTTTGACCCATCACCCCCCCGACACCTGGACCAGTACGTGGTGTCGTTGTGGTGTGCAGTGATGCAGATAATATTGCATTTCCCAGAAGCTTTTAATGCCACAGCGTGATGAAGACACATCTTGATGCATGAGTTTGAAATCCAAAAACTTATATATTATACCAATATTTCAAAAGAAACTCCTCAGAATGCATTTTAATAATGTAGATTCAAAATCTTATGTTTTACTTACAGGCAAAGAATTATACCAGTATGAGTGATTAGTTTATTTTTACTCTTCTTTTTAATAATGAGAATAGATTTCCCTATATAAACACACTTTTGCACTGACGAATATTTTATGTGTTTCAGCCAAAAAGAAACAGAAGTGTAATAACTGTATAACTAGGGTCATTCTCGAAAGAGCCATGAGTTGTGCAATTGTGGCTTGGTAGTTTATATAATCTGGGAAAACTGATATAAACCTTTGAAACACTCTGAAGTTTGTGTCATGCCAGAGTTTAAAGGAACTATCTGTTCCTGTTCTCCATGCTCCGTTGCCAGTGAAAAAGGAAGTAGCAGCAGGCTTTCACGAAGTATTTTTGAAATATTTCTCTAACGTGAAGATTTTTGAATGACAATCTTTTTGTAAGCTAGTCATCTTCTTGTTTCTGGCTGCAAATTGCATTGAAAGCAACTATATCCATCATTTCTCCTCAAACAGAGTTGCTGTAGGGACCCGTGATCCTATATGGGCCCATACTATGTTACCCTCATGAACACATCGCTTCCTTTTCATAATTTCTCTTCATTATGAAGGATTTTGTGAAAAACTTTGACAGTGTTGACCTAAATTAAAGGGTTTTTAGATGGTAAATATGGGTTTCTAATAGTGCAGCCAGTATTTTTAGAGGCTTCCAGCTTTCACGGTGACACACGTGTTCATCATAGTTTGACTCCTACATTTGAGGGGACACGCACATCAGAAGAAAAGACTCTACGCTTATCAATTTGCCAATTAATTGACTTTGCAACCTTAAATTAAAAGGGAATGGCTTCTGGCATGTGCATTGGATTGCCTCTAGTGTGCGCCTTGTCCGTGACACTTAAACTTTTTTCTCATCTGTCACTGGATCTAGTGACACTTGCCTATTGCAGAGAGATCTCATGAAGATCCATTTCATGCTGTAAGGATGTTCCATCAAAAGGTAATTTCCAGGGCTCAATACCCTCAATACCTCCTATTGATTTCAGCGGGGTTTGCAGTGTGAGTAACGCTGCAGCCAATAATAATGTGAGGAGCAAATGTCAAATATAGCAGAAATATTCCTGGGTTTCCATCTCCAATGGATTAGTTCCTCCTTTATCAACCTGTAGAGATCACTGATTTGACTTCATTCACAATGAGCTATGCCAAACACATTTGAGACGAGTGTCAGGGGTAGAAAGTTTCCACTCTTTCCTGTTTTCCTGGATACTTTTTAAACTATTTTCATGTGTTTGTCATTGCTCTTGCCACCTAAAATCAAAAGGAGGAAAAAAATGTTTAATGCGTGGTATTTAGCTAATTGCCAGTCTCTGAGCAGGGCTGTAAATTCCAGCGACTGCACATAAAGGTAATTTGGGGTCTGTCTGTATTTTTGGTGCTGAGGTCAGTGCAAAAGCATTAGAAGTAAATGTGAATGCAATGAAACAGATACTTTTATTTCACTTTGTCTCTAAAAAAAAAAAAAAGAAAAGGTGGATTAACATAAAGAGCCCCTTTATTCTGAGAAGACGCATCTTGTGTTTATAAGATGGTTTGTGACCTGAACTCATGTTTCATGTAGTAGTCTCTAGATCCCTGAACTGTCACACGTAGCTTTGCAGCGGTGTGTCCAAAAGGGTTGGGCAAGTCTAACAGAACGTGCTGGAGATGTTGTCCTTGAAGCCTCTGTACAAAATACCTGACACCTTTCTGTGCCAATGGGAGAACCTGCCTCTCTTTTCCTGGCGTGTTGTAACAACTTTCACTTCTGCCTCATCCCACTTCGACCACACGGCCTTGCTCGCTGCACCAGGAAGCTTTAAAGAAACTCCTAAAACGCCTGTTTATGCGCAGTGCCAGATTTCAAGTACAGGAGAGAATCACAGTGCCAATTTATTACTAATTGTCCCTCCTGGCTGTGTCTGTTCGACTTGGAACAGCCAACCCCACAGATCACTGTAAATACTAATCTTCTTATACTTAAGGTATCAGATTTTCTTTGATGTTACCAAACATGTTGACTCTTATCTTGGTTGAATGCACAATCCAGACACAGTTATCATTAATAATGTTGTGTCTGCTGCTTCATTATGGAGAAAATAGCAAGATGCTTCTTTTCCAAACGATAACTTTTCTGCACTTCAGTAATGATCAAGCCTATTTGATTTACATCCTATTTAATGTTCAAAATGACACCTCCACTTGCCTTAGTCTAAAAAGAAAGCTGAGGCCCTCATCCTGATAACGCGTGTGTATGTGCTTGGCTTGACACTCACAAGCCCCTTCCAGCAAGTAATATACATGAATAAATATGTGCAGGACTGAGGTCCCGTGCTCCATTTGCTTGCACTGCTGTCCTGAAGGCAAGGGTTTTTCTAATATAGATAGTCAGCTTTCAACTCACAAAGGGCCTGAGTCTGTTAGCTTTAACTGGCACCGGCAGATCCATTTAATTCTCTATTCATGTGATATTTTGCCAAGTCATTAGCTTAAGTAGAACAATTCATGCAAGTAAAGGCTTTTAGGCAGAATCCAAAGAGTTAAAAAAAATTACATGTACTAAATTTCATTATATGGAAGATTAAAAGTCATTCGCTAAATTGCACACTGTTGTAAACATAAGGCCTGATCCTCACATGAAGTAAATTGGCACGGAGCTATTGACTTCACTGCTGCCACTGCAATGAATGTCAGCTGAGCAGAAGTCCATTTTCTGTACAGTGACATTTTAGTCTCTTCATGACTCATTAACTTGACCATATACTCCCTGTGAACCTGATCTAAAACCTGTATCTCAATTACTTGATCATCCTAAAAAATGGCTAATTAACAACTGCATGCTTTAAAAAAAAAAAAAAGGAAAGGAGGAAGAAGAGATATATTTTGATGTTTTTCCATTTGGCAGAGTAGTATGTTATGAATAATATAATATGCATTTCAAGATCTTGTTAATTTTGATGTGATAATGAATGGGAATTCCTGGTGGAATTTTTTGTCCAGAAATATGAATGGTATTAGCTCAACAGTTATATGATTAAGCAATAAGACCTGCTGAGGCAGGCACTACTTGGAGATGATTGACTGCTTTAATTGATTGACATCCAGAGGTAAAGCCAAGGGCACCAATTTACAGATCAGGTCAATTATCTCCTGGTAATGCCCACTTGGTATGTCTTATTGCTATGCTAATATTAACTGTTATTGAAACATTTTAATGAGTTTTTAATTTAAAAGTGGTAAATTTAAAAAGGGTGAACATTAAATTATTCAACTTGAAATAATGGGAACAGAAATATTCTGCTTTGCTAATGGTGATGTAAAAGTTTTGTTGTGCATACCAATACTTGCAGAGATCACTTTAGTTCGTCTCCCGGGGAAGGCAAATTCTGTTTGGCATTTAATAAAAACGCAGGATGCGGCAGCACAAAATACCCGTGAATCACCTGAGCAGCTCCCCAAGCCTGAAAGTAACCATGGGCTGCCCCCTCCAAACGTTAGGTGAAAAGCCACCCCGGGGAGAGGACGCTTCCTGTGACGATGCTCAAGGCCTACTTACGGAGGCAATGGAAGGTGCTCAGCGTCACCCTGAATAGGGGTCTCTAATAGGAAGGGAGCCGAGCGCCGGGTTGGGTGCGTTTCTCGTAGGGAAGAGATGCGCGTCCCCACCAAGGTGACGCCCCCAGGCTCTGCCACCCACCCACCCGTCCCCCTGCTTTCCCCACATGCTATTGAAGCACAGACACGAAGCGCCATGTGGGAGCCCAGCTCTGTTTGCTGTTCTTGACAAGATCTCACTCCTGTAATTTAACCTGGGCTTTGTCAAGGAAGATTTAATTTCAGAGAGCCCCGTGCTTTTTGCAGAGAAAGGGATGCGAGTTCTCTGGCTCACTTTCCCACCCCAGGCAGCTGCCCGGCGGCTTGTGGCTCCTCTGCTGCTTCAGGTGACCCAGCAGAGCTGGCAAGGTAGAGCGTGTCAGCACTTCAGCTCGCGCTGTGCAGGAGCACGGGGAGATGTGACGTGTTGGGTCTCAAGGGTGCACGTAGCTGCTCCGAGGGACAGGACAGAGAGAGAGAGACCTTCTGTTAAAGTTACCGGGGGAAAAAGTTACCATGTGAGCGTGCAGTGGCAACCAGGAAGATCCAGGATGTGTGGTCCTCTGTGAGCAATTGGTTGACTCCTCTAGAGCACAGGATCTGGTATAAACAGAGAAGCAGGACACTTAGGCATTCATTGAAAAATAAAGGGCACAGGTGGTTTAAACAGTTATTGAAATATATTGAAACTTTTTTTTTGTGTAGGACGTGGAAAAGAAGAGCTACGTGGGTTGCATCCAATAGACAGGAACTGTCTTTCCTTCATGTAGTCTCAAAGTAAAGTTTTAGGAAGGGTTGTAGGAAAGTAAACGTCATGAAATCTTGCCCAAGGAAAAACAGCGTTAAACAGACCTAAGAGATCCTTCAAGAAGCACAAGTGCAAAATGTTCCTGTGCAAACAAAAGAGAGGAAGGATGGCAAGAAACCAGTTTAGCTAAATTACAAATTTTTCACTTCAAACACTAGGAAGAGGAGGGGAGAGTAGCTTTAAGATCAAAGATTTGTAAGTGTAGTGGGATACACTTACAGACCGGCGCAGAAAATGTGATGCAGCTGGGACATCAGTGGCCTGATGAATTTCCTTGTAGTTCCTGTAAGAAACTAGAAGAATCACGGGGCTTCTGGAAATGAGGATCCTGTCACAGGGCCACAGCATAGCAAATAAGGGATCTTTCTCCAGAGGAGAAAGATTGGACATACAGTGTTTTAGTAAGGCTTTTGGCATCATCCCACATACCATTTGCATCTGATATCTAGGAAATTGGTTGAAAAGCTGTAGTTGCTAGCAAAAGGAAAGGGGGGTTAAAACTAGATGGGTTTCATGGGAGTCTGCTGCAGACTCTGTACTTCTCAGTATTTTCTTGAAGGACGTGGCTCACATAGGCTGTAGTTTCTCCAACACTGGGGGTGTTTAAGGTGTCAGACAAGTATCTGTCAGTTGTGACACTGCACAGTTGATCCAGCCTTCAGGCAGGAGCATGAACTAGGTGACCTCCATGGTCCTCCTGTGCCTCGCATCAAAATATTTTAAGCTAATATGCCAGATTTTAAACTGGAATAGACGAGACACAGGAAAATACTCCTTTCTGCCAATCCTATTATGTGGGCTGTAACCTCTAGCAGAAGGGGAGGGGGCGAGGGATGCAGTAACATCTTAAGACACTGCTGTAAGACTCAACAGAGCTCACCTGTCAGCAAGTCTTGACAGGAGAGTCCTAAAAAAAACCCAAACAGGACTAGCAGGTCTGCAGACTAGGTGTTGGTTTTTTTCCTGTTCTTTTTTTTCCCCCTTCTCCCTCCATTTACTCTCTCTATCAGCCCTTATTTAAGGGAAGACAAACTCAGTTATGCTCGAGTTCAAATGAAACTTTCCAACTTACAAAGTTTCATTGGGTACCAAATGATGCCAAGCAAGCTTGCCTGTCCCTGGCTGACATAACATTGTGCGACTCCTGTCCCCGGGACTGGCACAAATACCATTTATCAATCTCGCAGCAAGGGAAAGTTAAATGAATGATTGAGGGAAACGTGCCTGATGACAGACTAGCTTTGCACGCCCCTCTTGGGTGTTGCAGGTTGCTCAGTCGTACTGAAAGTGTAGCTGTAACATGAGATGTGAATAGCTTTTACATTATCGGGGTTTGGGGTCAGTACCTCAGACTGTCCATAAGAAAGGTGTTTTGCAGACGTGGTGTGGGCGCCAGGGGACTTGGTTTCCTAATCCCCTCTCTGCTCTTTGCTTTCCCTCGCTGCGGCGGTGAGCGTTCCCCAGCCCTTGGGAGCGCTCTGACCCCAATAGGTGGAAACAACTGTTTGAGAGCTAAGGATTTAATCGTGCTATAAGGGTTAAAAAATGCTACTGGTAGTCTTATCCAAGGCTTGAAATACATGTTTATACAATGTACAATAAAGACCCAGAGTTATGAAAGAGCTAAATTATGCATCGAGCACTATGCTGAGTGTGGAATGTATAAATAAAAGCTCTAAATAGTTTCAATTCCTTATATAGGTTTTCAAAATACCCTTTGTTAATGCTCTTGAGTTTGGAATAACTTTTATGGGCAAGGGATCAACAGTGATGTGAAGATGAATTTCACGCCCCTCTTAATCCATGCCATGAAGTTATTCAAAAGTCAGTGAAAGATCAGTTCCAGTTCAGCCCACACTGATGCCCTAATCTGCGTGCTGTCATCAGGCAATAGTGAGTTTGGAACATGCCATATGGGAGCCTGGCAGATGTTGCACAAACTGCCTTTTCCTTCCTGCTTCCTGGGCTTTCGTCAGTCCTACGCTCTGTCCCAGCAGCAGGCAGGGACGGGGGCATATCAACCCCTCAGCCAGTCTGTGCTCTGCGGTTGCTTCATTTTGCCTATTGCACACTCACGGGTCTCTGCAGTGTTTGTTATTTTCCATAATCCAGTCACATATCAGAAATTATATTGTAATATTATCCCTGTTGCTTCTGTTTGTAACATCAAGAGTTCACTGGCAACAACTATTGCCAGTGGCTTTGGGGACAGGTAATTTTCCAGAGACTACAAAATCCCAGCTAATGCTTCTCCGGGGGGAGGGTAAAACAGGATCCATCAAACCATACGGTATTTTGCCTTTTCTGACTGCCCATTGATGGGGGGAAGTCTGGATGGCGTTTGCAGGAAGGCACTGGTGACTCTAGCCCATGCGCCAAGCCAGCCAGGTGCCACCCAACCTTGTGCAGAAAGCCACGGTCAGCATAAAGCTGAGCCTGAGCTAATGCGCCCTGCTTAGATTATTTTGCACTAACACGACTACACAGCATTTATATTAGATGTGGTGGCATGAGGATGAGCAGAACAGGTACACATCCACCTGGAGAGGAGCACACGGACTTTATAAAATCCCTCTCTTGGGCTCCTCATTTCTATCACTGTCACGGATGTGTGCTGTTTGCTAGAGGTCCAACACTTCTTTCCAAAGTCGATTTCTTTTGCTCACTAAACTTACAGGTTTACTTCCCTCTTTCATCTTCTGAATGGAAAGAGAATTTCCATTTTGGCACGCCTCTAAATTAGGATGTCGTGCTTGTTGTTGCTTTTTGTTTATAGATAAATGGGCTCCAAATAGCCCTGTTCGTAAGTGTGACTACTAAGCAAGGCTGCTCCCAAATGCACGCCACTGCCCTGGTCTGTAACTGAGATCCCCACAATGCAGCCAGTAAAGAGCTGGTGCACTATTGAAGGGGACGACGTATCCCTTTCCATAATCACCACGTTCAATTTTGTAAATACATAAGACGTCAGTAGGTGCAAATCTGTACTGAAATGCATAAATATCCTGGGCTGGGCATCTTCTTTTTATAGTTGAAAAAGAAAGAAAGAAAATAAATCCAACGTTAAACAGAGTTTTCGATAAACCCTTTGAGTTTCTTGAACTCAAGTGTTTTGAACTGCTTTGGGCCTTGGTCCTGTGGTAGTTGCTTCCCTGGTGTCAGCTGAAACCCTGCCTGGATGGAGTTCGTTACAGTATCAGATGCTTCTACAGAACAAATAATGGTCTAGTTACAGTGACAAACATTACTGGGGGATGTTATGTCCCATTGCGAAGTATTTATTTTCCAGATGCTCAGACATGCAGGAAAGCATCAATCTATCTTTGATACATGTGTAAGAAATAGAGTAGTATAGTACACTGTGTTCATGTAATATATATATGTCAAAATACATGTCAATCAGATGAACGGGAGGTAATGTCACTTCTTTTTAAAGGGTGGAGGGACAGTGTGTCCTACAAGGAAACAGATGTAGCTGATTTGTGCCAAATCTCATACTGTTGTAACGGACTGATCTATTGCATTTAGCTTGATCACTGAGGAGTTTACCTCTCAAATCACTACAGCTGGAAGAAAGAGGAGAAAATACGAATCATGCATGTATAGGCAATTTATGCCAAACTATTCAAAAGCAATATAGGTTGTCAGCAAACAGGGCTATTTGCTGTGTGCTGGTATCTGCTATATGTCGCATATTATCTGTAACAACTCTGCAATTCGTTCTTTCACTCTTGTTCTCTCTCTTTCATCACATTAGATTATGTAGAGGCACTTCAAGGTAAATTTTTAAAACTGTGTGGGAGATGAATGTTGGAGAAGAACTAAGCAGCAAATATCTTGAATGTTTTTTAGCACAACTCCATCTGTCACCTATTTTGACAACTTACCTGCTCATGTCACCTCTGTCTCACGCTGCTGTGTTGAGTCATATTGTGTTATCTCAGAATAACGTATTTTGGAACCAGGGCTGCTTTAAAAATGCTGCATGCTTAGTAATTATAAGATAGGCTTCTGTGCATAAAGAATATATGGGACGGATTATTTCTGTTCAGCCACCTCCCCAGCCCTGCTGTGAGTGTGGTGTTAGACTGTAATGAACCCGCCCGGTGACACCGCACACTTAGGGAAGCTCAAGGTCAAGAGACTCATTTGCATCGCGAGTGCAACACCTCTTGCTGAAGCACTGTTCCACATTGCCCCCACTGATACGTCTTATTGCCAAACTGCTCCTTCCAGATTGGGCAAGATAACGAGTCAGCTAAGAATGCTCAGAGATGACAGTGATATGAAATATTAATATGGCCTTATAGAAAGCAATCTATAGGCTCTTATGGCAGCTGTGATTCTGTTTTGCAGTTTACTGTATTAAAAGAGCACATTCAACTTGCAATCTAGCCAGTTTCAAAAGCGTGTTACCTGTAGGCTTCCTGATAATTTACAGGCACAAATTATTGTTTCTTTAAGCCTTTTCTGTCACAGTGTACAGGGGAGGAGCAGGAGAGAGAGAAGTGCTAGAACCAAAAGTAAAAGCAGACTGAAAATAGAGTGAAGCTGCCAGCTACGCAAAATAATCCAACAGGAGGAAATAAAAGGAAATCCTCCCTCACTGCTCTCTTTTCCTTAATGGCTGCTGCTTAGTGTTTCCCTTTACGGATGGAGGTGAGTGTCTCTCATAAGGAATGGGAGGCAGAGTGTGGCCCTTCAGAAACTCTGAGGAGGAGGGACAGCCAGAGGGTGCCTCCCTGTCCCAGCCACCAGGTAGCTCCAGCTGGCTGGGGTTTTTGGGGTGGGAAAGCATGAGGTGGGGGGGCTTCAGTAATTCCCTAGCATGGGATACACACTGAATGGCATTTTTCAGAATTGATCGTTACACACCGAGGTAGTTGGAGATGAATACTGATGCAAGACGGGGTGATCACTGCAAGGGCTATATTAAGTTTTTTTGTGCAGCGCGGGCTCCGATTCTACAACTGGTTGTACTGAACAAAAGGAGTCTCTCTGACTCCGTTCAGCTGTCGATCAGGCCGTACCCATGTCCAAATGCCAGAGCCGTCTGGCCAACTTGCCTGCTCACATTCTTGAGGGAAGTGTGATACGTGAGACTCGTTGTGGAATTTGGAGCCCGAATGCTTGTTAAGTCCCAGAGTGCTGGTCCCGCTGCACGCCTTCCTGGTGTGCGGGGCATCAGGGACTCCCATGTTACGGTGTTTTGAAGCTGTGCAGAGAGAAAGTGCAGATCCTGGGAAGTGGTAGAAAGGGAAACGCTTAGGGATTTTGATTAGCGGTCATCCCTGTTGTGAAATACATCCATCTCCTAAGGGTTACTCCCAGGGATGATAAAACTCCTCTAACTAGGTCCGCAGTATAGATGGGCAAGGAGGAAGGAGTGCTCAAAGGCTGAGCTTTCTTATTGGGTCTGTAACACAAGAGCTCAGACATTCCTGGCATTTAGGGGTTTCCTCTCCTTTGGAGGCCTGCTGGACGTGGGAACAGGCTGTGCGATGCAAAGGCGTAAGGTGTACTCCTCTTGCAGCAGTAACCTGGGCCGGAGGTGTAGGCTGAGCAGGATAGGGCTCAGCCCCCTGGCACGCGTCGTGAGATGAGCTGATATCAGCACAGTCCTTTGGAAAAACAAAATATAAGCATCGGATCACATTTATGCACCCGGCTTGTACCTGTCCTGCCAAGCTTGCACGGGCGGCACTCACTGCTAATAGGTTTGGGGACACCAAGTGGCAATGGAAATGCATTGACTTATTATCCACTGATGAGCTTTGCAGAAACAGGACATGTTTGTTTTAAGCCAGCTCTGTACTTCAGTAAGATCATTTTGGAAGTCAAATGTATACGTACTTCTGAGATGGTTTCTACTATGTTACTTTAGGTGGATTTTCCTGGACTACATCTTGCCTGAAGCTATGGGAGATGGCACATGGTATAAGAGGCATCTCCCGAAGAGCATCGGGCGTGTGATACAGCATACAGCCCCTTGAGTAATGAGCTGAGGAGACAATTATCTAGTGTGAACGGTACATCTGATTGCACGTAGAAGATTCTTCTGCTTCCCAGTGAGAAATGAAGTCCCAATACGGGCGTCACAAAAGCAATTGAACATGTAGCTTCCACTCATTTTCCCTAGCACTTCCCCCTCTCTGCGTAAGGCAGTAATGACAAGCTATTACATGGTGGAACTGTAGCTGGTAATAAGAAAGTTCACCAGATTCTGAGGAGCTGGAACAGCACTTGCGCCGATCATGGGCCTAGGAGGATGGAGAGCCAGCCTGAACTCTGCCAAGGGCTTGTCCATGTAATTTATTTATGTCCATGTCCAATTTATTTATTATTGTAGACCTCTTGTTTGTATTTGGCCTTTGGATGGTGGAGAGGGATAAGCGAAGCTGCAGAGCTACTGTCAATCATCTTCTCTCCAAATACTGGTCTAGCTCCAGTACCACTGGGGGCAGGCACGGGGCGGTCTCCCAGGTTTTGGGTTCTCCCAGAGGCTCTCTAGCCTTTCCTATACATCTGAAGTTCTTGTTTCCATGCCTGAGCCTGGTGGACCATGTGAAATGGGGCATTTAAGGTAGAGTCCCATGAAATATGACAGCCTCAGGCGAGAAGGTTTAGACTGCACCAGGTCAGACATGGCAGAACTTGCAGCCATCACACCACTGTCCCACCAGCCCTGCCCAGTGCAGCCCAGCAGCAGCCTGCTTAGCTGTTGAAGGTGTAGCGCTGGGGGCATGGTGGGTGCAGGCCAGTCCTCCTCCTGCACGCCGACCACCTGGCACCCCCACCTGAGAAAACCCTCCCGTTTCTGCCTGTCTTCTGCTGGCAGCACTCAGAGACTTGAGGGGTGGATGCTGCCGAAAGTTTATCTTGGGATCAAACATCAGGTGTTATAAAGGTCATTGATGTTTTCCAAGTAACATTCTGTTTGCTTCTCAAAACTTCTGCCAAGTTTCTCTGAGGTGTGTTCATAAAATGCTCTGGATGTCTCATACAATAAAAAAGGTAGCAGGTTTCTAAAACGATTTGTGATACATCAGTAGCATCTCAAAAGAGTATGTTCTTATTACTTGGAGTTGTTCAGGTTGGCTTCCTCACCAACTCTTATACTGGGAATAAAAATAAAATCCATATTGTTTATATTTTAGCAGTTTTGCAGATTTAGGGGCGTTATATTAACCAAAACATGCCCCAGCTCTTAATTTAGGTTTCACAATCTGTCCCCACCGAATGTTATTTTTATGATATAGTGATCTTGTGACGTGTATTGCTCTTGGCTGGTATTCCTCTGGCAATCAATTCAACCAGTTTAGAAATTCAGAGAAGGATGCAGGATTACTTGCAGAATGGATGTTCTAGTAGCAGTCGATCATATAACTAAACCAGGTCAGTTAGGGATGGCAAAGATACTGTTTTGTTTCATTTTAAGATATGTACCCAGGCTTGATACGTTTTCCAAATTATCCTATGTAAACAGCCTGATGCAGTGCTTGGTGACCCATATATTTGCTCTTTATCATTTTTTGGCAGGCTAAGGCCAATGGGAGAAAATAGTTTACGTACCTAAAGCCATATAGCTTGTTGCTTCTAATTAAAGTGTGTACACACATCGTCTTCAGTGCTTGCTCCCTCACCCCCTCCCCTAAATTATCATTGCCTCTTAACTTGTTGTCTTCTGCCTCGACCTCTCAGTTGGAAGACGGCAGGTTACTTTAGCAGTGCCGGTACTAGCTCCTCATTAATGTGGTTCCTTGTGGCTGAAATGAGTTAAGGAGCAATTATATGAGCAGCCAAGCAAGCAGATGAGAGGGGTTAACAACTTGCAGCAGAGGGAAGTGGCGAGCAGATGGAGGATGGGGCGAGCACCTGGCTTCGGGTAGGATAGCTGTAACCAGACGGGCTTTATAAACACAGTCTTAATTGTTGCCTACTTCGTACCAACCAAGAAAAGAGGGAGGTGAATTAGGTGTTCACAGCATGGCATTTTTTTTATCCACACCCAAGATCTTGGGAGTTCACTCTTCAATTTAGTTAATTTTGTTATTACTGCAACTCAATCTGCTTATGCTAAATATTTATTTATGTACATTCAGGCTAGTCACCTGCAGTATTATTTTCTGAGCTGCTTTAAAATTATTCCTGTCTTTCTTATGTTGACATTGCAGAAGTGACCACTGTGTCCTTTAGGACGCTTCTGCCAGTGGAGCAGACGGGGGAGTTCAACGTACTTGGCCACTAACAGGGTGTTCTTCAAATAAAGCTCCAGGTTGCATTAGGCTTCCATCATCCTAGATTTTGTTGCAAACTGTTCTAATTAATGAGTCACTATCATATTATCAGAAATGTATTCTACCTACTGATTTTCAACTGCAAGTTATCTTTCTGTGTATTTTGTAAAATGGGAGAGAAGGACTATGTTCTCTTTAGCAGCAATCTTAAGGAAATTATCTATCCATGTCGATCAACTCTGCAAAATCTATTTTTCAATCAGAGGATGTGTCTTCAGAGGAAAAAAACCAAAACTAGTAGGATCCAAGCCTAAATAATTAAGGCCAGAGCCTTAGCTAGTGTGAACAGGAATACTGAAATCACGGGATGTATGGTGGATGTTACCAGCTCAACATCAGGGTTTTTTATATTACAGCTGTGATAGAAACACTGACCTTATGTTAGAAGTAACAATTAGACTTTTCATATTGTAGCTGGTTTATTCTTTCACTTTTCTTTCTCTTTCTCTCTCTTTTTCCCTTTTCTCCCTCTTTCCCCCCTTTTCTTTTCTTGCTCTGTTGAATTATTTTATTAGAGTTCAAGATCTGGACAAGTCAGGCATTCCTGATAAACCTGTGTTACCAGCACAGCATTTAGTCATAAACCTTCAGAACAAAGGGAATGAAAAGCATATTTCACAATATTTATTTCCTGCAGGTTTTAGAATAGACCAATATCCTTCCTAAACTTCTTTGCAAGCGTTCAGGTATAATTTGGATGACTTAAGTACAGAGACGAGAGGGTGTGTTTCAGCTACATGAAGAGGTTTATAATGTCATTTCAGAATGGAAAATAGAGTATGCATAAAAATATGTCTTGCAATTTAAAGAGCAATGTTAAAGACTGTGTATTGGCTAAACTGTGGCTGGGCTGCCCAAAAATATCGGCTGGCAGAGAGAACGAAGGGGGTGGCTTCAGCAAACGCAAAGTCTGTCTTATGTGAGATTTAAAAAGAAATATAATATGTACCTTTCAGTACATAATATGTCTCTCAGATTAAATTCAGTTTCTACTTAACCTTTCAACCCAATCAAGGAAAAGTTAGGTTGAAATAGTAAAGACGCATTGCTTTGAGTGAGAAGTTTTATCCTGAGGCTGGGAGACTGAGTTTAGAGCAATGTCGGGGAGATAAATTGAGAGCCAGTAGCACGTTTATGGGGGCAGAGGGGGTGTTGGCTCCCAGGATGTTGGCCAAGTGTATGCATACTGTGTCCACTTGCCCATAGCTGCACAGGGATGCTCACGGGAGGCTGGAGGGTAACGTACCTTGCCCGAGACAGCCCTGCTCCCTAGTCGGACGTGCCTGAAGAGCACAGCCTCTGTGTCAGGATATTTTCTGTACGCAGAGAGAAACTGGAATGACAGACAAAACACGGGCCAAAGGGGAAACCAGACAGAGTAAATGAGAGATGAGATTGAACTGGAGCAGTCAAAGAAAAGAGCATCCTTTTCAGAGACAGGAATGAATGGTTAAACTTTAAGATTAGACTCCTTGCAATTGGCTTGAGCTCAGTAAAGAAAATAGATTTAGTAAGTTAAAGAGGAATAGAGCCACTGTACGCCTAGAAGAAATATATCAAGGTTTTGACGCAAGGCCTGTTTACCATTTAATTCCCACTGCACAGAGGTGAACCCCACCCGCTGCGTGATGGAGCTGCTTCATCAGTTTAGCGGCTCTGCAGGGGCAAAGCTACGAGAGAAAACTGAGAATGGCCATCTAGTGCAGGGCACCGCTCTCGCCTTTCCCTGGCTCTGAAAGTTGCTCTAAAAGTAAAGATGATGGGGTAAAGGTAAGGTAAAGAGACTTGCTCAGAACGGCAGGATGCTGCACGTGCATTTCGAGGATGAAATCTGAATTCTTTGCATGGTCTTCCTGTGACATGGCTTGTGGGAGTGCTATACCAGGTACGCAGGGAGCAGACTCAGTAACTGTTTTGACAGTGTCGCGTGATCGTATTTGCAGTGACTGCGGACTGAGCTGCGGTGCTCTAGCCCGCGTTATTCAGCTGAAAGCGATGCGGCCGCCAGACAGAGTGCTGTCAGAGAGCTCGTGTTTTCTCTCCTGAACCTAACAGGATGCAGCTATGGCTGGTGGTGAAGCCTTTGCCCCATAATCCCTGGCTGCTTTTGTTTGCTCTCGTGCAGACCTAGCCTTCTAACATGCGCACGTGCATACGTGTCTATGAGAGATTAAATTTTACTGTTAATTGCATCACACACATTGTGCCTGTTTCCTGTCTGATGCAGTTTGAGACTAGGGTAGACCAGCTAATATAATCAGTTATGGAGATTCTCTGAAATCCTGCACTTAGTTTGCTACATGAGGGCTTTGGAAGTCAGAATATTACATTAAGGGTAATTTCCTTGATGCATAGTTAAAATCAGCCACTTTTATAGCCTGTCTTCATCTGTGTGAATCTGGCTTGGCACAATTAGTTGTAAGAGCCACAAAATGATTGCCTATGTGTGACATTTTTTTTCTTTTTCCTAACTCATCGGTTAGGAGAGAGGCTTTAATTGTGGAGACTGTAAGAGGCCTTATGTCCCTCCTGCTCCTCGGGACTTGGTCAGCAGGAGTCAAAGTTGATTACAACCAGTTCATCAGCTTCATGAATGCCAGCAAATAAGTAAAAGCTGATAAAATAATAAATCTTCACTTGGCAAACTGCAAAGGAAGAGATCAATGAAATTTGTTGGCTGGAATTGGAGTTTCACCTCCTATTACTGACCTAAAGATGGCATCCATAGGGTGGAGTGAATATGAAGCTTTTGGGAAACAGAGAGTACTTGGAGCAGAACTGCTATCTTCCAGGAGGACAGTGAAAGATTTATATTTCAGGAAGGATTGAAGTTGGTTAAAGCAACATTCCCAGCCGAGGCCCTATGGTCTGCTCTTGGCTGTGCTCCAGCATCTTCTCCAAAGGGTAGACCTTTATGGAAGCTTAAAGGTGTCAGGGAATGTCTCTGGTCCATCAGCCGCAGAACTAGCTGCTTTCCCTTCTGTGTGCACCGAAGGAATTTGCTTCCTGTTGGTGTCCCCGAGAGATACATCTCTGTTCTGAGCTAGGGACAGCCGTGCTGCGCTGCACGCCGTGCCGGGGATAACAGGGCCTCCAGGGCCTCCGCGCTCCCTCCGGGCACACAGGAGTCTCCCGTTCATTCATTCATTCATTCATTCCACCTAATAAAACTATGTTGGTGTAGGAGGGTGGGATCACACCCAGCTTGGCAGAATTATCACGTTCTGAAGGGGAAAAGTAGTTCGCAAAGTGATACCGTGTCATAACCACGTAACCCAGTAATAATGATCCTGATACATATTATTTTGCAGTAGCATCCTAGCAACCTTGTCAAATAGAAGAAAAAGCATGAGAACAAAGAGTGCATGTTAAAACTACCCTGAAGCATGTCTGAATTAATTATGCCTCTTAATTTTTTGGATAAAAATCAGGTGCTTATTTCATTATTTATAGCACAAAATCAAAACATTACTCTTTTATTTATGATGATGCTGATTCTGCCCAGATTGTGTTGGTTTTCCTGCTGTCAACAGCAGCTCTGTAAAACTTGACATCCTTCCATGCTTTTAGAGAACCGGGAATGAAGTGGCTTTTCCCTAAACTAAAACTGTAGTTTAGAAATTTAAAAAAAAAAAAAAGGGAAATGAAAGTTTTCAATATTGGGGGAAACAGTATTTTAAACTTTTACGGAATGTGTGAAATATATCATAATAACTATGTGGATTGTACACATGAAAGCAGTGCAAACAGTTAACCAATTAATCTTGAAAACGCTTCTGTGAGGCAAATGAGTTGGCTACTACGTAACCAAGTTACAGGAAACTTAGATTTATCAAAATGAGTACTTATCCTGCAACCAAAAAAGGAGGTATGTGCCATCATTTAAACTTCCTGAGATGATAAATACACGTTTAAAAGACATGATTTGCCAAGCGAGTATTATCTGCAGAATTAAATTTAGTGTGGAAAAGTAGCGTATTCTCCAAGCATTTCAACAGGAGCCTGTGCACATCGTTAACTTCAAAATAACTCATTTATTTTCATAGTTCAGTTCCCTTTAGTGAATAAAATGCAGTTTGGCAAACTGTGTAACATACAACATGTCTGTAATCTGCATGTAACATACAACCAACGAATTTTTTAAAATGGGAAGTCTGACACGCAGTTATGTCCCTCGGGCTTTTCTATCAGCAGAATTGTCCCACAATCAAAGCTGTGCTGCTTTGCAACTGAAATAATGTACTGATGGATGATTCACGTCCCTAGTTTAGCGGTATGAGCCAGCAAAAATTGCAAGGAGTTGCTCCTTTCCAAAGTTGGTTTAGTGTTTCACGGCCTCCCCCTGTTTAATCAGAATGTTTGCATTTATTATTATTTTCACCCATCTCTCATTAATATGAATCCTTGCCTCCCTACACTAACATGAGCTGCAGGAACTGTAGCAGTGATGCTGCGGAGTAATTGTGTTTATAACTGCAAATACAATTGATTGCCGTTTCACCATACGAGCATGAACTTACACATATAGGATCTATTACATTGTGAAGAAATGTTTTAAGTGAATTCCAGTGTCACTAAATTGATAGTTAAAGGTATGAAATTCAGCACTGATAAATGGAAATGCTTTTTTACACAACACATGATTTAACTGTGGGCCTGCCTGCCACAGCAAATTGTTCAGACTGAGATTTAGAAAGATTCAGATTTAGATGCTTATATGGAAATCAGAAATACCTAATGTTATAATTAATACAACAAATAGTGAAAAGGATGTTGAACCTCATGTTCTAGGATGTAAATCAGTCTCTAGCTACTAGAGAGCAGGATGTGAAAGCAGGCTGTTTACATCTAACAAATAATGTGCTTTTGCATTTCTCCTGATGTATTAGGCACTGATCATCATCAGACAACAGCTACTTCGGTTCTGACACAGAACCGATCATTTCCAGAAGTGCTTTCTTACACTCTTCCTAGCAGGAAGGTGTTGCTCACGCTGCGACAGCACCCGAATTCTTTAGTCCAGGCTCAGAACAGCAAGGCAGAAGGCTCTGCAAACATATGGCGTTTAACCATTCTTCCCCCAAAGACCCCATTTAACTCTCTTCACCGACCGGCTGTATTCAAGTTCAGTCTGATTACTTCTTTCGTAAATTTAAGATGTGAAACTGGTTTGCAAAGCATCTTTACATCCCCCTGTTTTACGTAGGCATGGAGTTGCAGGCCAACATTTTTGAGGCAGGTGTTAGGTTGCATGAAAAAGCTTTTGTCCCAATACAGTGTCATGCCTACTGAGCACAGATGCTTAATAAATATATCCTATGATAGGTATTACGGAAAGCGTGTGTAAATAGTGCAGAACTTCGGGTCAGGAGAGCACCACTGAAGAAAAATTCATGATTATTGCCAATTGCTACTCTGTGGTTCACATCACGGAGTGGTCTGAAGGCACGCAAACTGTATTTATTCCTTTTGTTTAAACCACATGAGAAAATGCTCTCCAGGACTACACCTAATATAATAATATTCACAGGACCAGACCAGAGCTAATCGCAAGTAAATCCCCCGAGATAAGCATAGTGTGCACATCAAGTGTCTGCAGATCTGCTGCTGTTGGGCTGCACTGTTCACTAATAACGACCTGGCCTTCACAGGCTTGCTGTTGTACAAGGTGGTCCTTGGCACTCTGGTGTAAGTTGCCTGAGGCAGCTTTCCTCTTCCTCCCACATCTTTTAGCATCTTTCTTTTTCAAACGTTTTGCCTCCCCCTGCAAAGCCATGAAGACATTTTATGAATCTCTGGTACAGTAATTAGCCGGATAAATATGCTTGAAATGGATTTGGTCACTCACATGGACTATGACGTCATAGCTTACAAGTGCTGATAGGTGGTAGAGCTAGGAAGAAACTGGAATTTCTCTTCCTGAAAAGACGCCTAATTTTGAAATAATGAGAAGTGTAATCATCTTGATGGTCTTTTACTTGTGGTTATACAAATACTGTATATCATTAACTGGTAGTCCTTGATGGCCCCCAATGTGCTGAGGAGATGTTCTCTCTTTTTCTCTTTGGTGTAAGCCATGTAGCAATTAATTACAGCCGCTTTTTTTCTGCTACTAAGGAATAGCTTTAAGAGTGCCATGGGAGGAGGACTGGGGCCAGGTCTAAGTGAATCCTAGAGGTTCCAGCAGTCTTTACCCATATCCCACCGAGAAGACAGGATTTCTAAAGGGTGGCTGAGCATCCCTGTCCTGCTGCAGTCTCTGTCAAAGGGGTGGGTGCTGTCTTTACCCAGCAGGCAATCGGTAGCAGCGCAGTTTAAAGCTTTACAGCCCCAGCGCTGTCAAAGCCGCATCGTAGTGCCTTTAGGAGGACAGAGGTTGCAAGTCCCAAGAGAGAGGTATCCTGGGCTGCTGGTCAAGTTGGAAGAAACTATGCAAAGCACAGATAGGACATTCCAAAACTGCAAAGGGATGACGCAGTGATTTGCAAAGCATTAGCAGCACAGCACTATCCTGCAGTAGAAGGATAGAAGCTGAACACTCAGAAAACCCAGGTGTATCCTACAATAACAAATACAGAGTTAAAGTAAAAAGAGAAGGAGCAATATGGTTAGTATCTGATAATATATCTACCCTCTAGCCACTGCTGAAAGACATTCTAGCCCACGCTAGATTTAAGATGGATGAGAAGTTTGCTGTCAAACAGGCAAGGCTTAAAAGAGTAGAGGAACTGGAGGTTTGATCTTTAACACCAGATGGAAAAGAGAAAGATGAAAGAAGAGTTAATCAGAGACTTTTCTTAAGCTCTACTGATTACTGGAAAGCTTTTGACATGGTCTGTAGTATGCAGAAGTGAGTGGTGAGCCTTGATATTAACCAGCTCACCTAACGGGTTTTTTTTTTCCCCCCAGAGTTTAACAACTCAGTCAATAGCCTGCTGGTGAGTTATTACATTTTCCATTGCAAAACTGACAAGGCATTTTTTCTTCATGACCCTCCCAAATGGCACTAGTGAATCTTTCCGTTAAAAGTCAGTCTCATCCCCAGTGACACCACCAACAGAAGAAGGTCGAGAAAAGAAGTGATGGTCTTCTCCCAAGATGCAGAAACTGCCCTGTGAGCAGGTGCTTTAGGTCAGGTATTTAAAGAACGAGGACTCGGGTGGCTTTTGAGCAGATGAACTCTGTGATGGTCTAGTGGTATTGGTTCATTCTGAAGAGCTCCTACTTACACTCCTGTTTCTTTGGGCCATGTAGGACGCTGTCCTGGTTTACTGGACTGGAGAGAAGGAGACAGATGTAGGGCTTTGCTGGATCCTGAAGTACTGAGCAGCCCCCAGGTACAAGTCAGTCCTTTTCTAGATGTTTCCCCCTCGTCTTGAGAAGCCATGAGTCCGTCAAGCATTTCAGTCGAAGCAGACTGCACAGAGACTCAGTTCCCTGTGTGGTGGGGCCTCTGAGATAACTTTTGAACTAGAGTTACCCAGAAGACTGTTGGCAATGAGTGATTGCACCCACCAGATCAGTAGCATTCATCGCAGTCTCTTTGAGATTTAAACTGATAACCCAACAGATCATCTCTCTAGCCGGCCATATGACTTACAGCATCATATAGCTGCTATTCATCTTCACAGCTTCCTGCAAAGTAGAAGATGAGAACGATATTACCAGTAGTTTGCATATGGGCAACGGATGCACAGAAGACTATGGGATTTGTTTCAAGGTCAAGCTGTCTGTGGCTCAGAGTTGAACCCCTTAAACATAAGACCTTTCTACCTCGTTCTTCTATCTAATGTCTATGAATATATTTTTCCCTTATGGTTTAAGCTGTTCTGTTGGTTCCCAACTTTGAAGCAGTTTCCTGCTCTTCCATGGCATGAATTTTTAACTCATCCATTGAAAGCATATGGGTTTTCCTAGCAAGCAAGTGAATCTACAGGCTTGGAAAGGCATGTGAACCAGAGTTTGAATCTCAGCCAAACAATTTGTTCTGGCTTTAATCAAGATGTCTTCTTTTAACTTCAAATATAATTTTTTAAAATCCCATATCAAAACTTCTAGTGTCACACTATGAAATCAATAAATGCTACCAGTCATTCAACTCAGAAATACTTCAAAGCAGCCTGAGTGATAGCCATTTTTTTATTTTAAAAATATTCGTCACAGTGATGCAGTTAATATGAAGGCAAAACAAAATTAACAGCAACAAAGAAATGTGTCAGTTACATTTTGAACTTGCAAAATCCCACAAATCCTGCTACTAGTTTTGCATTCAAAGTTTCTCTTTTCCCATTCCTATATTGACATCTTTTAATATTTCCCTTTTTTTGGTTCTCATCATAACTAGTAACTTAGGTATGTAAATGCTAGTTTTAATGTAGTCATTTGATTCATCAAATATTTGATGTTATTTCACACCTTAAGGAAAGAGTTACATTTTTGGCCCAGATTCTCCTCCTCCTCTCCTGGGTGAGGAGCCTGTCCTGACTCAACAATGCACTTTAATTGTGTGTTGAAGTCTCATCAGCTTCAGTGGCTCTATGCTTAAAGCTAAGTATGTGATTATGGGCATTCCTGAGTAAGGGTCATGGAGTTTTATCTTATTCCATAAATATTTCAATGGAAAACCAATGGAAGTGTTCGTGAGTAAAGTTCCAATGTAAATAAGAGTTTTGAGATCTTGTCCATTTATTATAGCGACCACTATCCAATTTTACTGTGTACTATAATGGTACTTAAATTTATATGGTAGAGACACTTGGAGTGCAAAGATTTTTCACAAGTGATTATTTTTAAATACTCATTAACATGATTTCTAGAATCAGTAAAAAGAATTCATGCTATATCTATTTTACAGTAGATAGATCTGGGGTTTTTTTAGCTTCAGATCACCGAAGTTTATTTTGTAATTCTGAAGACAGGTAACTATCAGGGAAGGGGCCATCTGTATGTAGCTTTGGGTGAAGTCATCTCACCTGGCTTTAGATGTCTACAACACAGACACCTGGTTTAGTCCCCCTGGGCTCTCCTCATGGTCAGTAGAGCTAGATCAGCACTTTCAGCGTGTCAGTCCTCTGATTAGTTTTAGACATTGATTTTAGGAGGAAATTAATGTAAAGTGCCTTTTCTTGGTATTGTCGTGGTTTTGGCCGGATTGGCCAATCAGAACGACAGATGGCCCTCCCCCCCATCTCTCCTCAGAGAGGAGAGGAAGAGATAAGGAGATTTACGAGTTTAGAAAAAGAACTAAACTACTTTAATGAAAATAATAATAAATAAGGAAATAAGAAATAATAAGAAAATAATAAAAAAAAAAAAAGAAAAAGTATACAATATATACAAAACCGTATCCAGCTCCCAGGATGACGATCGCGTCACCAGCAGACACAGGGAAAGTCCCAGACTGGAGTCAGCGACGGACAGGAGCTGAATTCCGGAACTAGAGTCAGGAGTGCTCGGATCGCGATCGAAGGCAGACGAACAGACAGGGTCCTCCTCAGATGTCGGCCATTGAAGAAAACGGGCGAGCCAGAGCCCCCTTGTCCCTTAGCTCTTATACTGAGTGTGATGCTGATGGGATGGAATACCCTGTTGGTCAGTTTTGGGTCACCTGTCCTGTCCGCTCCTCCCTATAGGTGTGACCCCTCTACGCTTCTCCGCTTCCAACCCTCTAACGGGACAAACAGCAAAGTTAGCTGACCTTGGTTGTTATAGCAATAAGTATAAGCAAGAGCCTCTGTGCATACCATTCCTTGGTATAATCAGGTCTTATCACTCTGAGAGTGAACAGTTTCTGAACAATATGCTGTTAATTTCAGACTTTAGTCAGTTAGAAGAGGCCCAGCTAAAAAGTAAAATTACAAATCAGAAAATTGGTTCTGTTTTACCTCAAACCAGGACAGGTATTGACCATAAGTGTTTAGGGCTGAGATTCACTCACTCACACCTTTTTCTTTTATTTGAGGTGCCCTACAGTACCTCCCTGGCCACCAGCTGCTGCCCCAGTGTCGGTCTCTCAAAGATCCTGTGTCCCGTGGGCACCGCGTGGGTGCCTCAGAGGAGTCTAAGATGCCATAGAAACCTCTTTTTAGGTGACTGAGTCCCTGCCAGGTGCCAACTCAGATCCAGGTGCTACCTCCATGTCAGGTGGAGCCTATGTAGTGGGCCTGTGAGAATACAGACCATATTCAGAGCCCGGCAGGTTTAGGCTGAACAAAACCTGGGAACATGTTCTCCATGAAAAAAAAAAAAAAAATCAGAGAAAACTACGGCAGCAGCTCTTATCTTTTGAATTGAAAAGCTTGACTTCAGACCTCAGCAACTGGAGAGTTTAAGCAAAGAATATCCAATGGCTCGGTTCACAGTTCAAGGTCAGGACTTCCACTGCACAATGTGTTTTTAAAAAAAAAATTTTTTTTAAATTGGAGAAGACTATGTTACTAAGGCACACGAGGTCCTGATGTTCAGTTTTGCCCATAGAGAAGCAACGAGAAAAGGCAGAGTGAGATTAATTAGTCTGTTTTCTCCCCATGCAGGGCAATACCGCGACATGAACATATCTTGCTGTTCTGTTATTGTCTCTGCTCTGCTGAGTTTTCCCAGCTTCTCCACTGGCAGAGAGCGAGGCCTCCCTCGGTGAACCATGAGACCGGGCTCTTTCTGTTTCTTGTGTGCACTGACGTGCCAGCAGCCAGCCAGCAGGTTAGCACGATTTGTGCAATTACCCACAGATTTATCTATTACACAATGGCAATGTAAGCTTCTTTGTGGGTTGTGGTTCGCCCCGCAAACCAGGGCCTGGCCAATGCCAGGGGCCGCCAGCCTTGTGCTGGCCTTGTGCTGGTGGCAGGAGTTCCCCCATTAAGTCTCCTTGGCCACTGCTTTTCAAGCCCAGTTGCCGGTCCCCAGAGTGCCAGGCTCTGCCCCAGCTTTGGCACCACCCGTAGGCCTTCTGCAGTCCCAGTGCCAATCTATAGCTCAATTTCAATTTGTGCTTGTCTAAGATGCACTTCTCTCCCTCTCCGCCTTCTCCTCCTCTGATAGATTTATGAGACGTGCAGGGGTGCTTACTGACACAGTTCCTATGTCTTGGTCTGCAGAGAGCAGCTTTCTCCTTCTCGTGCTGGTTCCTCAATGAGTCTCTCATGAGATGATGGATATCTCAGTCTCTGCACGTTCTTAGAATAAGAATGGTAACATTTAATTCAAATGCAGAGTAAATCCACTCTTCTGATGCGACAAAAGGAGATAGCCAAAGAAGAATTAGTTTAAATGAGAAGTAATGAAAACACATCTACCTGAATACATCGTGCTGGGAAAATTTTCAAAATGGAGCATAAACAGCTTTCTCAGCATCAAGGTACCCTGCCTGGGACTCGTAGTATTTTTTTCTCATGTTTAGCAGTTGATTAGTACTGCCACCACCAGTTTCTCATCCTCTTGTCCTGATGCACTCCCCAGTGAAAACAACCAGCTCAACTCAGGTCACCCAGAAATGGGACCCAAATGCTTGTATACTAGTTGCATGGGGATCTGCTGAGGATGGATTACTGCCAAGGGAATGATACCATCAATAAGAAAATGGGAACTTGTGTGTAAATTATTTATTTACTATTTATCCTTGGCTGTGTCTTTTTTTTTTTTTTTCAGTTGCAGCAAGGAGTCACTATAGTATACTGTGTAGTATTGTAACTTTGTTCTGTAAAGTTTCTCAAGAATGAGACATCTGGTGAACCTTAAGCCTCTGTGATGATCAGTAAGCCCCTGGAAGAAAACTGAAAGGAATGTTCAAAATCCAGATACAAGCTGATTATGGTTTAGAGCCAGATACTTCACCCCTGGTGCTCAGGCATAGGACCAGGGTAGGGTTAGGGGTGGGGAAGTGAGGACTTTCAGAGCTGAATTTCCAGAGTAGGCCCGTTCATCCCAGAAAGCCTGTCTGTAACTGGTGTCCCAGCATCATCTCTGGCTAGAAAAAAGTTCCCCCAAGGGATGCTTCAGCGGTGGCTGGTGAGCTCCAGGAGAGGCTGTCCTCTCAGGTCTGGCGAGCAGATTTACCTTCAGTTTCTCAACAACTGTCTGCCCTTTGTTTGACTGAACTTTTTTCTACCCATGAATTCTAACTGCTTTGTAGTTTTAATTCATTGTTCAGTACTGCTGTTTTGGGGGATTTATGAACTCTTTGATGCTCTCTTCTCCTTACAAAAAGGATTTAAGAGTGGGACATTGTGTAGTGGTATGTGCGCTTGGCACAGCAACCACTAAATAGGACGTTTTTCGCCAGCTACATGATTTGTGGTATGTTTCATCTTCCGTCTTTCATATTGTAATTATTTCAGCATCTCTGTCCTTCTTGTCCATTATACTGCCTTCACCAGCAGCTTGGAAGCGAGCAGGTTGTAGACAAGGACGGCGTGTGTTCCAGCTGCTGTCCCCGCCGGCGGCTGGGGCGCGGGGCGTGGGGAGTGCAGGACCTGGGGAGAAGAAAGGGGAGGCTGAGCACAGCGTGGGGGATGCCTCGGGTTTGGGTAAGGTGGAAAAGCACAGGCGGATCCACACATGCAATCTGAACGTCGCACCAGCCGCTGGAGCGTTTCGGCCACGGTGGCAGCAGTGTCTTTGCCAGCGGGTGGAGCAGAGCTGGCCCTGAGGTCTACATGAGAGCCTACACGCAGGCGTTTGTTGATGATTAGTGCAGGAAGAGTGGCTAACTTTGTGAAGGCATGTCTATGACACGTAGTACAGAGAGTGAGACAGCAGTTTAGTGAGAATGGGTGAAGCCTGGGCAGTTTTTAGGTCGGTTTTGGACAGTTTCTAGGTAGCCGTTAGCTGCAGCATGGTGGCAAAGTTGGTATTGCCTGTGCAGTGCAGTTGGATCGTGGTGGAAAGCTAACCAGAAGTTTGCTTCTGCAAGTGGCCTGGAGACTCCAGATCCAGCTGGCTGCTTTCGGCCGGGGGGGAGCCAGGACGGAGCACCCCGGGGCGGGAGAGGGGCCTCTG